>JBBPBP010000003.1:38286387-38304972 GCA_037974735.1 Cicer chorassanicum | reverse complement strand
TATAAAATTTCAACCTTTCAATTTTAATCCTTATAAAATAAAAATACATTTTTAGTCCCTACAAAATTATCATATTCATTTTTAGTCCTTGAGGATAAATCAACACATATTTTTGAATGAATTTTTGTAAACATGTTTACTACAATATAAAAAGTTCTTCCACAAAAAATGAGCTCAAAATTCGACTTTTAAGTCCATATTTTCAATACCTTTATCTTAAGTTTTGTACATTTTAAAAAGTCATATTAAATTTTTGGAGGAAATTTTTTTATAATATTCTAAATATACTTGCAAAAAATCATTCAAAAATTTAAAATTTGTAGTACAAATAAACGTATTATGTTTCAGTAGGGATTAAAACTATTTGCTAGATAATTTTGTAGGGACTAAAATTTTTATTTTTATTTTACGAGGACTAATATTGAAATTTTATAAGTATTAAAAAACAATATATTATAATTTTAGTTCATTAATTAATTATAACAATATTTAATATTGTTAGACTTAATATAGTATTTTAGTTTAACGGGAGAACCTGTTAAATAGGGGGGAAAAAAACAATTTAAAAAACATTGCAATCAATTATCATGAGTGAATATTTTTTTAAAGGTTTCCTAATGTTTTCCTATTTTAAAATAGATTTTGATTCTGACTCCATTGAATTCGAGAAACACTCGAAATTTTAGGCTGCACAGCTGGCGACTCTACTGGGGACCCTTAGAGAGTCAAGCCTAACATAATTAATTGTGCAAGATTTTTAACTTTTTTCTATATTTGTTTGTTTGTCATTTTTTTTACTTAATGTGTTTATTATTTCTTAGTAAATATTAGTTGTCATTATAATATTCTTTTAAGCTAGTAGATGATTTTAGTTTTAATTTTAATTTTATTTTATTTTATTTATATTTTTTTATATATTTTTTTGTATATGTATATATATGTTTTATTAGCATTATTGAAGTTATTGAATTATGATTATCCCACACCCTACACTATTACTAAGACACACACTTATGAGCGAAACTTTATATTCGGGTTTGAGCAAAACTTCAGTTTAGTTTCAAGATTGCATGGTAGTAGCATTCTGGATGTACATTTTGTTTGGTTAGCATGAAGATCTCACCTAGAGTTTGATCTTGTTGAGGGTATTGTCACGCCAAATAGTTTACCTATTGTTGTTGACCATATTCAAAATAGGATCATTGGATCTAGGAACCACGTTTAGAAACATAGAGCCACCCTTGTGAGAGCTTCGAGCTTCACTGCATAGACCAATAAACCCTTTCATCATAAGAATATTCATATAAGTCACAAAAAATATCTCGTACATTCATTCAAAACTATTATATATATATATAATAGTTTTGAATGAATGTATGAGTTATTTTTTGAACCTCAAGTGATTAAGAGATACCTGAACCTACCTATGTTACAAATGAAGAAGTAGAAGAACTCAAGGCATCATTGTTAAAATCTGAAGAGGAGAAAAAAGAGCTACAAGCAAAATTAGAAAAAGTACCCTAAGAGAACAAGAACTTACGATCAGAAAACACCTGTAAGAATCGTTTTATTGATAGAAGTAACAAGAGGTTGAAAATGATGAGGAAAATAAATTTGACATACAAGATTGTTTGAAAGGTGCAAATGAAGAATTAGATGTGTGAAAGCAAGAAAGGGATTAGGCTATTGAAAAGGCCTATATGTGGAAACAATTGTGGACAAAATCAGTAAGCTTTGAGAGGAATGTAAAAAAGGAGTTTGAAGATTTAAAGAAGAAACTTAACGATGTGGTAGCTGAGTACGAGAGTCAAGTAAAAAATGAGAGGCAACACAAGGAAAAAATTGAAGAACTACTCTCAAAACATCAAAATGCACTAAGAACAGAGATGGAGACTTCTAGTGAGTTGAAGAATTACATTGATTATCAAGAAAAGATCTATAATGACTTAAAGGATGAAACCATATATTGGGAGGATCGTTGTATGACGTTGCTTGGTCAATTAAAGAATGAAGAGATTTATAAAGAGCTGAAGCATAATGGTTGGCATTGGAAAGTCTGCTTTTCAAAGTTGGCAATGCTAGCTAATCAAGCAATCATAAAAATTCCAAAACATCTAAGAGAGATTGATGCAGTAATGCATCCGCTCAATACTTTGGTCAAAGTCTACAAGTTCGTTGAATATTGCAAATATTTGGTAGAAGAATTGGAGGAAAAGATTGGTTGTCCTATTAAAAGAGAAGATTGAATATCATAGTCGATGTAGTTTTTAATGAACTACTCTTTTTCTCATCAATGAAGGATTTTCTGTTTTATTTATCGATCCCCATATTTTCTTCACTAATAATTCGTTTTGCTAAGAATGTTCACGTAAGGCTTATGATTCCCCAACATCCAACTATCATGTAAAAAAGAGATAACTAATTAAATGATCTCATCTTCATTCCATTCATGTTCTATACATACTCATAGAAACTTTTTTATGAAAAAACAGAAAATCAATAAAGTTGTTTCCCCGACACCCTTATCGGACTAGCGTAAACTCCAAAGTCATGGATGAACTTTAGCAAAACCAAGAAGTAATGACAGCGGATGTTAGCCAATTGAAGGACATGGTTGATCGAATCCTAGAGGCTATACAAGTTTTGGCAAGAAAGAAGAATATAGATGGAGATACTCCAACTGCAAATGAAGAACAACAAACCTCCCCTTCTCATCCATCAGGCTTCACCCCGACTACTCAACAGTTTCGTATGGCAGCTAAGCAATTTGCTATATATGGTCTCCCACTTGGCTATACTCCGCCCTTAGTCATCAACCCCATGGACAATAACCTAAACCACTTAACTATCAACACCCAAAGCCTAAACCAACCACAAATACCATCTAATCTAGGCTATGTGCCACTCTAAAACACTATACCCTCAAAAAATATTTCATTCAGTGCACCCCAAGTACCCCATTTTGATGCTAATGGAAATTGGCAACAACCTCATGTTGGTGATGATACACAATCAAAAGAGAATTTCCATGTCTTAGAAGAACGAATAAAATTAATTGAGGGGAATAATGTCTATGGTCTCAAAACTTTTGATATGTGTTAAGTTCCCAATGTGGCTATCCCTTCAAAATTCAAGGTACCTGAGTTTGAGAAATACAAAGGTGCCACACGTCCTAAAATTTGACCATGTATTGTAGGAAAATGGCTTCTCATGCTCATAAAGCAAAACTTCTCATTCATTTCTTTCAAGACAGTTTGAATTGAGCATCATTAAGTTGGTATATGCATCTTGAGCGAAATCGAATCCGTTCGTGGAAAGACTTGGTTGATGCCTTCTTGAAACAATACAGGTACAACATTAACATGGCCCCTGATAGGACGCAATTGCAAAATTCGTTGAAAAATGACAATGAAACATTCAAAGAATATGTACAACGATGGAGAGAAGTGGCATCGCAAGTAGATCCTCCTTTATCTAAACGAGAAATGGTTGGTATGTTTATGGATACTCTCTAGTCGTCCTTTTATGATAAGATGATTGGGAGTATATCATCAAAATTTTCTGACATGGTCATGATATGAGAAAGAGTAGAAAGTGGGATAAGGAGTGGCAACATCGTATGTGGAGCAAGCGGCATGAAGAAACCCTAGACGGGATTCACAAAGAAGAAAGAAGGGGATGCTAATGCTATAATGGTAAACCCAAGGGTCTCATATTCTTCATCCTTGAATTCTTATCGACCTCCAAATTTTCATCCCTCGATACCCCAAATTCCCTACATTCCCTATCCATATGTGGTTGCGACCTCACAAGCTCCATACCCTCAATATCACCCTTCGAGGCTACCTTTTTATCAACCACCTCTGGTCTAACCACCACCTGTCACGTTTTCCCAACAAAACCAATGGAACCAAAATCCAAGTCCGAATCAATACAAACCACCAGTCAATCGAGAAAAGAAGATAACTCGTTTTGACCCGATTCCCGTGACATACAACCAATTGTTGCCTCACCTACTCTAGAATTCAATGGTAGTTCTTAGACCAATGAAACCTCTAGAACCACCATTCCCAAAATGATACAACCCAAACGCCTAATGTCAATACCATGCAGGAGCCGTATGGCATTCCGTTAAAGATTGTCAAGCCCTAAAATTCAAAGTGCAAGAACTGATTAATGCAAAATGGCTTACCTTCATGGAAAATAGTCTTAATTAGGGAGTAACCCCTTGTCGGGCCACGAGAATCCCTCTGTCAATGTCATTGAAAATGGGGTAGACCAATGTGCAGTTAAGAATATAGAACATGTGAAAATTCCTATGAAAGTGATTTTTGTTGAGCTATGCAAGTTAAACTTAATTGAGACGATTAACAAGGAGATTAATATTTGTGGCGTTCACCACACTGATTCACGCTCCATAAAAAATTGTGAAGAGTTCAAGGAATTCCTTTAAGAATTAATGGACATCAAATAAGTAAATTGCGCAAAAGATGATCATGTATTGACAATAAAGCCGTGTGTGGAAAATAATAGATATTTCCCAAGACCATTGAAAATCCTCTAAAGAAAAGAGAATCTTAAGCCAACTCCTAGCGGGCCAAATGCAATAATTGTCCAAGCACCAACCCTTTTTCCTTACGAAGATACTAAGGTGGTACCATGGAATTATGAAGTCACATCCCATTTAGTCAATCATCAATCAAGTGATAGATTTGGACCTGACGGAACTGATGTCACCAATATTTCAGGGATTAGTGGGATGACTCAGAGTGGTCGCATATACGCTCGTGAACAACTTAAGAAAAAGAAGGGTCATGCAGAAAAAGGGAAAGAAGCTATGTATCATGCTATAAAAGGACAAGAGACTAGCAAAAAGACAGTACTTGAAGAAGAAGCTAACGAATTTTTGAAGTTTATCAAGCAAAGTGAATATAAGGTGGTGGATCAGCTAAATCAAACCTCTTCCAAAATACATGTTCTCTCCTTGTTATTGAACTCTGAAGCACATAGAATGGCACTGATGAAAGTTTTAAACAAGGTCCATGTTACTCATGATATCATTGTCGACTAGTTTGATGGAGTTGTCAGTAACATCACCGCTAGTAGTTGTCTGAGTTTTAGCGATGGTGAATTACCAACAGAAGGGACAGGGCATAATAAAGCACTACAAATCTCTGTGAAGTGTCATGATCATATTCTCGCACAAGTGTTAGTTGATAATGGTTCATCATTGAATGTCATGCCAAAATCAACACTCTCAAAACTATTTGTTAATGGAGCCTGTATGAAGCCCAGTATTATGGTGATTAAAGCATTTGATGGATCAAGGAGACAAGTTGTTGGTGAGATTGACCTGCCAATTCAAATCGGACCCCATAACTTTGAAATAACCTTCCAAGTGATGGATATTAAACCGGCGTACAGTTGTCTTTTAGAAAGACCGTGGATTCATGCTGCTGGAGTGGTGACATCCATTCTCCATCAAAAGCTAAAGTTTATAGTGAACAATAAACTCGCAATAATATCTGGGGAAGAAGATATGATAGTGAGTCATTTATCTTCTATGGGCTACATTGAAGACATAGAGGAAGCCATAGAGACTTCCTTTCAAGCATTAGAAATTGCAAATGTTGTCTTCATGGATGAACGGTCTCGCTTAATGGAACCAAAGTCGTCTATCACATCATTGAAGTCTACCAAAGCAATGTTGGAAAGGGAGGTTTTTGTTAAATTGGGGAAATTGTTAGAAATACCAGAAAAGAACAATAGGTACAGGTTATGATATGTACCTACCAAAGCTGATAAGGAAAGGGTTGTGAGAGAAAAAAGGGAAAGCAGGAGGACTCGTCTGGAAACTTGGGCACCGAATTCATAGAATATTCTTATTTGTAACATTCGTTAAACCTTTCAAAGCGCCAAAATAATATATGTTGATCAGGTAGCTGTTGCAGAACAAGATCATGTTGATGATGATACCCTCAAGCTAGTCTACCCTTGTCCTCGAAATACCAGTCTCAACAATTGGAAGATCATCGAGCTTCCCATGTTTGTTAATTCATGTTCAAAGTAATTATGTATTTCAACTCCTTTTGCTTTGCCCAATGCTATAAGGATAACTAATTATGGCGCATGTATTTCAATTCTGTACTTATTATCAATAAATGCATTTTTGAATTCTCCAACTGTCTCTTTTTTTCTTTTCTTTCTTTTCTTTTTCTTATAATGTTCCGATTTGTAAAAATATAAAAAAGATGAGTTATGAATGAGAAAGTAAAAAAGATAAGACCAAAAACAATGAGAAAATAGAACAAATAAAACAAAAAACTCAAACCTTCAAAGACGTCGTCACCGTCACCGAAAAGCCGACCATACTCTTTGGTCTCGTGCTCAGCCTCTCGATTACACTCTCCCACTCTCAACCGCTTTCTCCCTTTCCCTCTCGGTACCCTCCTTCTCTATTTTTGAATTTCTTCCTCTCCCTTTTGTTTTTTTTTTCCCTTTTATTTCTCTTAGTTTTTTCTCTGTCTGTGTTGATAGTTCAGGTACCATGATTCTATTCTCCTGCTGTAAAGGAGGTCGCGTGTGCTTTTTCTGTAAAGTAGTCTTCTCTATGTTTTATTGAGAATTGTTTTTTAGGTTTACTTTATTAATTTTTAATAACATTTTTTTATTGTTATTTTAAATTAAAATTAAGTTGGGCTTAACAAATAAACAAATCCGTTTATTTGAGAGTTAAGCCCATTTAAAGTCATAATTCTTTTTAAATTTTGAGTTTAATTTGTTCCCAAGCTAAATATCTAATTTTTATAAAACACAAATAAATATTTTATTAAAGAGTAACTAGATGTGAAATCTTTTTAACCTTTGAGTTGTTAGGACATAAGTTGATTAACCAAAAATCGACTTTTAAATTTGATTAATTAGATGTGACATCTTTTTTAACTTTGAGTTTTTAAGACATGTGTTGTACAACTTGGTAGTTTTAAAACTCATACTGATAACAAAAATAATAAAAATATTCTTAGATGAGACATCTTTTTTAATCGTTGAAATTTTTTTAGACAAAAATTGCACGATGCGATGGCCTTAAAACTATCTTTTTTTTTAATAAAAAGATCGTTCAAAAATCGAAAAAACCCATTTTTTCCTCTTTCTTCGAAACAATTTATTTATTTATTATCAACAAACAAAACAAACTCTCTTTAAAAGCAACCAACACACAAACGTTTTCTACCAAGAACTGCATAGCTTTGATTTCTCTATATTTTAAATATACTTTTATCATTAGATTTTTTTTCATAAAAAGGATTATATTTGCATTTTAAAAAGGAGAAATAAATACATAAGTTAACATTAATTTTGCACAATTCATTATAGGTAATCATATTTTAATGGATGTCGTAGATGTTAATACCTTCCCTACGGATAATTGACTCCCGAACTCAAAAATTGGTTTCAAAGACAATTTTTCCTTTTTTTTTTTAAGGATTTCCCAATGTTTTCCTTATTTTAAAATAAACTTTGGTAGCGACTCCATTGAATTTGAGAAACACTCAAAATTTTAGGCCGCGACAATAATATATAATTAAATTTTTAACAAAAATAACTCATATAATTAAATTTAAATGAATTTTATTATAATTTTTAATAATAAATTAAATAATATAATTATTTTAATATGAATTTAAAATAAAATAATTTAGTTTTTTTTACTACTGAGATTATTTCCAAGGGCCTTAGTCCCAGGAAAAGATGTCACGCGTGAGAATAGTGAGGGTCATAGCCCTGGAAAACAATTTGATATGAGACTTTAGTGAGGGTTTGAGATCTGAGAATTTTTTTGAAACTTCAAATCAATGAGGATTTTAGCCCTAGGTAATTTGTGAGGGCCTCAACCCTAGGTGGTTTCTAAGGGCTTTGGCCTTAGGATCAGTTCTGAATTTTTATTTAAAATATGTCAGTTTGCGAGGGTTGTAACCCTTAGTATTCCCTTTCGACTAGTATTATAACTAGGATAATTTGGTACTCGGAAATGCTTTATTTACAAGGGAGTTTTAGCATTTCCTAGAGCTTTTGGCCCTAACAAAATCACAAAATTCTTGTATTCTATGAAAGATGGTGGTTGTTTTATAAGAAAAAAAACAAACTTATTAGACAAAGAAAATAAACTTTAAAGCATTGATTTTGACAAGTAGGATGGAAAAAGACGAATTTAGTATTAAGAAATATAAGCCTAGGTTTTGAGATTAAATATTTGGGTGTTTTGGAATAAGTCTCTTCAACGATTCATTGATATTTTGTAATTTTTCTATGTTTGAGATTGAATTTTTGTTGAAATTTTAGAATTTTTCAAAATTTTAGTTGTTAAGTTTTTCAAATGACAGAGATGATAATTAATGATGTTAGTATCATATTGACGAAAAAGACCAATATACGTTAACATATAGTATAAGTTAAGAGACCAACTTAACTAATTTTAGAATTATGGAATGAATCTGAATTTGTAAAATAAAGTTAAAGGACCAAAGAGATATTTAAAATAAAGAATGAAATATATGATATTGGAAAAATAAATTAATTATCTCTCATTATTGGTAAATTGGAAAAACAATATTAATTGTTGATAAATAATATTAATACAAATTTTCTTAATTCCCACGGTATATAAGTGAAAAAAAAAATATATAAGTGGAAATAAGAGAGTTGTCTTTTTTTTTTCAACCAGTAAGAGGGTTGTCTAAATAGGCAGTTTAGTAGATTGTTTTTGTTATGAATTGATATGGAGGTGAAAATAGCAGATTGTTGGAGATGGATTGGTGTGGGAATGAGAGTGGACATAAAGAAGGAGAAGTGATTCAATGGGAGAAAAATTTCAGAGTTTGGATGTGGATTTGGATGACAAAGTGGTTTGGAAAGGAGATTCTTAAGTGAAATACATGATTAAATCGGTGTACAAAATATTAATGAGATACAGGGCATAAATTTGTTTCGAAGATGTTGCAGAAAAGAATATGAAACGGAAAATTTGAATTTTTGGGATTACTTCAGTAAAATTCAATCTTAAGAGCAGAAAATTCAATGAATGAATGAGTTTTGATACATGATGAGAGTAAATGTAGAAATATTAGAGAGAATTTTCATAGGAAAAAGAAATTATTTTTTGTTAAGATGTTAGTTGTTTTTGTTTAAGGTAAATAGCTTAACTATATAGCTGAGATATTTAAAAGTGACCTAATGGAATATTTTAGAATTTTTCCACTACAATATTTCTTCTTTGTTTGTCCCAACTTTTTCCCAAATTTGGTCCAAAGTGGTCACATGGTTGGATATGCAAACAGTGTTTGATAACAATGTTATAACTCACCTATATGGAATATTTGAATGGGGTAATTATATCTAATGAGAAATCATTCCTTATATGCCATGTTTATATCCTATCTCCATATTCTATGAAAACTACTTATTTTATCTTTTTTATTTTAAAAAATATATATTTGTACACCACTAAATTCAACTTAAGTTTCAGAAAACTAAAAAAATCGTTCCAGAATACTTGTGTTTCAGAAAATTTAATATTTATATACCGGAATTTTTTTTCTAAATTTTTTGATACACAAATATGTTTTAAAAAATCAAATTGTGTATTGAAAAATATTTTTCAATTTTTTCACTACACAAATGTGTTTTAGAACATTTGAACTTTGTATACCGAAAAACGTAGAAAAAATTTATTTTTAGATACATAAATATGTATTAGAAAATCGAATTTTGTGTACCGAAAAACTTTTTTCAAATTTTTCAGTAAACAAATATGTTTTAGAAAATTTAAACTTTACGTACCGGAAAACTTTTTTCCAAAACACATTTATGTACCAGAAAACTTTTAAAAAGAATTTCTGAAATACAAATTTATTCCAGAAAACTTGAATAAAAATTTTCCGAAACATAAATGTTTTCAAAAAATTTAAACGTTGTGGTCAAAAAACTTTTTTTAAGATTTTCAAACACAAACATTTACAAAAAAACAAAGCACAATGTTTTTCTTTTAAAAAAAAAAATAGATTTTTTTTTAAATATGGGATAGAAGTAAAAATTTGGGGTTATGAAGTGAAATCATCTATGATATGATAGGGGTGGCCTGCATTATCATGTGCCACTGCTAAGTTGTGCACAAAATTTCCTGCATAATTATGCAGTAATTGGGGTAATAGGATTTTATGGGTTTGATGCAGCGATGATACTAAGAGAAAGACACAGATTTAAAAATAATTAAATAATAAAAATCAATTTATTAGACTCAAATATAAACAAATGTTAACTAATCTATCTAAATCTATTGTCATTATTTCAAAAATGTCCTTACATTAATTTCTTAATGTTGTGAGAAGATGATCAATATAATTAAGGCTATGTATTTCTTTTTTTACATAAAATCAACAAAAACTAAAATACATTTAACTATCATTCCTAACAACAAATTTGAAATTAGATCCTTTGTTATAATTGAGATCATAGATAGGTGTCTACTTTTTGTATCATTCTCTCTCCGAATTGAGTCCTCTATTTCTTTTGAAAAAAATGAGAAGATCCCAACTAATTTAGTAATGGAAAGTTTATAATCTCTTTTGTGCTTGCAGAAAAAGATTCAAAAGCAATAGAAAAAATCATACCGTTAAATTCTTGGATTTCACTATTCACCCTTCTTGCTAGGGTTTTGTTTTGCAAGAGATGAAGATAAAATGGTGAAGAAAGGGAATAAAAACAACGGAAAAGACTAATCTGGTACAATAAAATAACTTAAAAGGACCGTGCAATGTTACTCAAAAATTATTTAAAAAGCGTATAAAGACAGTATTTAAAGTAGTAAATAATTCAATCTAGAGAAAAAATGATTTATTGAATAAACTGAGGCATTTCAAAATTACATTGTACTAGTGTATGGAAAACAAAACAAAAAAAAGTGAAACCATCAAGGTAACCGATTCCACTTGGAAACGCAACACGCATTTCCGTGTTACATTACATAGCAATTACCTCTTCAACAAAGAAACAAAACTATCTCAGCATTTAGTATATGTATGAACTTTATAAGCTTTGCATGAGAAACATAAAGATCAAATAACTCAAAAGCAAATATAGTTAAGCCACCTTATGCAAATAAATAAATCAAGTGAACTATAATCCTCAAAAAACATTCATATGCAAAACCTTTCAGAATGGGAAGTTGACTGGTTCCCGTTGAAGGGCTTTCTCGGCAATCTCGGCTTGCTCCTTCTGGTGAACCTTGAGGAAACCAGTGGCTGTGGCTGCAGATGGAGCACGACCGACATATTTGACGTCGTCAAAACCACCTCTACCTACAGCTTTCATGGAAGAGACAAGTCGCGGTAAGATGTAAGTGTATCCACCCATGTTCATTGGTTCTTCTTGACACCAAACAACCTCTGCATCTATAAGAAACAAAACAGAAAAACAATGTAAGACATATAGCGAAAAAATAAAAAATATGAAAATATAATGTTACCATCTTTAATGCTTAAAAGTTAAAACATTGGGTTTAACGGGGGGATTAAATGTCGGTGTAAAATTGTTTGTCACCGACATCGAGAGAACTCATCAAAGTCACATAAGCCATTTTGTTACCTCATTTTAAATATAACTTCAAAATATTTAATTCTTATTGAACGTCAATGTAAAACTAGTTTATACTGATAGTCCTGTTGTGTCCCCTTCTCTCAAACATTTTAGGAAAAAGGAACAAAAAAAACAGATTTGCCAAAAATATTATGATGACCAATTTTAGAAAAAAGTGAAGAATTATCTCTCTATTAGCAGAACTACTATTTGCTATTATTATGACAAGGTAAGAGATGCAACATGAAAATGAGAAATTTTAAATCTTTATTCCTAACAGAAAGACAATGTATCATTGGACATCTTGGAGATATATACTTTGACAACCTGTAAAGATAAATACTTTAATGTGTTCTAAAATGAAAAATACATACTTGGATATCGTTTAAGCTCTCGTTGGACAAGGTCGTAAGGGAAAGGACAAAGCTGTTCCACCCTACATATTGCAACATCCGATGCATCAACCTTAGATCGATGCTCATCAAGTTCATAGTAAACCTGCAGGAAAGAGTTGGTTTTTATAGTCAGCAACAGCATTCTTAAAAAATATTAAAACCCTAGTATATTAAATTGAGGGACCAGATATATAGTTCAAAAACATTGTTATAAAATCCACAAGATGAAATAGCACAAAAAACTAGTTAATATGAAGACAGTTGGTTCTAATATGAGACAACCACGCACCTTTCCGGAGCAGAGTACTAAACGTCTAATACCCTCCTCGACATTGGAGTGGTCGTTACGGTCTTTTATGAGGCGCTTAAATCTGGTTCCCTGTTTGTCAAAACCAGGGTGTCCTTGGACATCATCAAACTCTGATAGATTTGATCTGCAAGCCTTGCTACGAAGCAGGTTCTTAGGGGACATTACAATGAGAGGTTTACGGAATTCTCTATGTATCTGCAAGAACAAAAGCAGCAGGATAAGATAAAAATATGGAACATTGTTTTAAAAAACCAACATTAAACTAATTAATTGTACCGACCTGTCTCCTTAAAACATGGAAAAAGTTGGCAGGAGTTGTGACATTCACAATCTGCAAATTACACTCCTGAATCTGTTTCCGAAGAGTTGGATCCATCTCAGGGATAACATAAGGATTGTCATCAGCCATCTGCCATGAAATTGGAGAGAATATGTTATTTGACCACTAACTAAATGAAAAAAAAATATTTGTTTGACATCTGTTATATAAATACCATACAGATAAATTTGAAAGAAATGGTCCGAGCAACAATGCATTAACATCTGTTATTTAAATACCATACAGATAAATTTGAAAGATGAACAGAGCAACAAGCCTAAAAAGAAGTTCCAGAGTAGGCATCAAAATGGTATTGCTTGAGTTAATTATTTTGCTTGCATGCACAAATAAATAATTTGAACCACCAATCTAAATTTCGGAAAAGTTGTCTCTTTTCTTTTTCTGTTTTCCCCTTTGTCTTATTGCCCAATTCCTACATTTAGGGTTAGCAAAATCAAACTAGTCTAGTTTCAGTTTCAGTGTTGTTCAATTGACATTATTACCCTTAGTATACCAAATTATTTAATTATGCATAAATCATTATTCAGTATCTACTTATAACATATGAAGCACATGTACTCCCTCCGTAACAAAATATAAGCAAATTTGGCACATTTAAGTTGTAACAAAATACAAACAAAAGTTGACTCTTTTCAACCTATTTAATGATAGTAAATCAAAAATATCCTTCAATTTTTTTTTATTAAAAAAATGTCCTTCATTTGATGTCCAATTTTTATGCAATAAAATGAAATGAAGGGTAATTTTGGTAATGAAGTTGAACTTTTAAATGAGATTAACAATAATTAATGTGAATGACAAACTATCTTAATTAGTGTGTAAGTGGTCAATTTTGTTTATGTTTTGTTACGGAGCGAGTACATCGTATGACAAAACAGACGAAATACTTGATCACCAAGGTCTTTTTTTATCATAACGCCATTTAATTCAAGCTGGTACATCAATTTCAAAGTAGCAACATATACATAGAGTTCACTAGGACCACCAATATGTTGGTCATCAATATCATCAATCAAAAAGTTCAACACATAAAAATGAGGTAGACAAACAATAGTCGAATTCGGAAGCTGATTCAACCAAAAAGTGTAAAAAAAAACTAAAGAGTAATTTCAAGAAATTATAAAATTGATTCACAAGAACCTGAAGAAAGCGTTCCAATCTTGCACTTGAATGCTCAGGGCCCTGGCCATCATAACCATGAGGAAGCAACACAACTAACCCAGTCTGACGGAGCCACTTAGCCTCACCAGAAGCCAAGAAATTGTCAAATATCACATGAGCCCCATTAGCAAAATCTCCAAATTGTGCTTCCCAAATTATCAAGGAATTGGGGTTTTCCATTGAGTAACCCAATTCAAATCCAAGAACAGCAAACTCTGAAAGCGAGCTGGATATTGTTTCAAAAACTAATTAGAGAAGAGACTAAAAATATAAAATAATTCATGATTTGTTCAATATAAGTAGTATCAAGAATTTTTTTGCATTAAGTGTAGTATCTAGTTACACTTCGATTTTTATGATTACTTGATTAATCTTGTTATGCAAAAGAAGGCACATTATGAATTAAGCCATGAATATGTATACCAAAGTAGACGCTGGAAGCATAGAATAGGAATTATCTTATTAAAGAAACGTAAACCCATTAACAAGTATTGATAGTATACAAATTATCTTATTAAAGAAACATAAACCCATTAACAATTATTGATAGTATACAAAAAGTTCAACAGAACAGAGAAAAGGCAAGAAAATAAAAATAAAGTTGTTTTCTATTAACTTCACTGAATTCTTTAGACAAAATGACCTTACATTTTTAATCAAGTGCAATGAACAAAATGACCCATCCCAAGTGCAAACATACTTACAGTTTAATAAGTTTTAGAGGGGGGGAAATGAAAGCCAATCATTATTGAGTGAAAAAGATCTAACTCCTAAAAAACTACCTTACATTGCAAACACAGTCCAAGTGTCTTACTGTTCCCATATTATTCAAATTTCCCAACTAATATAATGAAATGTAACCCAATACTTTCCTACACCATTAAAATTTCACTAAAAATGTTTAAATGGCTAATACAGTTTTAGCAAAGAATTACGAACAATATAATTCACATTTCACAGATAAAAACTAGAATAGTTATTGGGAAATAAATGGAAGCACTGCATAATCAACAGAAGGAATTAAAATATGGCAAAACAGGCATAGATTCAAAGCATGAAACAGCTATAACCAAATAACCATGATATTAACAAAACAATATTCTTTTTAAAAAGTAGTAATTGAAAATAAAATGCATGACAACTGTTTAGTGACACAATATAGTTGCAAATTGGTGATATATGTTTGTAGGTTAACGAAGTCATACCCAAAGACAAGCAAAGACAAGATACAGAGTTTATTATATATATGGAAACCAGGATACCGGTCAATAGATTAGGAAGAAAGCTGAAATACGCACGATAGTTAAGTATAGGAAGATTACCTGTTGCTAACAGTGAACAACTCTTCATTTTGGTTCATTATAACATTGTCAAGGGGGCAATATTTTTCCCCAGTTATCTGATCATGAACTACAGAGTGACGGTGACTAAAAGTTCCTCTTTCAACATCCTGACCACTCAATCGAACATGGTTACCTTCAACAAGCAACGTAGCAAAAGCAAGTGCCTCTCCAAATCCCCAGTCAATATCTTCCCCAGTTTCAATCATTTGTGCGCGCTGTTCATAAATCCTCTTCACTGCTTTATGAGGTGTGAAATTTTCAGGGATAGTTGTGATTGCTTTCCCAACAGTTTTCAAGATCTCTGGTTTCACACTGAATGGGGAAGTTCAAGTATGTCAGAAGTATTGAACATATAATTAAAAAGACTCGAGCAAAAAAGAATATTAAAATGTACCATACCCAGTGTTTCGGACACGGGAAAGCTGTTCAGGTGACTTGAAACCAAGCCAGTATGCTGAAAGCCAATCCCTTCTTTTTGGAATGTAATCTTTGCTAGCTTGAAATTCTTCATTTAGAATTGATGTGACCTTTGTGTGTATCTTATCAATGTCGTCTTTTGTCAGCTCTCCTGTTTCCAAGAGCTTCTTCTGATAGATTTCAAGAGTTGAAGGATGGCTTCTGATGACCTATATTAAAAGCCAACAAAAATGCAAATCTAATTTACTTGTCCAAAAGCAATATGCATAAAAAAAATAAAGAAAAGCATAATATATAAAAGGGCTAACCTTGTACATTTTTGGTTGAGTGAAAGATGGTTCGTCAATTTCATTGTGGCCAAATCGACGATAACACACCAAGTCCACAACCACGTCTGAATGGAAAGTCTGGCGCCACTCAGCAGCAAGTTCACATGCATGAACAACTGCTTCCACATCATCACCATTAACATGAAAGATAGGAGCATTTAAAGCTTTGGCAACATCTGTGCAATACTGTGAAGACCTGCCAAACATTGGATCAGTCGTAAATGCAACTTGATTGTTTAACACAATGTGAATAGTCCCACCCGTAGTATAATTTGGAAGAGCACTTAAATGTAGGGTTTCATAGACCACACCCTGTCCAGCACAACTACCATCTCCATGGAGCAAAACACCCATGTTTTTTTTCCTGTCCACGTCATTTGAGTAATACTGCTTAGCTCGAGTTTTCCCAACAACAACCGGGTTGACAGCTTCCAAGTGACTAGGATTTGCCACCAAAGACAAATGTATCCTCTTGCCACCCCTAGTAGGGCGATCATAAGATGTTCCCAAGTGATACTTAACATCACCAGTTCCCGTGTAAAGCCCAACTTCATCCTCAGGTGAGAGACCGCCACTGAACTCACAAAAGATCTGACGTAGTGGCTTCCGGACTACATTACCTAACACATTCAATCTTCCCCTATGTGCCATTCCAATTACTATGCTCTCAACCCCAAGATCAGATGCTCGATCAAACATTTCTTTCATGCCGGGAATAAGAGTCTCCCCCCCTTCAAGCCCAAACCTCTTAGCTGAAGTCCACTTGGTGGCCAAAAAGTTCTCAAATAGTGAACTCCAAGCAAGCCTATCAAATATAGCCTCGCGACGCTCACGGTTAAATTGCACCGGCGTAGGAGTTTCGATTTTGTCCCTAAGCCAATTACACTTCTCACGATCCGAGATGTGCATATACTCGTACCCAATGCTCCCGCAATAAGCCTGCTCAAGCCGTGTCAAAATGGATCTAAGTGTTTGAACAGGACGATTCTCTGACAAAAAACCAGACATCCTCCAAACACCCAAAAAGAACTCCCTATCAAGATCAGCCTCGGAAAACCCATAAAGTGCAGGGTCCAAATCATCAGGTATTTGCCTTTCCTCCAGATTCAACGGATCCAGCTTAGCCTTCATGTGACCATTAACCTGATATGCCCTCACCATCAACAACAACCTCATACTCTCCTGAATTGTTTGACCCGAAATCCCAGGGGATGTAGAAGCCTGACCAACAAAGTTCCTAAAGAAATTATCCCATGACTCATCAACACTATTCGGGTCAGCCTCCCAAGCCCTCTGAAGCTCCTCCAAATACACACTACTTGTCCCATCCAAGAAACTATCGGTCAACCTAGAAAGCGGAACAGCACGAGGTGCGGGTGCAGCTTGCTCCTTAAAAACAGTGGTATGAAACTTTCTACCATGAGATGAAGGAAGCACTCTAGCCCTAGAAACAAGATATGAAGATCCGCTTTGAGAAAGGGTCCTCTTAATAGCATGTTTTGCTATACTAGCTCCAGCTCTAAACCATGCCATCACTGATATACCACTCACAGTCTCAATCCAACAAAATCACCACGAAATTTTCAGCGATCCAATATCCTCAATGTTGTTTAGCATCTATAATAATCACAACACAACAAACACAATCATATCATACACCTAAAAAATTTCTTAACATAAAAAGGCAATAAATGCAATCTAGGATGCATAAGTACAGATACAGTACCAGTACCAGGTACGAAATACGAAATTTTCTAAATAATTAAGGTACAGGTATGCCAACATAAAATAAATGATTTTTTTATGATATAACACAAAAAAGCTAAATTATAAAATAACAATAAAAGATCAAAATAAAAAGTTAATATCCATTAAACATCTTAAAAGATCTGAACATGTCTATAAGAATCAAACTCTAATATGTATTGATAATACCAATATTAATATGGTAGAATTTTTTGTGCCACTTCTAACTCCACACTAGCCACTATGGTTGAGAAAAAAAATTATTGTCACAAAAAACTGCTACATGGACGATATCGTCTGTGTATGCTACTGCTTTGTGTAAAAGAAATCTAAAAAACAAAAAACCTAAACATTTTCCAGAGGATTCAATATTTCCAGATTTATTTATTTAAAACATGGAATCAAAGGAAATAAACGATTAATTGATGGAAAAAGAACAGAATGAAAATTAAGGGAATGAAAGTTGAAAGATTGAAGTGTGCGACAAACCTGAGGGGAAGAACACGGGAGAGAAATTCGCGTGGAAGCGAAGCGTTTGAGTTTGTAAGAGAAAGAGAATGAGTTTTTATTTTGTGACAAACAAAAGGGGAAATTCAACGCTTTGATGATTTGATATATTATTGCATTTTTCGAACAAAACGTGTTCTTTTCTTACCCTTTTTACATGTTTTTTTTTTTAACATTTGTGTCTCGGTTTCTAACAATATTTTCTTTATTTTTTTTGCCCAAGAGTACAACAGTATTTTCTTGCTTATTTATTTATTTTATTTACTTGATAAAAAAAGTATTCATTGTATTTTTATTTTTTTTTTGTGACGATGTATTCATTGTATCTTAAACTTTGAAAGTGAATTATTTTAATCGTATTTAGAGGAAGAAAAAAAGTTTCCTTAAAAGAGAAAAATATTAA
>JBBPBP010000003.1:38250435-38285786 GCA_037974735.1 Cicer chorassanicum | reverse complement strand
AGAAGTTTGACTAATAATTTGTTCACCCTAAATAGATCAATTTAAGGTAAGTAAAGATAGTTTGGGATTTTTTTTTCAAACGTGGGATATATCTATAAAGTGATGTTTACCTATCAAAACTCTTTTTCTAATATAGTTTTATATTTTGCGGTGACGGGTGAGTGGTTATTTACAAAGATAATCTAACACTTAAAAAAAATATTGTTGATTTTTTTAAATAAGCCAAAAAGTGTATTATTATAAATACTATTCACAAATAAGAAATGCTACAAATAAGAACGTGCCACCAAAATTACAATTAATTGAGTTCTAACAAAACTACTTGTTATTAAAATCTTGCTGACTAATAATATCTAAACAGAACAAAGATTGACTACTCTAGTGATTCAACTTACTTTTGTAAGATATTGATAGATCTTGGATGGAATTTTGATGTCAAATGAGACGGTGAAGGAGGCAAAAATAAAAATAAAAAATAAAAAAAAGAGGGAGATGATCATGTTAAAAGTCGATTTAAAAAAAAAACATACAATTATATGCAATGAAATTATTTATAGGATGTGATGATTAAAATGAATTTTCTAGCTAAATGGAGAAGGTGGATTCTTGAAGTTTGAGCTCAACTATGGTGTTAGTGTTGGTAAATGGGAGTCTCACCAATTAGTTTCCAATGGGGCGAGATTTTAGACCGAGTGACCCTTTATCACCTATTTTGTTTCTTATTGTTGCAGTGGATTTGAACATTATGCTTCACTCAGTTGTAAAATCGATATGATCTATATGGAGTATTTAAGTCATATCTCGAGTTGTAGATGTCCAAATAGAGTCAAACAAAGTCCAAATAAAAGTTAAGATTCATAGCTACAACTTTAATGAAGATACTTAAACCAAATTTAGACTCAAAAGAGGATGAAAATGCAGTTAAAGTCTAACAATAGGTTGTGTGTTGGAGCGCAAATGCCTGCACCTAGAGCGCATTTCTACAGTATTTTGACAATTTGTTTCTGTCTAGGAGCATTGCAGCGCACGACGTGCTACATAATACATAAAAGTGTGTTTTCTTTCACTTTTTAGGGATCTTTTTTTGCTATTTTGAGGTGTGGAGACTTGTGCCTTAGTAGAGAAACTCATAGGAGTTTGGTTCTAACACCATTGAAGGAGTTTTATCAAGAATTATTCATGAATCTTTCTTGTAATTCTTCTTTAATCTCTATCTTTTGTTTCTTTGTCATGAGTAACTAAATTCTCTTTGTTAAGGATGTGTGAAACAAGATGAAACCCTTATTTGTTTGATTTGATTTCTAGTTATATGAATGAGTTTATTGAATTATTTTTATTATCTATGTGCTTAATTTTTTTATTGCTCGATCAACTTTAAAATGTTTTACGATTCATATTTTGAAATGAAAATTGAATTTACGAATTATTGAGATGAGAAATTAATGACGTTGTAGTATAGGGATGGATACAGGTTCATAAAACCAATTGAATTACTTGCAGAGATAATAGTTTAATAAGAGAATTCTTGTATTGTAAAACATAATTCTAACTTTTGATTTACAAAGGAGTTAAGGGTTACTTTGGAACTAAAGATTTTGTCACTAAGAAATTAGGGTAAGAATAGTAAAGATAATTCGGTAATAATTCAATAAAAGAATTCAGTAACTATGATCAAATTAGAAACCAATGTTGGATTCACAGTGAAGCTCATTCCTGACATTTTTCTTATTATAAAAGTTAAATACTATTACTCTTGTTAGTTTCAAAAATTATTTCAATCAATTCAGAAAACAACAACAACAACAATAATAAAAATAATTATAATAATAACAATAATAATAATAATAACAACAACAATTATTATAATAAAAATAATAATAATAATAATAATAATAACAGTAATAATAATAATAATAATAATAATAATAATAATAATAATAATAATAAATAGATGGTAGATACATTATTAAATTCCTATAAATAATGAGTTTATAGTGTAGAGTGTGCTTAACCATTTTAATTTATTTTAAATCCTCAGGAATAAACAAGGATAAGTAAGAATCAATACATAATATCGCATTCTGACGTTTTGTTGACATGAACCCAACATGAACCCATGAAAAAACCTCGAATTTGTGTCATTTTCCTTCAATCACCTTATCGTGAATGTTGCACTATATATGACAATTAGCTTTAGCGACGATAAAATTTTGGTGGTCAGCTAGCGTCACTCATCCACCGCAGCCTGCCATAGCCTATTACTTTCAACATTCATATCTACCAACTTTAAGGAATTATTAGCCTTCTTCACATGTTCTTCTATATCCAAACAATGAGACAGATGCCACGGGAGCATTACTCCTTTTATTCCTTTTTCAATTTTTCCTTTAATACATATCAAACCTAGTCAGATATAGCATGATTGTGTCAATAGTTTTTCACAAATAAGTGACACCCATCAAACTCTTACCATCATTTTAATATTTGGAAAAACCTTGACCCTCACTTTTCACAAATATCACTTAGGACAATGGAGCAATGATATGACAAACCTCTATCCAATAGCCATTGAGAAAAATAAGGTCACACTAGACAAAAGTTTTATAATAGTAAGAATCTATCCAACCTAGTCATCTTTGACCCATCAAGTGTTATCCATGCAAATCTTTTCCCACTCAGCGATAAATATATCAACTATATCTCTCAATTAAATCATTTAAATGAATAACTTCATAAGTTCTAAAAAAAAGAATTATCTCTTTTCCGTTTTGATTTAGATCTGATAAAATTAAAGTCTCCAAAAACACACTAATTCAATCTCACTCCATTCTTAATTTTATTCCCTAGTGTTAGCCATAACACACAATTACCATTACCATAACAAGGGGCATAAACATTGGCAAACACCATTAGAGCCTTGTTTGGTTTCCATGTATCCACCACATCTAACATATGTTGTATAGTCAGTAAATAATCTAGCACAAACTCATTCTAGTCTCATAAAATAAGGATACTGTTCGATCTCCTTATGGCAGGTTTAAAGGAAAAATCTATATCTTTTCCATCCAATAAAATCTCACACACACTTTGTTCAAAAACACCTAACTTTGTTTTTTGAATACACACCACCCCTGACATATACTTGCAAACCAAGGCTTGTATTTCTTTCTTCTTAAAAACTCATTCACCCTAATAAAAGAAACACCCATTCTTTCAACTAGAAGTGGCCGCTCCCATTTCTTTCCCAACATTCTTTCTATCTCTTTCTTTTGTATTGATTAAGCCTTTACAAATCATGTTTTTTTCTCCCTCAAAAGTCACACCAATTTCGTTCCCGAAGTGCCCTGTATCTTCCACCACACGATTAACATCATTTTGAAGCATAATCTAATTCTTTCAATCCCCATTATTCAAATGCTTGCTAGAGAAATTAGTAGGAAAACTTACATGCGTTTGAGATGGCCCCTTGAATGAATGATTGCATCCCTCCATATTTCTTATATTCACTAGCCTCCAACCAATGACACCGATTTGCTTCTTTCATTCTTGTGATATTCTTCAAACTGATACTCTCTCTTATAAGTTTCTCCCTGATTAGTTTAGAATTGATCTCTTCCCTTTCTCTTGTAACCCCATGATATAACACCTCAACAAACCCACGCCGACTACCGTAATGCCTCTAAATATTTGAATTTAACAAAACAAGCAATATCACAATCCTCTATTAACAAGCTTGTCAAACCCCTATGCTAAACTTGACGCTCAATCGCCTCTTTACATTTACTTGGTTTACTAGATGAACTATAGCCTAATAGAGTAATTTGTTCCTTATATCTATTTGGTCCACTAGCTTTGGGTGTTGCCCAAACTGATGGTTTAATAATCTAGACTTTATGCATGCCATCCAATAATATACTAGCTTCATCCACCAAATTTTGTGACCCCATTTGTAATTATTGTGGCCCATATGTTTCCTTCACAAACATTTCCACATTCCCACTATTTTGAGCTTGACCCGCTAGACTTGATGCATGTAATCTTAAATTCTTCCTCAATATTAATTAAATTTTTCGCCTAACTTAAATGACCTATAATTTCACTCACTTGAACATTCTGTGTGCATCTTTAGCCTCAAAATCACATTCCATAACTTCCTCTTAACAATATCATCACCTATATTTCGTTCCAAAATCACCCCTACTAAATCAACAAACGCAAATGAATTTGGACAAATGGTATCTTCAATCTTTGAATCACCTTCATCTCTTTCCTTCCAACTTTCATCAAACCCGTCGAATTCAAATATAGACTAGAAAATGGTTCCTCCACCATATATATATATTGAAAATATTATCATCTATCATGACTTTTGTTGTTCTATTTAACAACTCCGATGCTGATTTTTGAATTGAAACGTGTTCATAATCTAAGAACTCCTTTTTCAAGGTCAACACATCAGTCTTCAAGAATTTCCCAACGAATCTTTTTAGTTATATAAAAAGTTTATTTTTCCATGCATGAATGGGAACCCCACATAATCGAACCCACACATATTTCTCTCACACAACTACATCCGGATACCACTCCTCAACATTCAAATAATCAACTAAAAAAATCTAGTTAGGACAATGAGGCAATGATTTAACAAATATCTATCTAACGGCCATTGAGAACAATCAAGTCACGCATAGAAAAAGTTTTTTGACAATAAAAATCTATCCAACCTACTCATCACTGACCCATCAAGTCTTGTCCATGTAAATCTTCTCCTGCTCGGCGGTAAATACACCAACAATTTCTACGCAATTAAATCATTAAAATGAATAACTTCATTTGTTATAGAAAAAGGTGTACCTATTTTACGTTCTAATTTAGATATGGTGGAATTAAAGTCCCCACAAATAAACCAATTCAATCCCACTCAATTCTTAATTTTAATTTCATGTTTTAGTCATAATACACGCTTACCATTTACCTTTGTTAGGGGCATAAATATTGGCAAGTGCCACATTGGACCTATTTTGTATCCATGTGCCCACCACAACTAACATGTGTTGTATAGTCACTGAATAGTTTGCCACAAATTCCTTCTGGTCCCATAAAATAAAGATGCCGCTTGATCTCCCTATGAAAGGTGTAAAAGAAAAATCTACATCATTCTCACCCCATAACATCTCACATAAACCTTTCTCTACAACACCTAATTGTTTTTTGAATACACATCACCCTGCCCCATGCTTTCGAAACAAGACTTGTACCTCTTTCTTCTTAGCCAACCCCCAAACCTTTTGCGTTATAACTAATTATCTTCATTAAAAACTCCTTTACCTTATTAAAAAAACACCCATTCCTTTCTCTACACTATTTCTCTCTATTTTGTCCATATTAATTAATTCTTGACAAATCTTACATTTTCCTCCCTTAAAGGTCACACTAATCTCATTCTTGAAGTGTTACATATATTCCCTAACATGTAACCAATGATTGAGCGTGTATTCCTTCATTCTCGTGATCTTCTTCAAACTCATATTCTCATTTTTAAGTTTCTCCAATATCATTCTAGAATCAGTCTCCTCCCTTCCTCATATAACCCCACACTGTGAAACCTCAATAGATCCAGTTCGACTATCGTTATGCCTCTCAATATTTGAATTAGAAGAACAAACATAGCTTGTCAAACTCATGTGCCTAAATTGACGCTTAAGTACCTTTTTACATTTACTTGTTTTACAAGAGGAACTATGGCATGATAGAGTAATTCATCCCTTATGTACATTTGACCCACTAGATTTGGGTGCTATCCAAACTGATTGATGACCAACTATGACATTTTGCACCCCATCCAATAGTATACTAGCTTCATACCTTAAATTTTGCAATCCCATTTGTAATTAATATTGCCCAGTTGTTAGCTTCACATACATTTCCATATTTCCACTATTTTGAGCTTGGCGAACTAGACTTAATGCATATAATCTTGGTTCCACTCCTTTGGTTTTGTGAGATTAATTAATAATTCATTCCTCCATATCAATTAAATCATTGACCCAATTTGAATGACTGCTACTTTCTCTCACTTGATAATTGACCCAAACTCACATTCCATTACCGCCTTTCCCTTAACAATATCATTACCTATATTTATTTCCAAAATCACCAGTACCTTACCATATTCCAATCTTTATTAAAACTCTCCATTAATTCTTCCAAATTTTTAGAATTGTGTTCCCCTTCCAAATTAACAAATGCAAATGAATGGACAAATGGTATCCTCACTCTCTAAATCACCTTAACCTCCTTCCTTTCAACTTTCATCAAAGCCATTAAAATTAGTATAACGGATAAGAAAATGGTTCCTCCACCATATGTACAGTGAAAATATCATCATCTATGATGCCTAACAATTCCAACATTGTTTTTTGAACTAAATCGAGTGCATAATCTAAGCATTTATTTAGAGTGCACACACTAGTCTTCAAGAGTTTGTCAACAACTAGTTGTATAATTTTTTTTCTGCCATGCTTGAATGGGAACCTCACATAATCGAACCCACAAACATCTCTCCTACATAATTGCATCTAGATACAACTCCTCGAAAAATTCAAATTTGTAGCTAAAAAATTTGTTAGGATGCAAATTGAGAACAATACAGCCAAACATAACAAAAGTTTTATGACTATAAGAATCTATCCAACCTATTCATCATTAGCCCATCAAGTTTTTTCCATGTAAATTTTCCTCCACTCAACAATAAAATCTATGTCCCTACAATGAAATTATTAAAATGAATAAATTCGTCTTTTCTAGAAAAATATGTACCTCTTTTACATTTTGATTTAAATCTGATGAAATTAAAGTATCCATAAACACACCAATTCAATCTCACTCCATTATGAATTTTTTACTCCCAAGTGTTAGCCAAAACACACGCTTAACATTACCATCACCAGGTGCATAAATTTTGGCAAGCACCATCTCAACCCTATTTTGTATCAATGTGCCCACCATAATTAACACGTGTTATATAATTATTGAATAATCTGCCACCTATAATAATATTTTGTATCAATGGCTGTTTACATTGGGTTTTGGATTAGTCCTCTCATTTTTTAAGGTGTTGTAAATGATAGGTGATTATCGGAAGGTGCCAAAATAGTTGGCATGTTTGGATAATCACGCGATGCTTTTGCATTATGATTCTTTGCCTAAAAAAGTAACTTTAGAATAAGTTTCCTTCTTTCCTCCTTTAACCTCATGTTACGACACCTCAATAGACCCACTTTGATTATTATAATGTCTCTCAATAATCTAATTAGAAGAACAAACATTATCACGGTCCTCCATTAACAAGTTTTCCAAAGCCATTTACTTGGTTTATTAGAGGAACTATGGTATGATAAAGTAATTTGTCACTTATGTCCATTTGGCCCACTAGCTTTAGCACTGCATATATTGATTGTTGACCACCTATGATATTTTGCACTATATCCAATAATATACTAACTTCATACCCCAAATTTTGTAACCCCACTTGTAATATTGTGGCCCACATGTTGGCTTCATAAAGTTCACATTCATTTCCACTAGTTTGAGCTTGGCCCACTAGACCTGATGCATGTAATCTCGGCTCTACTCTTTTTGCTTTGTGGAAGTCATTAATAAATCATTCCACCATATCAATTAAATCATTGACCCAATTTGAATGACCACTAACTTCTCCCACTTTCAACGTTTTGTGTTCATCTTCATCCTCAAAATCATATTCCATGCCGCGTTCCCCTTAGCAATACCACCACCTATATTTCTTTTCAAAATCACCCCTACCTCATTAATATTTCAATCTTCATTAAAACTCCCCCTTATTTCCTCCGATTTTTTAGGATATTTTTCCCTCCCGTATCAGTGGATCCCAATGAATATGGACAAATGGTATCCTCACTCTCTAAATCACTTTAATCTCATTCCTTCCATCTTTCATCAAAATAGTTGAATTCGTATAATTGGCCAGAAAATGGTTCCTCCATCACACATATAGTGAAAATATAATCATCTATCATGACTTTTGGTGTTCTGTTTAACAATTCCAACATTGATCTCTAAACTAAAACCCTTGCGAAATCTAAGTGCTCGTTTTCATATGCACACATTGCACTTTAAGAATTTCTCAACGCATCATACTAGTTGTATGAAACATTCTTTTCTCCATGCATGAATGGGAACCAAACATATGAATAGCTAAAAAATTCATTCCCGTCTTGCACTACTACCTTCAAAATCCATTCCTTTTTAGTTGTATCATGACAACGAACCTTCAGACACCATTCTTGTTTCCCGTTGCTTCTCAATGTCTTAGCATAAGAGATGAATTCTACTTCTTAGTCACTATATCACTTGTTAAGGAGCTTGTGTGTCTTACTTCTCCATGTCATCCTTGCTACTTCTCTTTTTAAAATGAGCCACACTTGCCCACATCATGAAACTACCAAACCACACATTGCGAAGAGTTTTCACCACTTTAGTAAGATCGTAAACATTTTTTTTATCTGGCGAAACTAAAAACTTGACCATGCACGTAACCATATTCATTCAATTTATTTGCAATGAACACATCCTCAAGCATTGCACACGTCTCAAAACCCTTTCAGAACTCCTCGTGAGATAACTTTATGGAAAATTTGTAAAATAAATTAACACAATTTTGTCTCGCCTCTCCTTAATCTAAATGCGCTCTAATGTAGTTCTCTCATTGTCGAATGTTTTGGCCATGTATGATACTTGATGGAAGATGGACAACACAAAAAAAATTATGTATAATTAACTACAATACCCTTTATGATATTTATATATAGGGAGGTCTTGAATGCAAAAATTAATAAGGGAGAGACGAAGAGAGAAATATGTAGAGGAGATAGAAAGAATGAGAATATAAGAAGATAGTGAAAGGAAAGGGGAAAAAAAGGAGATAATCATATAGATAAATTTATATAGCAGATGATGAGATATGAGATATATATGACAGACAAAGTAGAAGAGACAACAGAGAAGTCATTGAGAGATAGAGTAAAAAGAAAAGGAGAGAATGGGAGGGAGAGAAAGAAATATGTTTATGAGAGAGAGAGAAGATAGAGATAGAAAGAGGGATGACAAGAGATTTTGAAAGAGAGTGTAATAGAATTGGGAAGGTAAAGACGGGAGAGAAAGAAAAAAGATAGTGAGAGAGATACAAAGACGAGAGAGAGTGTGGAGAGATGGTAAAGAGAATATGAGAAAAATAATTTTTGAGTAGAAAATAAAAGGGTATTTCAATATTTTAGATATTTTGTACTCGGGACAAAAATATGTCAATATAGTTCAATAAGGGACAAGGATTTCTTTATTTTGTCCAATGTCTTACCTCTTGTTTTGTCCAGTTCTTTGACTAGTTTTAATATTAAACATGCTATATCTGAAGTTGTATTATCCACTTCCTTGTTTTTTAGCAAATGAAACGCTTTTATCAATTTTATCTATAAAAAGCTAAGAGCTTCATTTTAGTGAGGTATGTTCAAGTTCATACTTTAATGCTTTCTAATATTTTTATGATACAATTTTTTATTTGTGAATGTAGGGCATGTCCTAACATTTATTATGCCTTAGGCAAACCTCGAAAGAAGGTGAAGATATCATAATTAAGCTATTTTTTATAAAAACAAATATTTTCAACAAAAAATCAATACATGACCATTTAATATATATTGTGACATAGTACACCGAAAAATAAGA
The DNA here is from genome assembly GCA_037974735.1 of Cicer chorassanicum. NCBI lineage: Eukaryota > Viridiplantae > Streptophyta > Magnoliopsida > Fabales > Fabaceae > Cicer > Cicer chorassanicum. Next base: position 38,276,024 of record JBBPBP010000003.1, on the reverse strand, counting down.
TTTTAGCTATATTAATTGAGAAAACTTTATATCAACATATATAATAGTAATTTTTATAGTAAATATTATTCTATAAATTGTGCATACGTTAGAAAAATAATTAAATATCTTTAAAAAAAGCAATATCATAAAGTTTATTTTTAATTCAATTGTTGAAATATCTCTAATTATTTCTAATTATTCAAATAACATTCTGCCACCAAGAGATATTTACAATATAACTTCAAAGTCATTATTATCAAATAATGATATAATTATTTTAGTACAAAACAAAAATTTATAAATATATTTTATGTGTTTTATGTAAGAACCAAATTTTGTTTGAGAACAATGTAACTTTTGGTGTTTCAATGATAATAGATATAAATGAACAATTTTTATCCTTTGTTGTTTGCTAAAATTTGCAGGTAGCATATCATCTGATAGCAATCCAAAGAAAGAAAAGAAAAGAAAAAGATAAGAAGATCATTTGGTGTTCACTATCTAAATTACACAAGTAGCAAATATTGAGTTTGTGACAAAAGAGTAGACCACTTGGTACTCATTGTCTGGTAATGAATGAGTAGCACATAATGAGTCAATCATAGTCAAGACCAAGTCTGTCTGAAACTTACCATTAACAAACATTGGAGCAAAGCACTAAACGAGTCAAAAAAGCAAAGTGGATTTGGAATTAATTGTTTGCTAACCTAAGTGAAGTACAAAGGGCAATTTGATACGAAGAGCCTTTCAAGGTCTAGTACGCGACATTATTTGACCTAACTTACTCATCATTTGATAATCTCTTAATGCGAAGACAACATCATCATTAACTTCCATCAAAATGAACAAAGTAACTAGAAGAAAAAAAAAACAATGAAGTACGAAGTCTGAACACGAAGATCAAGAATAACTTTTGAAGACTCAATTCTTCATACACAACAGCCTAAAAAGTAGCCACTTGATGTAAATGACTCCTTTTCACAATGACTATCAATGGATCTCTTTAACATAGAGACATAGAAAATACTTGTGGAAGCATGGAGAGGCTTATAGAATACTTATAGAAGCCTTGATATGCTTAGAGGATACTTAAAGTTTGAAGAGGCAATGTAAAGAATTTTCAAAGCCTGGAAAGGCAGACTAAAAAAAATCCTAAAATTTTGGAGAGGTGGAATATAGAATTCTCAAACCCTAAAGAGACAAAGTACTGAATAATTGTGGTTGGAAAAGGCACAAAGAATAATTTTATACTATTTGATAGTAGTAGAAAAGTCTTTTCAGTTGTAAGGTAAATTTTCTCTATAAAGGGAAATGTAAGAACAAATTGATGTCAACTAGTATAAAAATCACTGTGTGATCTCTCTCCATTATCTTGGTACTTCTATGTTTTTCTAATATCTTTAGTTCAAACAATTTTAATCAAGAGTTTAACTAAACCGAAAGAAAATATTTTAATTAAGTAGATAACCAAAAATTCTAATGATGATCGACAATATTTTTCAAAAATAATAGTTCAAGACTCTCCTCATCTTTATAATTAAGACAAATGATTTGATTGATATTTATTCAATATAATATATATATTTGTTTTCCCTTATTTTTTATAGAACCAATTCATTTAAGTTACTATCTGAGTAATGAAAATAAAAATGACATTAACGTCTTCTTCAAAATGACGTCTATAGTTGTTAGTGTTTTAAATATTTTTTAAATATTAATATATGATAGACTCTGATCCATATTAAAATTTTTCTAAACTCAATACGTAAAAGATCTCTTATTTCTCAAATCTCAACAAATGGACAATGTCCATATTGACATTAAGGTGCCAATTAAGGTGCCATTTGGTAATTGTCTATACAATACATACGCATTTAAATTTATAATTTTGTGAAAAATAAAAATATAAAATGGCTTAAAAGTGGCATTGGAGTTAGAAAAAGATACGGTTAAATAAATTTTTAGTTCATATAAAATTTTGTTTTAAGTTTTTCTAAAAAAACATTACATTTTTTAGTCTTTACAAAATTATCACGTAGTAGTTTTATTTTATAATGAAATTTTAAAATTGGATTTCTGGGTCCATATTATCGTTACTTTTATCTTGAGTTTATAACGTTTATAACATTCATATATAATTCATCTCATATCAATAACTTTTAAATTTTTATTGAGAAATTTTTTATAATGTTCTAAACATATTTACAAAAAATCATGTGTTGGAAACACCTCCACAAAGTCCTCTCCAATTGGACCCCAATCTTCCCACACCAGCTATGTCCAAAGACCTCACCACACAATTTCACACTTCAAGTTACCCATCGTTATCTTCCACCATGGTGGTGGCTTCATAGAGATCAATTTGATTTTATAACCAGAGAATTATAAGGTTCTGTTTACTTTTATGAAAATAGTGTGTTTTTATTTTTTTTAAATGTGTTTATTTTATCTTGTGTTGATAAAAGATATTTGATGTGAATTATTATTATGAAGAGAAATAAAATGCTAGTTAATGAATGTATTTTTAAAAATAATGAAAATAATTTGTTGATATTTTGATTGTGTTAAGAAATATAGACAATTGATCCTTAATTTCTAATTTAACGGACAACATCGAAATTGTTAAGTTGAACACTATATTCTAAGTTTAAACTCATAATCTTACTGTGTGAATTTCTGATGATATTTACTATCTCATCTACAAAACAAAAATATAAACAATTATTTCATTCAAAAATCTTTTACCTTTTTATTATAAATAAACTTAACTTTGAATTTAAAAAATAACACTAAAAAGTAAGTTTAACATTAAATTAAATTTCACATAGTAAAGGAGCCATAAATTAACTACCTGTGTTTTAGATCTAGAAGCTTCCTCCAACTAGTTACAACTTTTCGATCGTAAAAATTCTCCTTCTAATTTCAAGAATCAATTCACACTTAAACTAAGAGAACAAAGAATATTCCTAAAAAAAAGAGAATAAAGAATGGAATAACCCAGTTTCATTTCTTTTTTATTCTAATCAAATTAACTTATTAATATAATTCTCTTTTTCATGCAAACTGATTAATTTAATCATTTTTAATTTATAGTTATTATAATTTAATAATATATGATAAAATTGCAAAATGACTCCGGTTTTCTCTTCAATAGTTGCCTTGTAAAAAAGGAGTTAAAAGAATATAATAGAAATCATTATTTTACCACATCACTCTACTTTTTTTATAGTTATTTTGAAATTGATCATGTGATATAGAGATATGGTAAAATTCTATCGGAGATACATAGAGATATGGTCATTGCACTATAAAAAAAATGCAACATTCCCTTAAATCAAATAATGACTCCGTTTATCAAAATTATTTTTTTTAATCCATAATAAATTAATTCAAAATAATTTCTACTATTTTTAAAATATTTTTTCATAAAAATTATTTAAAAAAATATATATATAAAACAAACCGCATTCAAACCAAACATAATGTCTTAATCAAGCATGAATGTCAAATAAATTAAATAGTATTTCATTGATTTATGAGTATAATATATTATAATTTAATATCATTGAAGAGTCCTAATATTTTTTTAAAGCCGCCAATTTCGCTGCACCGAAAGATAAGACCGAAAGTATTATTCTAAAATAAAATATAAATAAAAAAAGTAAATTTCAATTAAAATTTTAATTAATTAATTTTTTAACTACTATTTTTATTTATATTTTATTTTAGAAAGAACAAATACTCAACTCTTTTTTATCTCAATGAAAAACGGGTGGAATCTACTATATTTTATTTTGAACTAATTCATTTCCCAGCAACTTAATCAAGTTGACCTTTTCAATTATCTCTTTAACTTTTTTTTGTTTCCTTTCTTTTTTTCTCTAGTTTGACTCCCTCAAACCAATCACACTTTAATGTCTCATTTACCTTTTTAAAATATTCTTCATTTTGATTCTTTAAAATTTATAGTCATTTTAAATTGATAATCAAGAGATTAAAAACTCGAGTACTGAATAATTATAACATAAAGAAGATGAAAAACAAGTTAGAAAAAGTGCACTTTTAAAAACAATGAAAACATAATTTTGAAATTTTCAATAAATTATGTATATTATTTTTTGAATAATTAAAAAAAATAAAAATTTATTTGCTCTTGAAAATTAAAAAAAGGTAATAATATATAATATTATAAAGTTTTATAATGAAGTAGGTGAAAATAATCTATAATATTTTCACATAAAAATATTTGATCTTTTATCAAAAAAAAAAATTGAATGTGTAAAGAATTAAAAACATGTCAATTAGGAATAAGTAACTCTGTTTATATTATTCTAACATCTCTTGCTATTGAAAAGAAAACCTCTCTAAACTCATGTTTGTCTTTGCTTAAGCCAAAGTTCTTCCAACGTAAATATAAAGAAGTCACATGATCAATGAAGTGATTTTCAATCATGGTGTACTCCTCACTATTTTGAAAAGCTCAATACCATAATCATCAGACCTTTGGAAGTAGGCACACACAGCCTAGAGGAGAAAAAGGTACCATTTATTGGAATCAATGAATTATGGATAACACTAACATATAGAATGGAAAAAAGTACCTTAACCACAAAAAGCACTTTTTTGGGGAGGCTGCAAATCATAATTTGCTGGGCCAAACACATCTAAAATCAAAGTATTGCAAGAAATTTTTTACCATTGTTTTTTTATACTAAATGGTTCAGATAAGTTGCATTTTGAGATATCCTGGGACAAAAGAAAACATCAGATCTAAAGATATACTTATGTATGATCCACCAACGAAGTGAGATACTTAGGTATGATTCACCAACAAAGTTTTCACGTCAGAATTTGAACCTACATTTTTGTAGCCAGAAAACTTTCCTTTCACCAAAGAAATGGAGGATGCAATTGAACTTAGGACATTTGTTCATAGCATGAACTTAAATTAAGTAAAATCTAAGAAAAAGACCCATTAAACTAAACATTTTGTCCTCTAGCATAAAACAAGTCCACATTCAGTTTAGAATTAGCAAATATGATACACACAATTCAGTGCGATTCAAATAAATCTTTAAAACTGAAGGATCTTCCAAACTATTTACTTTCTACAGAAGCTCTATAACACTATTCAAATACTAAGAATGCCAATAAGGATTAATATCCCTTAAAATTTTATTTTCAATTTTTGTAAAGAAAATGCTTTTTATTACGAACACTTGTCTCACGAAGGTTTACGATTGGTCAACTTCTAAGCCATCAGCCTCATGTTTTTTGTTAAATACCAAAGTGACCAATGAAGAGAAAACACGTATTGATTCACGAAGTTTAAGCTTCGTACAAAATAGCAGAACTCTTTCTTAATACGGAAAGGAGAATATTATTATTTATATTATTATATATTTACTCGGAGGGAGGACACTAGGCCATACATTCCACAATAAAGATTTGAACCTTGTCCCTATTAAGTTACAAAGGTAGCAGATGCCACAGTGGGGACCAATGCTTAAAAGTTGTTCGAAATTTTAACGACAATTGGCGATATTCTTCAGAAGTTAACAATCTTCATATTCTTTATGGCTGAGACAATGATCCAAACAATGTCAATTTAATTAAAATGAGGGAAAATGAATGTGTCCCTAAACATATAACTCTTCGAACCAATACCAATTAAGTCACTGTCTCAATTGTAAAGACGAGGAAAGTCGTTAACTTATAGTTTTGAAGAATGCCGCTGATCATCATTAGAGATTTAGATGCTTTTAAACATCGCGCTAGCACCTATGGGTACAACACGTCAATTAACTTTTTACTAATGATATTTTCATGAATAGCCACACACAACTGCCAAGAGGCATGAGCAACAATTTATATTTCATTTTCCTTGCATCTCCTTCTCTTGCTTGTTAACTCATCTATAAATCCCTTCACATAATGCTTAACCAACACACACTTGGAAACACCTCAACAAAGTCCTCTCTAATTAGACCCCCAATCTTCCCAAACCAGTTATGTCCAAAGACCTCACCATTGCACACTTCAAGCTATCCATCGTTGTCTTCCATCATGGCGGTGGCTTCGTAAAGATCAATTTGATTTCATAATGAAGAAATTATAAGATTCTGTTTACTTTTATGAAAATCGTGTTTTATTTTTTTTTTAAATGTGTTTATTTTATATTGTGCTGATAAAAGACATTTGACGAGAATCGCTGTTACGAAAAGAAAATAAAATGTTAATTAATGAATGCATTTTAAAAAATATTGAAAACAATTTGTTGATAATTTGATTGTTTTAAGAAATATAGACAATTAATTCTTAATTCTTAATTTAACCGACAACATTGAAATTGTTAAGTTGAACTCTATGTTTGAAGTTTGAATTCATAATCTTACTCTATGAATTTTTAATGGTATTTTTAAAAATCTTTTACCTTTTTTAATAACAATAAACTTAACTTTAAATTTTAAAATTAACATTAAATTTCAAAGAGTATTAACAGGTAAGTTTAACATTAAATTAAATTTCACATAGTTAACGAGCCATAAATTAACTACCTATTTTTTAATTCCAGAAGTTTCCTCCAACTAGTTACAATTTTTCGATTCTAAAAAATCTCATTCTAGTTAAACTTAGAGAATAAAGAATGTCCCTAAAAAAAGGAGAATAAAGAATGTTCCTATAAAAAAAAATAAAGAATGGAATAACTCAGTTTCATTTTTTTTATTCTAATCAAATTTACTGATTAATATAATTCTCTTTTTCATGCAAACTGATTAATTTAATTACTTTGAAATTATGATTACAATAATTTAATAATATATGATAAAAATGTAAAATGCCTCCGGTTGTTTCCTCTCCAATATTTGTCTTCTAAAAAAAGGAATTAAAAAAGTATAATAGAAACTATGATTCTGCTACATCATTTTAATTTTTTATGATTATATTGAAATTGATTATATGATACGGAGATACGGTAGGTTTTCATTGAAGATATATAGGAGATAAGGCCATTGCAGTATAAAAAATGCAAAATCCTATTAAATCAAATAATGAATCCGTTTGTTACGGTTTGTAAAAAAATGATTTTTATAGTTTTATTTCTCTTTGTTGTAAATTTCTTTAAAAAAAAATGTATACGCCAATTATGTCTTATTCTTAAAGCACTTTGGGTGAATAAGGGACTGGAAAAGGTTACTGAAAATTCAGAAGCAATTTTTGTGCTCAAATGGAAGATGACGGTTGAAAAAAAACAATGGCTTATAGTGGCAATATTTTTTTAGGCTTTCTTAACACACATGAAATGGTCCAAGTGTAGCCTCATTGCTTACAATCCATTTTAACACGTTTATATGTCAGTGACAATAGTGACATGCAATCTGAACTATGCAGCTCTTAAATGAATTGAATGAATGAAGTTCCCCCACTTCAACATTGTATTTTTTCCCATGGATCAAATCAAAGCCATAGTAGTAAGAGCCAATTTTTATAAATTTTGTTAAACATTAACTTAAAAATCTTAAGTCCCTTTTCAAATAAAAAGTTAAATTATGAATCTAAGTCAAGAAGTTCTTATAAACAAAGTTACAAATAAAGGTCCACTACGATGATTGTTATCGTAATGTTAATGTTTTTCAGACCTCTAGGACGATTATTATGATCGTATCATCTATATTTGTCTCAATATTTATAATATAATAAAATATAATATAATAATAATTATAGTCTTCGAAAGATGAATTCAGTAATTTGAATTACTGACACAGATGAATTATTAAGAATTAAATATAAAGTTGGATCCTACTACTAACATTTTCTTCTTTTCTCTATTAAATTGACCACTTACCTTTGTCTAAAAAAAATCACAATTGCAATTTAACACATATAAGTTAATCTAAGTCGGATCTAATTTTACATTATTACATACAATTCAATTTCATCATACACACCTTTGACATTGTGCATGAAATTGGTGCTCTTAGTTTCAAATTCATCATTCACTTTCCCTTTTTCCATTTTAATTTAAGAATGGAAACATTTAAGCAATAAAGTCAATTAAACTTAACCAAGATATTAATTACTCACACTAACATATGAACATAATTTTTTTTAGTGTGAAACACAAACTTTGATAAACAATTTTTCTACTGATTATCAGTCAAATCAAACCAAATTTGCCTGAACACTTTGATAATAAGTTCATGATACTCATCTGAATTAAGAGAAAGATAACAAGCAAGAAGATCTTCCAAATCCTTTGATGTCCGTATGTTGTTCTGCACAATCATCTCCACCATTGATTCTCTGAAATATCTTTGAGGAATCGAGGATTTCACAATTGCAAAGCTATCCGATAAGCTTCTCCGGTTGCTTGAATCATTCGACACGCTTTTCCTGCCATGTCCTTGAATTTTCCTGCTTGAAATTCTTGGTGAATTGATCCTAAGCTTCACACCTGGTGAACTCAATGAAAATCTTCTACTTGGTGTGTTTGTGTTGGTGTTGATGTTGTTCTTTTCTTCCTTCAAAATCTTGACGACCCTTTTATGTTTTGTTGTTGATTTGAAGCCATTTTGCTTCTGGGTTTTGTTTCTTTCTTATTTGCATATTTCAACAAGTCATTGAACTTTCTGGTTTGGTCACAATTGGTGGAAGTTGCATGAGTTCTGAAAATGAATCATACCCATTTAGTTTATCATCTTTTCTTGCTATGGAATTGTTGTCAACATCGATTATGATGTCATTTGTGTTGTGTAGTAGCATCTTGCAATTGCAAAGTGTAACCTTATCATCAAATGTCACAGTTGGAAGAAGAACACGGTCTGTTCTGATTTCTGGGTCAGGGGATTCTGTTTCTTCAGAGCTATCAAATGGAGATGAAATTGAAGTTTTTGGTGTTCTTCTTTTTTGCCTTTGTTTTGATGATTTTCTTGGGGGTTCAGATAGTAAATTTGTGTCTAAGAGTACATTTTGGTTTTTGTTTGTTGTTGGTGGTGAAGTGTTGTAGATTCTATTGCTTGTTTGGTTAAGCTCTCTTGTAAAGTAGTAAGATTTTATTGGATTGTTTTGGTGGGGTTGGTTTGATTTTGATGATGAGTATGTGGTTGAGGTTGTTGAAGAAGATTGTTGTTGTTTTTTCTTCCTTTGTTGTGTTGGTGTTTGATTTCTTGTTGTTCTTCCTCCAATATCCTTAAGCTTGTAAAACCAAGCATTGGGCATCATATCCGACAATATAAACCTATAATTCCCCATCACCTCTTCTCACTTAGTACTAGTGTTTATGTCTCTTTTGTGTGTGTGTGTTTGTGAAGATTGAAGAAGTTGTGTTGTGTTGTGAAGGATGGGATCATGGTACCTCCATTAGTGTATTTGATTTGGCACTCTTTGGTATTGTGGGATAAATAGAAAGGAAAGAGAGTGAGGAGACTTTTGGAATAGGAGGTAGGGATTAATGGGGTCCACAAGAGAAGAAAAAAGTTGGAGGAAAAAAAAATTAAGTGGGGTTGAGGTGCTTAATGACCTTATTAGTAAATGAAAATATTACCTAATCCCAAAAAAAAATTAAAATAAAAGTTTATTTACTGCTTTTAAAAACTATCACCAAAATGGTTTAAAGTTGATTTTTTTTTTTTTTGAGGTCGTTTACATGAATGAGAAAATTTTGTACTGTCATAATTATTTCAACACACTATTTAGACACACATTTAAAATAAGATAGAAAAAAAAAATAACTAATGTTTAATTTTAAAATAATTAAATAATTATGTATTTGTGTGTACGCGCTCAAATAATGTGTCTAAATGTTTGTGACCAAACAAATATTTTTCTACATCAATAGCTGGAGAAACAAAGTAAATCCCGCTTGATTAGTTAAATTATGGATTAGTCTCGTAGTCGGTCCAAATAGTTGAATTCGGGAAGATATGACTCGAACGATTACCGCGAATCATACTTAAAAATGATTTGAAATTTTAAAAATGATCAATGACCAAAATCTCTCGTTTTTACAGTTGAGAAATGCCTCGAACGATGTATCTGCAAAAAAAAAAAAAAAGAGCAAAAACAAATGTGTTCCTTAATATTCAATTAACTGAATCGACAACAATCAAGTCATTTTCTCGACCGTAAATACAAAGAGAATCGATTATTTATACTTTCGAAAATTATAGTCAATCATTGTTAAAATTTCAAATAATTCAAATTATAGTCGAAAATGATATTAATTTCCAATTTATTGGTTGATTTATATATGTTCCAAATATAGTAAACAGAGTCAGATTGAAATTTGGGGATTTATGTTTTAAATGTCTAAACCCCAATTTTTCAAAAAATAAATAAATACTACTAATTCAAAATAAACAAATAAACATTAGTATATTAAGTCTAGAAATACCCCTCAATTAAAATTGGAATAAATAATAAATAAAAAGTTGAATAATGAACAAATAAATATTAATATATTAAATCAGTCATTTTAAAATATATATTTGGTAACATGACGATTTTCCTTAGTCAAAGTACAATAAAGTTGACCTTACAAAAAGATCGTAAAAGTATAATAAAGTGGACTTCCGTTATATTAAAATTAAAAGAAAATTATAACTGTTAAAAATTTATTTTAACTCTTATAATTATTTTAATTATATTTATTTTATTAAAAAAATAAATAATAAACATAACAATAAATTGGTTTGACAAGAAAAAAATCCTTTGATGCAACAATCAAAACACATATAACTTTGGTATAATATCTATGATTTGATAATTTTATTTTAACAAATTTATTTTTTTTAAATTCGGTAAACAATGAATGTGGAAAAAAAAGATAAACAAACATCAATCCAAAAAGAAAATTAAATAACAGAGGAAAGCATAAGAAATTACTTTTGTGTCATTTTACTTTATATATGTGCTTTTCTCTTTTTACATGTTACGGGCAGGTTTTCTTTGGCCCATGGTCAGCTTTTTTTAAACAATATGGATTGAGGGTTAATGAGTCCAATATGCTTGCTAGTTTTCTGTTTCGTTTGTGTTTATTTTTTTAAAATTATGAAACCGGGGCTCTGTGGATTTAGATATGGCATCGAATTATAAGTGGATTTTATCTCTTACTTGTGCATTCGATTAATAGAAAAGAATTTACATCTATTTTTATTTTTATTCGAATGTAAAATTTAAATCTTTATTATTACTTTTGATGAAGTTCGTGTTTCATATTTATTATAATTAATATAATAAAATAAATTATTATTATTACATATAATAATAAAATAAAAATTAAAATCATATTTTCTATAGTAAAGAGATTATAATTTATAATATTTAAAAAATATTAAATATAGCAAATATGTACATATATATAAAATTTAATAATGATAATTATAAGCGAGACGGAATCGGGGGCGGGGTATATGAATTTTCATTAGTCATTATTTTTCCAGTCAATTGTTTAGCTTATTTCTTTTAATTTAATGTTCGTTTAAGAGTTATTTTGAATAAATGGACATTCAATAAAATAAGATGTTTATGCTTTCATTTTAATGATTAACCATCTATTTTGTGTAGTTGGTTTTGTTTCATTGGTTTAGTGTAATGCTGAATTTTGGTGAAAAACAACACAACATTTGTGTAGACATTCAAATGGAGCCATATTAGTTGCAAATAAAAACTAACATTCATAGGTACTGTTAACACAAACTCTCAAATTAAGTTTTGATTAAAATAAACAAAGATTAATTAAGAATATTAATTATGATTCTAAATGTTATGTTAATTTAATCTGTGCTCTTGAGTGTTTTTATTAAAGATAGGAACCAAGCAAAGCAAAGAAATAAGATCAACAAACAGTCATTATCATAAACTGTACAAAACTGAAGGATCTTCCAAATAAATCCACACAATTCAGTGCGATTCAAATAAATCTTTAAAACTGAAGGATCTTCCAAACTATTTACTTTCTACAGAAACTCTAAAACATTATTCAAATACTAAGAATGCCAATAAAGATTAATATCCCTTAAAATTTTATTTTCAATTTTTGTAAGGAAAATGCTTTTTATCACGAACACTTGTCTCACCAAGGTTTATGATTGGTCAACTTCTAGGCCATCACCCTAATGTTTTCTGTTAAATACCAAACTAACCAATGAAGAGAAAACACGTATTGATTCACGAAGTTTAAGCTTCGTACAAAATATCAGAACTCTTTTTTAAACACGGAAAGGAGAATATTATTATTATTTATATTATTATATATTTACCTGGAGGGAGGACACAAGGCCATACATTCCACAATAAAGATTTAAACCTTGTCCCTATTAAGTTACAAAGGTAGTGGATGCCACACTGTGCACCAATGCTTAAAAGTTGTTCGAAATTTTAACGACAATTGGCGATTCTCTTCAGAAGTTAACGATCTTTTTAATCTTTATGGCTGAGACAATGATTCAAATAATGTCAATTTAATTAAAATGAGGGAAAATGAATGTGTCCCTAAACATATAACTCTTCGAACCATTACCAATTAAGTCATCGTCTCAATTGTAAAGACGAGGAAAGTCGTTAACTTATATTTTTGAAGAATTCCGCCAATCATCATTAGAGACTTAAATGCTTTTAAACATCGCGCTAGCACCTACGGGTACAACTAGTCAATTAACTTTTTACTAATGATACTTTCATGAATAGCCACACAACAACTGCCAAGAGGCATGAGCAACAATTTACAGTGCATTTTCCTTGCATCTCCTTCTCTTGCTTGTTAACTCATCTATAAATCCCTCCACATAATCCTTAACCAGCACACACTTGGAAACACCTCCACAAACTCCTCTCTAATTAGACCCCTAATCTTCCCAAACAAGCTATGTCCAAAGACCTCACTATTGCACACTTCAAGCTATCCATCGTTGTCTTCCACCATGGCGGTGCTTCATAAAGATCAATTTGATTTCATAATGAAGAGAATTATGAGAAAAATAATTTTTGAGTAGAAAATAAAAGGGTATTTCAATATTTTAGATATTTTGTACTCGGGACAAAAATATGTCATATAGTTCAATAAGGGACAAGGATTTCTTTATTTTGTCCAGTGTCTTGCCTCTTGTTTTATCCAGTTCTTTGACTAGTTTTAATATTAAACATGCTATAACTGAAGTTGTATTATCTAGTTCCTTGTTCTTTTAGCAAATGAAACGCTTTTATCAATTTTATCTATAAAAATCTAAGAGCTTCATTTTAGCGAGGTATGTTCAAGTTCATACTTTAATGCTTTCTAATATTTTTATGATACGATTTTTTATTTGTGAAGGTAGGGCATGTCCTAACATTTATTATGCCTTAGGCAAACCTCGAAAAAAGGTGATGATATCATAATTAAGGTACTTTTTATAAAAACAAATATTTTCAACAAAAATCAATACATGACCATTTAATTTATATTGTGACATAGTACACCGAAAAATAAGATTTTAGCTATATTAATTAAGAAAAACTTATATCAACATATATAATAGTAATTTTTATAGTAAATATTATTCTATAAATTGTGCATGCATTAGAAAATTAATTAAATATCTTTAAAAAACGCAATATCATAAAGTTTATTTTTAATTCAATTGTTGAAATATCTCTAATGATTTCTAATTATTCAAATAACATTCTGCCACCAAGAGATGTTTACAATATAATTTCAAGTCATTATTATCAAATAATGATATAATTATTTTAGAACAAAACAAAAATTTATAAATATATTTTATGTGCTATATTTAAGAACCAAATTTTGTTTGAGAACAATGTAACTTTTGGTGTTTCAATGATAACAAATATAAATGAACAATTTTTATCCTTTGTTGTTTGCTAAAATTCGCAGGTAGCATATCATCTGATAGCAAACCAAAGAAAGAAAATAAAAGAAAAAGATAAGAATATCATTTGGTGTTCACTATCCAAATGACACAAGTAGCACATATTGAATTTGTGACAAAAGAGTAGACCACTTGGTACCCATTGTCTGATAATGAATGAGTAGCACATAATGAGTCAATCATAGTCAAGACCAAGTCTGTTTGAAACGTACCATCAGCCAACATTGGAGCAAAGCACTAAACTAGTCAAAAAAGCAAAGTGGATTTGGAATTAATTGTTTTCTAACCTAAGTTAGGTCTAGTACGCGACATTATTTGACCTAACTTAATCATCATTTGATAATCTCTTAGTGCGAAGACAACATCATCATTAACTTCCATCAAAATGAACAAAGTCACTAGAAGAAAAAAAAACAATGAAGTACGAAGTCTGAACACGAAGATCAAGAATAACTTTTGAAGACTCAACTTCTCATACACAACAGCCTAAAAAGTAGCCACTTGATGCAAATGACTCTTTTTCACAATGACTATCAATGGATCTCTTTAACATAGAGACATAGAAAATACTTGTGGAAGCATGGAGAGGCTTATAGAATACTTATAGAAGCCTTGATATGCATAGAGGATACTTAAAGCTTGAAGAGGCAATGTAAAGAATTTTCAAAGCCTGGAAAGGCAGACTAAAAAAATCCTCAAATCTTGGAGAGGTGGAATATAGAATTCTCAAACCCTAAAGAGACAAAGTACACAATAATTGTGGTTAGAAAAGGCACAAAGAATACTTTTATACTATTTGATAGTAGTAGAAAAGTCTTTTCAGTTGAAAGGTAAATTCTCTCTATAAAGGGAAATGTATCAACAAATTGATTGTCAACTAGTATAAAAATCAGTGTGTGATATCTCTCCATTATCTTGGTACTTCTATGTTTTTATAATATCTTTTCTTCAAACAATTTTAATCAAGAGTTTAACTAAACCGAAAGAAAATATTTTAATTAAGTAAATAACCAAAAATTCTAATGATGATTGACAATATTCTTCAAAAATAATAGTTCATGACTTTCCTCATCTTTATAATTAAGACAGATAATTTGATTGATATTGATTCAATATAAGATATATATTTGTTTTCCTTTATTTTTTATCAAACCAATTTATTTAAGTCACTATCTGAGTAATGAAAATAAAAATGACATTAACGTCTTCTTCAAAATGACGTCTATAGTTGTTAGATTTTTAAATATTTTTTAAATATTAATATATGATAGACTCTGATACATATTAAAATTTGTCTAAACTCAATGCGTGAAAGATCTCTTATTTCTCAAATCTCAATAAATGGACAATGTCCATATTGACATTAAGGTGCCATTCAAGGTGGGAAAGTATTTATACTGGTGGTGCATCTGGGAATATTGTGTTTTCATTCAATTTTTTTATATTTAACTCACAAATTGTCATTTCCTATAAAAAAAAACTACTTGTTAAATTATATTTTAGAATAATTGCTCAAATAAGGTAAACAACATACAAATTAAAATTGGGTAATTGTCTCTACATTACATATGCCTTTAAATTTATAATTTTGTGGAAAATAAATATATAAAATGGCTTAAAAGTGGCATTGGAGTTAGAAAAAGATACGGTTAAATAAATTTTTAATTCATATAAAATTTTGTTTTAAGTTTTTGTAAAAAAACATTACATTTTTTAGTCTTTACAAAATTATCATGTAGTAGTTTTATTTTATAATGAAATTTTAAAATTCGATTTCTGGGTCCATATTATCGTTACTTTTATCTTGACTTTATAACGTTTATAACATTCATATATAATTCATCTCATATCAATAACTTTTAAATTTTTATTGAGAAATTTTTTATAATGTTCTAAACATGTTTACAAAAAATCATGTGTTGGAAACACCTCCACAAAGTTCTCTCCAATTGGACCCCAATCTTCCCACACCAGCTATGTCCAAAGACCTCACCACACCATTTCACACTTTAAGTAACCCAGCTATCTCTTTTTTTCTCTTGTCTTTAAACTACCATTTATTGGAATCAATGAATTATGGATAATACTAACACATAAAATGTATTTGCTAAAATGTGTTCAAACCCACTCTTTAAAAAAAACTGGGCCGGCCCAGAAATCTGAATATAAATATAAAAAGAGTAACCTTCTCGAACAAGAATCAGAACACCAACAATCTTCTCAACATGAATCCATCACAAACATTTTTCTCAGACGAGGTAAACTTTTGTCGAACAATTCTCAAACAAGTTTCGATATTTTCTTTACAAACTTATTTCTTTACAGACGGGAATCTTTTGCCGAAAGTACCTGAAAAGGGCCGTAAAACAAAGAGCCAAATGTGTAACATGTCAAAATCCCCAATTTCCGATTGGGTTTTCAACGGTCAATCTGAACGATATGTGTGTTGGATGTTTGAAGAAGGTCGCCAGCGAACAAGCTACGCTATGGTTGGACAATGCACGATTTCTGAGCCGCATAGAAACCTTGGAATTGATAATGGTAAGGGTTACATGAAATCTAGTATATAGCATTATGTGATCTGAAATTTACTAATGATAAAATTATGAAAAATGCAGGCACGATTACGCTATAAAAAGCAACTATGCCATCAATGGCATTTCACAGGGTCTTGCAACTATGGCCCTGATTGCATATTTGCTCATGGATTACATGAGCTTAGATATTAGAGGTGAAAATCTATTACTTTCAATTCTTTTGTTACATTCAATTCACATGGTCTTGCATATTTCAACAAGTCATTGAACTTTTCTGGTTTGGTCACAATTGGTGAAGGTTCATATTGTAAATTTGTGTATAAGAGTACATTTTGGTTTTTGTTTGTTGTTGGTAGTGAAGTGTTGTAGATTCTATTGCTTGTTTGGATTGTAAATTTGTGTATAAGAGTACATTTTGGTTTTTGTTTGTTGTTGGTGGTGAAGTGTTGTAGATTCTATTGCTTGTTTGGTTAAGCTCTCTTGTAAAGTAGTAAGATTTTCTTGGATTGTTTTGGTGGGGTTGGTTTGATTTTGATGATGAGTATGTGGTTGAGGTTACTCTACTTTTTTGGTTATATTCTTTTCTTATGACTGTTTCCCTTTCATGCTTACGGAGGTAGGGAATAAGTCCTTTCTAGGTGGTTTGGGGGCGGGGATCATATTTTATGACTAATATCATGCAGAGATGTTTAAAGACATATTTAAGAGAGGAAAAATGAACTTCACATTAGATTGCTGGGCCTAGGTGACCTAGTGACCAAGACTAGAATTTGAAATTGACAAATTGATATCCATAAAGCTTCGAATCATGAATGATCATATTGGTGCACAATGTACAATAATCATACATGGAAATTAATGTTGATCACTAATCTTGTAAATTTACATTAGGAACTTAATTGGAACAATTATTACATTACTCAGGTGCAAAAAATATAATGGCATCAAAGTTATGGAAATGGTACATTTTTTATTTCTTCCTAAAATCATATATGGTGAGAAGATGAGCCTTTGCTACTTTGCCTAAAGTTTTGAGGGTAATGGTTGAAACTGGTCAACTGGTCCCCTTCCTATAAGTCCGTAGAAAGGTACAACACCACAAGACCATAAGCCACCCTAATGGTCTGAGTAGTGTTTGGTGTCTAAATTGGGTTTAAATCAAATTGAGAAAGAGGGGTTTTGGGGGGGACCAAAGAGTGTTTCTATCATGGGTGAATTTTTTTGAGATTGTTTGTAAGTTTAAGAACAACAGCATGTATCTTGTGATGAATAATCCACATTGTTTTCTTCCTTTTTTAGTATCATGAAGGGAAAGCTTGACCCTAATCCAATGTTGAGGCTTTTCATTGTTTTATACACCTGATATTTTGATTGGTAGGAATGTCATGTTATTAATTTTTATAGGTAAAGTGTTTCACCTGTAAAGTTTGGACTCGGATGAAAATATTACCCCGTTTTTAAAAAATTTAATTCAAGTCTTTTAAAAAAAATAAAATTCTCACTCCTATTAAATGAGATTGTATATGTGTTTTGAAAAATTTAATTTAAGTTTGTTATAATGTAAAACTCTTACATGATCCAGATTTTTTATTTCAAACACTTTTATATTTTAGAAAATTTAATTTAATTTTTTTATCTTAAAAATCTAATTTAAATTTATTGATACACAAAACTCTTTTCATCCTACGAAATTTTAAATGTGTTCCAAAAATTTAATTTGATTTTTTCAAAACAAATTTTATTTAAAAATTTGAATTTTTCAAAACAAATTCTATTTAAGAAATTGTTTCTTGAATTTTTAATTTTATTTATTGTGATAAAGGGTAATTAAAGAGGTTTATGGATATAGGAATATTATTGTGGGGTATGGAGTAAATTTTTTTGAAAGGAGAAGATCAATTCCTCCTATTGGCCCGTTTTTTATATTGTGTTGTGATTCTTATTAGAAAAATTAACCTTGTACCCCCATTTTATTCTTATACCCCACAATTTTTTGAAAATGTCAAAAATACCCTCATTTTTTCTTTTTACAAAATCCACTTTCATTTTCGGAAAACTATTTTCAAGAATTTCAGAGTTTTATCGGAAAACTTTTTACAAGTTTTCCAGTACAGAATAATGTTTCAGGAAAACTAAAAAAAAAATTCGGAAGGGAAAAATGTGTGTACTGGAAAACTTTCTCCAACTTTTTCGGTACAGAATTGTTTTCGAAAAACTTTATCAACAACTTTTCCGATACACACCCTTATTTTTTTTTAAAAAAAATTAAATTTTATTAATATTTTTAGACCACTTTGTAAACTTAAAGTAAAAATAGTAGTATTTTTTAAAAAATTATTGAAAATTTTGGAGTGGCCGTGGTAAGTCTATGTCGTAATGAAGCTCCGCTCGTGGCTATAACTTTGCCATCTTTACCTCTATCCATACCCACTGGAAAAAAAATATAGTTAAAATCAAATGAATTAAATAAATACTAATATAATAAAAAAAAAATTAAAAAAAAATCTGAAACTACCGGAAAAGTCATTAACAAGTTTCCAGTAGTTTATTATTTTCAGAAAACTTTTTTCAAGTTTTTCGGAATGGTGTTCTGTACCGGAAAACTTGGAAAAGGTTTTACCGGTAAAAATGAAAATTATGACTTAATATATACGGATAAAATGGAGGGTATAAGGTAAAATTTTCTTCTTATCACGTATTGTAGTTTGTAGGCCCAAAGAGAAAAATGATTGTGCAAGATGACGGACCAAAGAGAAAATAAAAGGTGGTGGTTGGAATTATTGATGTTCTATCGAACCTATGATTTGATAGTGAAAAATATCAATTTGATAGTAAAAATAATATTATTAAAATTATTAAAAACTTCAATTCAATAGTATTTTTGTACGCATTTTAAATAAATATTAAAAATAAATAAACAACCATCAAAATAAATAAATAAAAACGCTTGTGTAAAATTTGGCGTGTAGCGTTAGCATGGTTAGGTCAATATTAGACAACACAATTGAGAGAAAAACAATAACAACATCATATCATAATATCATAATGATAATTAAATAAATTAGTTGAATCAGCAGGACCTAATTGATATAGAAATTTACATCAAGTTCTATTACGATATATCAAGTTGATTTTGAATTCAAATGATACTTCTTACTTTTTACAAATTTTGTTTTTAATATATATTTAATCATTCAAATAGATTACATCAATTTTTATAAATTTATTTAGAATTTAGTTCATCTTATGAAATTATTTTTAACATTATATAAGTATTTTTCTTAAAGAGTAAAGTTTCATTTTCATTCTCAATAAAATAATATAACTTGATTTTGTATTTAAAAAAAAAACATAACTTTTAATTTCTAACAAAAATAATTCGTGCTACATTAGACCTTTAATTAAATTTTTAACACAATCATTTTCTTTTCTTTTATTAACATAAACTTTTTTTTAGAAGAAATGGTAAATTCTACCATAATTAACTCAGATTCTAGATTCAAACATGAAACAAGACGTCAAATCTAACAATATCGACATTTATCCCTTGAGTTAGGACTTGTAACATTAAAAAATCTAAACAATAAAGTAGTCCATAAAACCAAATTAAAGAACCGATGTGATCGTCCATATGTCATTACTTTGACTTTATGTTTTTTTTCCTATTTCTATATATATATGCTCCAAATTCTCTTTTTACTTTTAAAAAAGTTAAGGAAAAAAAAAATCGACATATTTATTTAAACACAACAACTTGCAATTCGAACTCTGGAAGTATAAGTTCTTAACATGTTATAAATTTTTTTTATGGATAAACCAAGATATCTCCCCCCACTGGTGGAAAGTAATTTATTGAAGTATTAAAATCTAGTTAAAGAATTAACCTTTTTCAACCTATATCTATTTTTATAATTGATATTCAATATTAAGAACCCGAACACACATCATAAAATGGTATCACTCTACCACCATGCATAGAGGTTGCATAGGGACCATGTATGAGAGCTTGAGAATTGGATAAAGTACAAGTCATTGAAACGTTCTTAGCCTTACACTAGTGAATTAAAATCAATAGGAGCTCATCATGCTAGGCATTATACCATTGGTCTCTTGAGGGCCAACATGGGTTGCTATAAGGTGGTCTTACTCTTAAACACATTTAGAAATATATATAATTATTAAAGCAGTAAAATACAAACCAAAGATGAAAAATTGCCACTATCCTCACCTTCAATGAAAGGTTGAAGAAGAATCTCAATAATGTGTTATCATTAGACAATACAAGAAGCTTTTGGAGCAAACACGAAGACAAAAAGAGGAAAATCACACAACAAATATGATGATCATAACATACAACAAAATAGATGAAAATATTTGTAGCAACAAAAAGTGATTGTAGTTCAGGAAATAGAATGTTAAAGTGATCCGAGACTTAAGAATTTAAAATTTAATTTGAGAATTTAAGTTTTAAATCTCAATTTTCAAAAATAAATAAATAATATATAACTGATTAAATAATAAACAAAAATATAAATAAGCATTAATATATTAAGTCCAGAAATTTAAAATCTACTAAACAAAATGTCAACCTAATTTTAAAGAAAATTAAAATCTAATTTGGGGTTTTAAATCCCTAAACCCCAAATTTCCAAAATAATTAAATAGTAAATATTCTTTTTTAACTAAGAATTAATATCTTCAGACACTTAAAGTTAAAAACTTCCTATTCTCGTTTACTCATAAAAAGTTTTAACCTTAAACAAAATCAGGAACAAGATCAAATAGAAGAAACAAAATCCTAATAAATAGAAATTCAACTTAATCAGTAATAGCAGCTCTTGCAATCCTACGCCACTTAGCACATTCCTTACCAATTGAACATGTAATAACAGCTCTTGCAATCCTACGCCACATTTTTAATGCATTGAGGTGATAATTTTGTAAATACGTAAAACTTATTTAATGTGATTACATTATAAACTGATTTAAAGCAGATGAAGAAAATAAAATTAAAATCAGATACACTCTGCGTTTAATTTTCCTTAGCCTCTCTGCGTTCTTCTATATCTCCCCATTGTATTCCTTAACTACACATTTTTTATCTATACGTTTCTCTAAATCTTCACGTCGCGTTCCTTAATCTCTGCGTTGTAATTATATATAACGTTAATTTTGATGTATCTTAATAATATAAAAATTATTTATACATTAATTATACAATAATATCAAAAATTTATAGATATAGTCTATATGATATTAATTTTCAATTTATTGGTTGATTTAAAAAATTATTTATTCAAAACAATTAATTCCTCCTTATATATATATTCCAAATATAGTAAACAGAGTCAGATTGAAATTTGAGGATTTATGTTTTAAATGCCTAAACCCCAATTTTTCAAAAAATAAATAAATACTACTAATTCAAAATAAACAAATAAACATTAGTATATTAAGTCCAGAAATACCCCTCAATTAAAATTGGAATAAATAATAAATAAAAAATTGAATAATGAACAAATAAATATTAATATATTAAATCAGTCATTTTAAAATATATATTTGGTAATATGACATGGATTTTCCTTAGCCAAAGTACAATAAAATTGATCTTACAAAAAGATCGTAAAAGTACAATAAAGTGGACTTCCGTTATATTAAAAATTAAAAGAAAATTATAACTGTTAAAAACTTATTTTAAGTCTTATAATTATTTTAATTATATTTATTTTATTCAAAAAAAAATAATAAACATAACAATAAATTGGTTTAACATGAGAAATACATTGTTCAATTGGTTTGACAAGAAAAAATTCCTTTGATGCAACAATCAAAACACATATAACTTTGGTAGAGAATATCTATGGTTTGATAATTTTATTTTAACAAATTTATTTTTTTTAAATTCGTTAAACAATGAATGTGGAAAAAAAAAAGATAAACAAACATCAATCTAAAAAGAAAATTAAATAACAGAGGAAAGCATGAGAAATTACTTTTGTGTCATTTTACTTTATATATGTGCTTTTCTCTTTTTACTTGTTACTGGTAGGTTTTCTTTGGCCCATGGTCAGCTTTTTTTAAACAATATGGATTGAGGGTTTAGGAGTCCAATATGCTTGCTAGTTTTCTGTTTCGTTTTTGTTTATTTTTTTTAAATTATGAAACCAGAGCCTTGTGGATTTAGATATGGCATCGAATTATAGGTGGATTTTATCTCTTACTTCTGCATTCGAATAATAGAAACGAATTTACATCTATTTTTATTTTTATTCGAATGTAAAATTTAAATCTTTATTTTTACTTTTGATGAAGTTCGTGTTTATATTTATTATAATTAATATAACAAAATAAATTATTATATAATAATAAAATAAAATAAAAATTAAAATCATATTTTCTATAGTAAAGAGATTATAATTTATAATATTTAAAAAATATTAAATATAGCAAATATGTACATATATATAAAATTTAATAATGATAATTATAAGCGAGACGGAATCGGGGGCGGGTTATATGAATCTTCATTAGTCATTATTTTTCCAGTCAATTGTTTAGCTTATTTCTTTTAATTTAATGTTCGTTTTAGAGTTATTTTGAATAAATGGACATTCAATAAAATAAGATGTTTATGCTTTCATTTTCATGATTAACCATCTATTTTGTGTAGTTGATTTTGTTTCATTGGTTTAGTGTAATGCTGAATTTTGGTGAAAAACAACACAACATTTGTGTAGACATTCAAATGGAGCCATATTAGTTGCAAATAAAATCTAACATTCATAGGTACAACTTTCATGAACACACGAAAATTCAATTTGGATTGTAAATGGGTGAAAATTGCAAGTCAAATAAGAGGGATAACAATTTTGGAAGAACAAATGCGTTTATCTAACAATTTAGAGCATTGCGTCCAACCACACACTATAATGCATTTGGTCGCACAACTTTTTAGAGCAATGCACCCAAATCGTAGCAATGTGCTAGCACACGTCCCAAAGCCCTATTTAAGCTAAAAACTCATATTTTACAAGGGTTCTGTCTAGGAGGCATCGGGGAACATTTTGTGTACATCTTGGAGTAGAGGTGTCAAATCGAGCTGCCTGGTCTGCATCGAGCTAGCCCATCCGAGTAGCGGATTTTTTTGGGTCAGACTATAAAGCCTGCATTAAATATCGACTACAAAATTAGTGCGAGCTCAACCCTATATGGATAACGGACTTTTCAAGCCAGCCCGCGTATTGTATTTATAATTTATAATTAAACTAAACATTTTGTCCTCTAGCATAAAACAAGTCCACATTCAGTTTAGAATTAGCAAATATGATACACACAATTCAGTATGATTCAAATTAATCTTTAAAACTGAAGGATCTTCCAAACTATTTACTTTCTACAGAAGCTCTAAAACATTATTCAAATACTGAGAATGCCAATAAAGATTAATATCCCTTAAAATTTTATTTTCAATTTTCAATAAATACTGAGAAGGTTTATGATTGGTCAACTTCTAGGCCATCACCCTCACGTTTTCTGTTAAATACCAAACTAACCAATGAAGAGAAAACACGTATTGATTCACGAAGTTTAAGCTTCGTACAAAATACCATAACTCTTTTTTAAACACGGAAAGGATAATATTATTATTTATATAATTATATATTTACCTGGAGGGAGGACACAAGGCCATACATTCCACAATAAAGATTTAAACCTTGTCCCTATTAAGTTACAAAGGTAGCGGATGCCACGGTGTGCACCAATGCTTAAAAGTTGTTCGAAATTTTAACGACAATTGGCGATACTCTTCAGAAGTTAACGATCTTTTTAATCTTTATGGCTGAGACAATGATTCAAATAATATCAATTTAATTAAAATGAGGGAAAATGAATGTGTCCCTAAACATATAACTCTTCGAACCAATACCAATTAAGTCATCGTCTCAATTGTAAAGACGAGGAAAGTCGTTAACTTATATTTTTGAAGAATGCCGCCAATCATCATTAGAGACTTAAATGCTTTTAAACATCGCGCTAGCACCTACGGGTACAACTAGTCAATTAACTTTTTACTAATGATACTTTCATGAATAGCCACACAACAACTGCCAAGAGGCATGAGCAACAATTTATAGTGCATTTTCCTTGCATCTCCTTCTCTTGCTTGTTAACTCATCTATAAATCCCTCCACATAATCCTTAAGCAGCACAGACTTGGAAACACCTCCACAAAGTCCTCTCTAATTAGACCCCTAATCTTCCCAAACCAGCTATGTCCAAAGACCTCACCATTGCACACTTCAAGGTCTTCCACCATGGCGGTGCTTCATAAAGATCAATTTGATTTCATAATGAAGAGAATTATAAGATTCTGTTTACTTTTATGAAAATAGTGTGTTTTATTTTTTTTAAATGTGTTTATTTTATATTGTGTTGATAAAAGACAATTGACGAGATTCATTATTACGAAGAGAAAATAAAATGTTAATTAATGAATGCATTTTAAAAAATAATGAAAACAATTTGTTGATACTTTGATTGTTTTAAGAAATATAAACAATTAATCCTTAATTCTTAATTTAACCGAGAACATTGAAATTGTTAAGTTGAACAAGTTTGAATTCATAATCTTACTCTATGAATTTTTAATGGTATTTTTAAAAATCTTTTACCTTTTTTAATAGCAATAAACTTAACTTTAAATTTAAAAATTAACATTAAATTTCAAAGAGTATTAACAAGTAAGTTAACATTAAATTAAATTTCACAGAGTTAACGAATTTTTTAAGTCTAGAAGTTTCCTCCAACTAGTTACAATTTTTCGATTCTAAAAAATCTCCTTCTACTTAAACTCAGAGAATAAAGAATGTCCCTAAAAAAAAGAGAATAAAGAATGTCCCTAAAGAAAAAGAGAATAAAAAATGGAATAACTTTGTTTCATTTTTTTATTCTAATCAAATTAACTGATTAATATAATTAATATAATTCTCTTTTTCATGCAAACTGATTAATTTAATTACTTTTAAATTATGATTATAATAATTTAATAATATATGATAAAAAATGTAAAATGCCTCCGGTTTCCTCTCCAATATTTGCCTTATAAAAAAGGAATTTAAAAGTATAATTGAAACTATGATTTGCTACATTATTTTACTTTTTTATGATTATTTTGAAATTAATTATATGATATGAAGAT
>JBBPBP010000003.1:38205360-38250073 GCA_037974735.1 Cicer chorassanicum | reverse complement strand
GTCTTAATCAAGCATGAATGTCAAATAAATTAAATAATATATCGTTGATTTATAAGTATAAAATATTATAATTTAATATCATTGAATAGTCTTAATACTCAAAATAAAACCGCCAATTTTACTGTCTCGAAAGATAAGATAGTACTATTCTAAAATGAAATAAAAATAAAAAGATAATTAAAAAACTGATATATTTAATTTTCATTTTTAACCAATTAATTTTTCAATTACTACTTTTATTTATATTTTATTTTAGAAGGGAGCAATCCATAGTATCTAACTTCATTGTTCTTTCTTATCTCAATGAAAAACGAGTGGGATTCACTATTTTTATTTTGGTCTAATTCATTTCCACACAACTTAATCAAGTTGACTTTAGTAATTCTCTCTTCAATATTTTTGTTTTTGTTCTTCTTTTCTCTCTCTTTGACTCTCTTAAACCAATCACACTTTAATGTCTCTCTTACCTTTTTACAATATTTTCTACTTTGATTCTTTAAAATTTATGGTCATTTTAAATTGATAATAAGGAGTTGAAAACTCGAGTGCTGGATATGTATGCAATCACATTGAAAAACCAATCACGTTGTATTTTTAAAAACAATGAAAACATAATTTTGAAATTTTCAAGAAATTATGTATAATATTTTTGGCATAATTAAAAAAAATATGAAAATTTAATTGCTCCTAAAAATTAAAAAAAACATAATAATATATAATATTATAAAGTTTTATGATAAAGTGGGTGAAATTTAATTCGGTTGTTGTTTTATTTTTTTTATAAAGAATTCGGTTGTTATTTTGACTTTTGAGAGTTATGAGGAGAGAGAATAACATTTAAAACATGTCACATGATGCAATAATGTAGAATGTTTAACATTAATAAAATTGGAATAAAACACCGTAAAATCTTAATTTTTAATTTTAGACATTTTTCATATTTGTAATTGAAATAATGACAAATGAATAATTAATGTATCTAGATGGGTGTACATCATGGAATTATATGTCAGATTATTTAAAAAATGTCAAATCATTATTTTTTTAATTCAAAAATCTGATTATGTCAAGTTATTTAAAAAATGTTAAATTATTATTTTTTTAATTCAAAAATTTGATAAAAGAACTAAAATTGTCAACTGTTAAAATAGATGGACTAATTTTTAAAAATAAAAGGAACAAAACTACAATTAAATCTAAATTGTATTAAAACTCCTAATTATAGTAGATAGGAGAGTGTGATTACGTCAAATTAGTTATGAAAAAGAGAAAAAAGAAATACTATGATAAATGTGATAGGTAATGCAATGATCGACAAAAATAACCGATAATAACCAAGATGTTGGATTAGGAACGCAGAAATTGGAAATTACGGAGGATACTTTTTTATTTATTTAATATATTCCCATGGGTCTTAGGCAATATGGCAGCACCTAATGTACCCCTAAACAAAGATTAGGTGTGAAGATGTCATGACGCGGCTCTTTTTCTTTAATTAGTTGCACCAATGTTATTGGTCATACTTTCAAAAACAAATTGTCTTTAAAGAAATACTACATTATTTTCAATTCTTAATGTAGCAGTAATTATTTTCTAACTATAATCTTAAATACTTCACTTTATATTTATGATATTATTAATAGATATATCAATGTGTAATATGAATAATTTGATAAACTTAATATTTTATTTCTTTCTTTTTTTGACGTATATTTTTCTTTTTAATATGTATAAAATAAATAATTGTAACATTAATTATAGGATACTGTAGGGATGACAATAGATTTCTTTAAATATTAATTGATAGTAATTATTTTTTATCCACTATATTAAATAAAATTACACTTGTATTTTATCCATATCTTTAAAGATGCTTACGTAACGAGTATTTAGTATATTTTTAAATATCCGTGAATATTATTAGATATATATGAGTATCATATTTTTAAAAAAATATTATTTATGTAACAACTTTTTTTATAGAATGTTTTCTTCTCTTTTGTCACACAAAAATATTCACATAAAAATATTTAGCATACAAACAAAATGCATAACAAATTAAATTTCATCATAAAAAGTATATACATTTTAACATGGAAACAAAAATACAGTAGTAATTTTATTAATTTACTAACGGATATGGTATCTGTTTTTGTGTCTATTAATTAATTGATAGTTAAAATATAGCTAAATTGCATTCGTGGTCCCTTAACTTAATCTCAATTAACGTTTTAGTCCTTTATCTTTATTTTTTGTTTCTAATTTGGTCCTTTATTTTAATTTAAGTGACAATTTGATCCTTCATTGGGTATAGTTGGAAACTCTTCTTTTGTAAATGTTGAATACATTAACAACCTTGTACACGTCAAATAGATACACTAAATAGTTTTGACGAACATGATAACATGAAGCTATGACATGTGAACAACACACGCGTGTAGCCTAATTTTCCAAAATCGCACCATTTTGTTTGAAGGTTGACTTCAAAATGACCAATTGATCGCACCTCTCTTGGGTTTACTGTTTCATGTACGACGAAAGAATAACAATTTTAGTTGAATTGCATGATTTAGTGAGTATTAGACTTACCAACTTCATATTTAATCTTGTCAATGCAATCGTCTGTGTATACTCGACTAGAAGTTAATGATGCATGATGTTGTTGTCCCCTTTCTGTATATAAAAGTCTCAATCTATAGTATGTTGATTAGACTAAAGCAATGATTGGGAGATTGTGTGTACTCTTGAGCACTTCGTTGATTGATTCGACAATTTTTGTTGTCATGTGTTCCCATCGTCGACCTTGAGAATACGCCATAGTTAATTGTTATGGGGATATTATCGACCCATCTTAAAGCCTCTGGATTTGCCATCCTGATTTCATTGCGGTAATATTTGAATGATCCCTCACATAATGCATATCCTGTTATAAATGATGTAAAAATTATCAAGTATTAAAATCTAATCCTTAAATGTCTTAAACCAAGTTATGAATACATGGTTTGGTTTTGCAAAATTCCAAATGATTTATTTCTGTAGAAAACCAATTGGTTGATCTCGTGTCAATCCACCCAACCTCCACCACAATCTACCTAACATTTTTTCCTGAAACTCCAAGAATCAATGTCCAACACAGCACAACGAAATCAATATTATATACCAACACCTCCTAACACTCGACCGTCTCCTCATACTTATTCCCACACACCACATCAATCTTGCGTGTTCATGCCAGAGAAACAATTTAATGTTGACAGCCAACAACCACATCAAGAAAACAATTGTCGACTATCATTTGCATCAAGCAAAGAGGAATTTAATATGCATGTACTCTGTTAAATACCTAACTGGGCTCAAAGGTGGAAGTAGTTCTTGTACAACACTCCCTCCTCGACTCTTCCTCTTCGACATCCTCAAGAGTAAGAAGTTGAAGATCAAGAAGAAGAACAAACTCGTGATATACCAAGACGTTGTCAAGTTTGTGATGTTTTTTATGAATTATATATATATATTTTTAATTTCAAACAAAAATTGAACTTTTTTTTTTGAAATATTCCCTTAAGGGAAGTTGCCTTTTGGAAACTCGGGTTTGCAAAAGTCATATATAATTAAGAAGAAAAAAAAAAGATAGTTTAATATATAGTTTTCAAAATAGAGTATTTTTATCATTTTGTTTTTTCAAAATTGGGTTAGTTAATAAAACATTAATCAATTACTAAAATATAAAACATTTAAAATATTTTATTTAATGTAAATAGTTAATAAAATATATGTTAAATACGTGATTAATAACTTTTAATAGGTCTTTAATTATAATGGTAATTCCCATCACTTTTAAACCAAAAAATTAAAATATCCCTCTATTATTCCATTAAAAACAGAAAAATCCATTATGAGTCACATTAAAAACATATAAGTCCATTAAAAAATCGATCTACTAAATAACAAAGAAAGCTACAATCCAAAACCAGAGCTTGTCAATCCAATTCATCATACAAACTTCAAATATTAGATTTTCCATTTATAGGTCGGTATCAATAAACGCCATGATCTTTTCACACCAAAGACTAAAACCGAAACAAATAATTAATTAACATTGTAATTCAAATGTGTTTTTCTATATTAACCATAAAATTTAAATTGCACTCAGCAACCACAATTGCATTCTTTAATATTACAGATTGTAAAGTCGCTACAACGGCATCGCAACAACAATTGCAGTTTCTTGTATTATAAAGGTTTGCGGTATAACAGCAATTGCAATTTAAAACCATGATGAAAACTATAAAAGCACCTATGATATGCCTATTTGGAAATGATTAAAAGCCAAAAAATACCAATCTTAAAAATAAAGTTTATGACAAAATACATTAAAAATAATAATAATAGTAATAATGTCCCAAAATACCTGAACAAATTTCATTCTAAAATCCTAACTAATTCAAACCATGTTCCTCCTAATTCCTCTTTCTCTAATATTGCCTTAACCGTTGCTCTTCCGAAATCTGAATTCCAACACTACATTAGCGGCTGGTCTTTCTCCTAAGCTACAAGTAGAAGAAAGTGGATTAATTATAGCAAGAGGTAGGAAGGACGAAAATAAATTGAATGAAAGAGAATGAAAGGAGAATTGTATTCTAGTTAATTAATAATAATACAAACCAAAACAAATTCATTAATTTAAGGAGAATGCCATTAAAAAAAAACACAATCAAACTAAACAATCATAAAAAAAAGAATATTCACACAATTCATAATTATGAAGAAAATTAACATAAATTTAAACAAATAAACAATGGAAGAGAAACTTACTTTCAAAGAATTGAAACTAAACTTTCAACATAATCCTTGGCAGTTCCAAAGTGTACACCGGTAGTTCTATTATTATCTCTCCAATTAGTAATGTTTATTTCCTCTACTATATTATCTCTCCAATTATAGAAAATTGGTTGGCGTTGACGACTTTTAAGTATGAGTGTATCCTCAAAAAGAAATAACGGCACTACATGAAAATCAGGGTGCTGAGTCTGGTAACTAATTTTAAGAAATTGGACCCAAGACTCTTCCACCCCAAATATTTGCATCTTCCATATAACAAAATTGATTTTGTTGGGAGAATAAGAAAAACAAAGGCAGTCCCCCAACACCCCAAGAGTTGGCATGTCAGGCGGCATTTCATCAAAACCACGGGGCAGCATGTACTGGTTGTATGTCTCAGTCCCCAAATCAAGCGAAACAATACGAAACTGCTCAACTATTATAGCAACCTTAAGAACACTATAGGGAAAATCATTGTCCATCGCCAACCAATTAAGAGTTCCACTCAAATACACACCTCCACTCTTCTCGTATATTCTCTCCAGTGGAAAACTTTCAATATCTCTCCAAACATTATCACCCAAAGTGAGAATTCTTACAATGCCTGTGAGATTTTTTATGCGATAGATATTAGACGCCACCACCTTATAAGTGTCAGTAGAATTGTCATAGCCAAAGTTGAAGCTGAAAGCTGGAATCGAGTAACATTCACGTCGAGAGTTGGAAGAATCGCGAAAATATCCAATTTTTGGAGATAGTGTCCTTGTGGCTGGGTTCCATATACGAAGCCAGTGCTCTCGATATGTAAAGCTGTAAGAAAAACGGGTCAAACAGATCAATCCATTGCAGGAACCTGCTATATCATGAAACCAGTACTTGTCATTCGATAGGTAGGAAGAATCAACGGAAAGTTTGAAAGACGGGTTATGGAGTAAACGACTTTTGGGGTATAGAACGCAATACACCTCACCATCACTTTGGTGAGTGTCGGGATGGCGCTTCATTAGCGTGAAGAGCATTTTTCGTGTTGCTGATCTCTTGAGGTGCAATTTCACGAACATGGGATCGGAGATGAGTGCTCTCCAAGACTTACTCACACACCTCAATCGTAGAAGAGATTTTACGGATAATAAGGAAAGTACCTCAGGTATTAGATCATCAGAGAGGTCCACCGGCGACGGAGTCATACACGTGGCTGATTGTACATCCATGTTTGCCGTCGTTCTGCTTGAAACCCTAAAAACAGAACACCTACGCCAGGGAGAAGAAGGATTGTACTATGTTACATAGAATTGCAAATCCGTGGGGCTTTTATATAGATTAGGGTTTATTAAATGTATAAGGATTATATATGTTTATGATCTTTAAATATATCTTTTTTATTTTGTTCTTTGTAATTTTTTTTTGTGGTTTATATTATTGTAATATCAAAAAAATTATTTTTGATCCTTAGTTAAGTGTATTTTTGAAAAATATATTTTTGAATTTCATTCCTACAATATTCAAATATCTCCTTAAATATAAAATAATATACAAATTGATCTTTATTAACAATAAATTTATGTCAAGTAATGTTTAAAATATTTTTACTTTAATAATTTAAAATTTATTAATCTTCTGTTTTATTTATTTATTATTATTAAAATAATTTTTATTTTCTGTTTAAAAAAAACACTAAAATCTTCTGTTTTAGTTATTCATTATTATTAAATTAATTATATTAGTATAAAATAATGATTAAAATAACTTTAGATTTAAGCTTTATAATTATAACTAAAATCTTCTTTTACATTTTAGATTTTGTTCATTATAACTTAAAATAAATAAAATATATATTAGGTGATAGATTTATTTTAATCATTATTTTTATTTTATACTAATATAATTGTAATTAATATTATATTAATTTTTATTTTAATTATAATATTATATTATATGTTTATTGTTGTATATTTATTTTTTTATTAACAAAAATATTTAATCTTCTGTTTTAGTCATTATAATTTAACAATAAAGTCTAGTTGGTTGTTTGATGTATCTCACAACTATCCGACCTGATATTTTGAATGTCAAAGCATTTTGTCTAAATTTATGCATTTTGCAAGTGGATGATATCTAAGATTGTAAAATGTGGTGTTTGCAACTCATAAAGCAAGGAGGAGTATTAAATTCGTGGGTAGTATTTTTAATTTTAATAATTATAAGGAGTTTATATTTGTGATGTTTGTGGTAGTTACTAGTAGAGGTAGTTTTTTATGAATTAGTAAAATAAATAAATAAATAAATAAATTAACTGCTGTTCGTTTGTTGTCTTATAATCAACATATGTATGCATATCTATGCTTGCTCTCTCTTTTCAATATTAATAAATAAAAAACTTTGATCCTTTTAACTTTTGTATCTTTGTTCTTTGTCTATTTTCTTTGTTCAATTAACAACAACGTCTAGTCTAATCTATCGCTATATATATACAAAAGTTACAACTTACAACTCTTATATCAGAATTTTCTACAATAATCACAAATGGAAAAGACAAAATTACAGTAATGAATAAGTTTATCATCCACGGATGGGTTAGGGAGAGTGAAAAGAAAGTCACCTCGGCAGAATTGGTGTTGATTCCACCCTCTATTAGGAAGCAAATCAATACCATGAATAGAAAACACCCCCAGTTGCGCCTCCTAAAGAATGCAGCCCGAATCGCAAACCAACAACTAAAAAAATCCTATATATTTAAACCCTACACAAAATCACTGGTTCACCTCAAACACAAAATCAAACTATGCTCATGAACCAACATTTGTAGAAATCACTCATATCACATACTTCTCATATTAACCAAGCCGATGCTGACGCAAAGCCTTACCAAAATGAGGTTGCATCAACCGGACATACAGATCATTCTTTGCAACCAACGAATCATGACTGCCTTCCTCCACTATTCGTCCTCCATTAAGCACTACAATATTGTCCACATGCCTCATCATTGCAGCTCTATGCGCTATTAAAATAGTGGTCTTCTTTCCCATTATTAGCGTGTCTAGAGCTTCTTGTATGACTCTGCTTGACTCGGATTCAATCGATGAACTTGCTTCATCCAACAATAAGATAGGTGCATTTTTCAGCACTACCGTTACGATTGCAATTCTCTGTTTCTGTCCTGGGGTAACGCCTCTCATCCCAACATGAGTGTCATACCCGTGAGGCAAGCTGCTAATAAAATGATGAGCATTTGCTATTGTTGCAGCCTCTTTCATCTCGGCTTCACTGGCATTATGTCTTGCATATATAATGTTTTCCCTTATGGTTGTTGAGAAGATAATTGGTTCTTGTTGAATAAAACCAAGGTGGCTCCTCAACCATCTCAAGTTATATAGCTTTAAATCCCTCCCATCCAGGAAAACTTGTCCCGCAACTGGATCGTAAAATCTCTCAATCAAAGATATTATAGTGCTTTTTCCTGACCCTGAAACTCCAACAATAGCAACTGTTTGGCCCCCAGTCACTTTGAGACAAAAATTGCTCAATACCAACACTTCAGGACGAGATGGGTATACATTGGGTGGCTTCAACGCTGCATTGTCATCAGGATCAGTTTTAGGCACACGGTTTATAATGTCAAACACTGATATGAGAGATTTTCATTGTTTAAGTATGTAAGGAGCCAATCCAAAAGGCTCCACAAGGGCAAATGTGGCAAATGAGAAAACCATGTACTCCTTCAGTGCAGTGGATGGTTCTACGTAACCATTTTTAATACATATTGCAGTGTACCAGAGTATAAGGGCATTACAAGCAAAAAGTAGAAACTGTGAAAAGCCGAAAGCAAAACCAATCGCCATCCCGTGAAGAAAGCTTTTCTTAAATATTTTCAATAACTGCAGCCTGTATAGCTCCATTACCTTGTTGCCAGCACAAAATGCAACAACAGTGTATATATTTCTAACAGCATCTTCGAGAACCAATGATGCTTTTCGGTGCATTTCCTGTATGCCCCTTGAAAATCCAGCTAGCCACAATTTCTGCAATATTCAAGCAGGCTGTATTTAATGTATATTTTATGCAAAAGATTCAAGTAAATGAACTAAACTCTCCTAATAGTCTTAGCCATCTTTACCAAAACATTCATATAATTAAGAGAGAGAGAGAGAGAGAGAGAGAGAGAGGGAGAGAGAGAGAGAAACAACATTATCTTTTGTGTTGTGGATGATAGAACCCACAAATTCAGATCAATGAAACTGTATATTATTTATGGAAAAGTGACGAGCTCAAGAGCTCTTACAATGGTAGAAATGCAAAGAAAGGACAAAACCAGAGTTCAAGAACTCCTAACTAGAGAATATTTTCTTCTAACAATATGCTAACAATTTTCTGAATGCATTCCTCACTCCGCTACCCTCTTTTAATAACCAAAATCCCTTAAAATCAGGAAACCAACTAACTAACTCATTCTCTCCCACATGACCCCACTTCTTCTAGAATATGCCTAGGTGCTCTATCAGTGGATCTCAGTTTTTCAGAGCAGGTCTAAACTTTATTTGGATGACCATGTCATAATTTAATATCATTCATTAATGTAGGAATTAGGATAATATTTCCACAGAAACTGATAGTGAACCAAACACGAAATGGTGAACTAGCAATCAATCCTGTTATCATTGATGCTGCAAGGAAATACAACAATAATAACCAACGATTTTTACCACTATGTGGAGTCGCTAGATGGAGTGGAGAAAAAATATAATGAAACTCTTATATAATTTCTCTCTAACGAAAAAAAAAATTGATGAAGCCATAAACACTACCAAACTAAGCTAATATTATAAACCTATTAGAATATTAGAAAATATCTTATAATATCTTTTGTAAGGGTTTGAATATAATTGATAATAGCTTAATGCTGACTTGATTACAAAAGACTCAGTACTAATATCTATTTATAGAGAAATATAGACTTAATCCTAAATCGGGAACAACTCATAATAATAATGAGAGATAATCTAAGATATCTCTATGATTATAAATTGATCATAGGAAATAACTCAAGATACTCTCATATAATATAAAGATATTATAAGATATTTTCTAATATTCTAACAAAACCTGTAATAAGGTAATTGAAACATCAAGATACATTACAATTAATACAATGACACGGCGATTTTATTATCAATATTAGTTACAAAAGAATACTTATTGATTTTTCATGCAAAAAAACTTGTTATCCTTAATTTTAGAGACAAATAAACTCGAAAAAAATAAAATAAAATCACAATTTTTTTTCCATTTTAAGTATTTGTAAGTCAAAAACAATCTAGTCATCTCTAGGGTTTCGTATTTGTTATGACTCCCAAAAGTCACAAAATGCTTGCTGTAAAGAAGACACTGATTCTACATTTATACCCATCTGTCATAATGATGAATGAATAGAATGAAAGAAGACCATAATGTGCCAACATGATATCAGCGGAATAAAATCATACAATTTTGGATCAGGATTCATGTTTCCTTCATAAACTGAAATTTATATAAATTATAAAATTTTAAAATCACTGAATTTTGCTGGAGGCATAAATTTCCACAAACAGCATTTTGGCATGACAGGGAAGAAATATAAGTTCAACCCAATCATCCAGTATGTTAGCTCCATAACTATTCAAGATTTAACCCAACAATTTTAGCTTTAAAAGATAGTTGGTTCATGTTAGAGTCTCTATTACCAGGTGGTTTAGAGACTAATCCCCAATGTCCCCATTCTGCTAAGTATCAAGTTCAATTTCAGCAGGCACTGTGTCTTGCATAAGGGAACATGTTAGGTATAAAATTGTCCATGTGTTATCACCTAACAACTTAAGCTTATAGGATATTTGGTTCACACTTCACAGCAAGAGAAAACAGTTATACTTGGAAAACCAGAAGAGCAGGTGCAAACCTGGGCAACTGCAGAAACACAGAGAATTGGAAGGGTTGCAAAAGCCACCAGTGCTAACTGCCAGTGCAGCAAAGCGCAAATGAGAAGACCGACAATAACTGCAGCAATGTCCTGTATAAATATGGAAAGTCAATTGCTAAAAGCAGCCTGTACAAAAGTAGCGTCATTGGCCAATCTCATGGATAAATTGTCAGCACTGTTTTCCTCATCATCAAACCATCCTACTTCATTCCGTAGCATGGCTGCCATGTTATTGAAACAGATAAAAATGATCATAAGTCCATATTTTTTTAAATAAAAAATAGCAAAAGGATAAGCTATGCACCTGAGAACATCATTCTCCTAACTCTTTCTGTCATTTTCTCTCCCATAATACCAAAGTAGAAGTGTTGCAAAAAGTTGGCAATAACTGTTACAATATCCATGCAGCCAATGATCAAGCACCACTTGTTTACCTCCTTTTCTAAGTGATGTTGATCATTAATTCTATAGTAAGCTGTCACCACAAGGCCAATAACATAAGCAAGAAGAGGATTGAATGAACAAAAGGTAGCAGCACCAATGCTTCCTAAGACAGCATAAAGCCACTCAGCAAAACTAAGCTCTGCCAACTTCCGAAGTGATGGTGGTTTCCGCTGCCGTGCTTCCTTTTCTCCTCTCATTGTAACTGAAGAATCATCGGAATGACTATGTGGTCTACTAAAAGTCTGTGAATAAGAGCGTTCATTTTTAGGATCAGATATTAAAAGTGGTGAAATGGGGGATTCTGGGTCAGAACCATTTGATTTTTGCCGATGTACAGATTGTATATCAATCTTGGGTAACTCCGGCAGTCTCATTTCAAAACTATCCTGACTTCTTATTTACGGCTCCTTATCAGCTGCATCCAAAGCTTGACCATTTTCAAGCATCTTCTCAGGTGGTGGGCTCAGGACTTTAGGTGATTCTTGAAAGTTAAAGATGGCATCTGAAGGTCGCGAATGTGATACATTAGATATTCTTTGAAGAGAAGGTGACTTCATCATTTTGGGGGATGATGGTTCATTGAAGCTATGGCTTGCTGAAGAATCCTTCTCAATTTGAAATACTGCAGTCTCCTTGTAGTTTCGAGCAGGCATCCTAGGTAATCATTGCAAAACAAAATGTATGTGATCAGCAAAAGGGAGAAGTCTTGCACATTATTAAAATACGACATTAAATGGTGTAGTCCAGTGGGTACTTAATACACTACAGAACAAAATGTATATCATCAGCATACAAGGGAGGAAGTCTTGCACATTATTAAAACACTACATTAAGTGATGCAGTCCAGTGGATACTCAAATACACTAAAGAATATGTAAATATTTTTAGTATGTTATTCTAAGTCTTGCCACTTTCTCCATCCTTATATTTGTTTTCGAAAATAAATACAAACAATAATACATGGCAAAGGAAGGAGTATGATTTGTTCAAATACCGCTTGGGAAGTTTTGCTGCCTCATCACATCGTAGAAGCTCTGCGTATAAGCCATCGAGGTTCAATAATTCATCATGAGTACCCAAGACTTACTCACACACCTCAATCGTAGAAGAGATTTTACGCATAATAAGGAAAGTACCTCATGTATTAGATCATCAGAGAGGTCCACCGGCGACGGAGTCATACACGTGGCTGATTGTACATCCATGTTTGCCGTCGTTCTGCTTGAAACCCTAAAAACAGAACACCTACGCCAGGGAGAAGAAGGGTTGTACCATGTTACATAGAATTGCAAATCCGTGGGGCTTTTATATATGATTAGGGTTTTCTAAATGTATTTATTATTTAATATCAAAATAAATACACTTTACAGCTGACACTTAACCTTTGTAAAATTTTGACAAAATAACAAAACTGTTGGACAAGAATATCCCCGAAGAGTTCACAATATAACAAACCCTACCACTCCACTAAGTTTCTTCTTTTTCGCCGCCGACACACAATACAGTGCTGCTGCCCACTGCAAACACACGCACTGACACCAACCGTTTCTACTCTCATGTCAGAATACTTTCCTCTTTTTATTTTATTTTTTATATTTATTTAATTTTTCGCACAAAATCGTGTTTAGGGTTCTTCTTCTGTTTTATATAAAAATAAAAAATGAAAAAAATGTGATGATTTTACAGAGAGTGAAAGTGATGGTGAGCTTGATGGAGTGGCAGAAACAGCGATGGAATCAGAACGCGGCGAATGTTGAAATGATGTATGTGAAGGTCATGACTGATGAACAACTTGAAACGCTTCGGAAACAAATTGCTGTTTACGCAACTATTTGTGAACAGCTTATTGAAATGCATAAAACCCTCTCTACTCATCAAGATCTTACTGGTAAGTTTGTTAATATTCATTTAAGCACACTCCTTATACTTGTTGTTAATGTTATTAGTTCAGTTATTTACCTCGTCAATTTTTAGGAATTTTTTGTTACTATTTAAAGTGATTCTAACTCAGCTAGTTCAGTTACTACATGCCAGAATTTAGTTTATTTATTCAGTTACTCCTTTTTTTTTTATTGGATTAGACATATAATTGTCTAAAAACCCAGTTTAATATCTGAAATTGTAGTTTAGACCATTTGGTCTATGAAACTAACAGAGGAGTTTAAAAGGAAATGCATTGCTAGTGTAAATTAGTTTTACACTAACATCTAATGAAAGTCCATTGTTTTGCCACGTCATCTCAATATTATAATGAAATTGATTATAAAGTGACAAAGTAGTTAATTTTTATTGAATGTCAAAGTGTAAAACTAATTTACGCTTGGTTGTCCCTTTAACTCTTAACAAAATTTCAAAATAGTCATTTAACATCTTTGATCACATTGACAATTTCAAGGCTAAATTGACCGAACTAAACAGATTAATGTGGTCAAAGAGGATTAATTTCACTAACAGTTCTGATATTTTTCTGATTTTTTGGTCCAAATTGCTATACACCTAACAACGTCTGGACTAAATTGGTTGTTCTTATTATAAAATATTTATTAAAGGGAGTGCTAGTTCGTGAGACTCTCATTAGGTGGGGGTCTGGGGAGTGTAGATAAAGCAACTTTACTCATGCAAGTAGAGTGCTTGTTTCCAAGATTATAACCTATGATCTCTGGGTCATAAGGAAGCAACCTTATCGTTACGGCCAAGGTTGCCCTCACTATAAAATATTTATTTTATTAGATTCGATAAGTTATGATCAACAATTAATGAAGACATATAAATTGGTGTTTTGTTTCGTTTTGATTGTCAGGGGCTAGGCTGGGAGGTATGTATTGTGACCAATTGATGGGTTCTGGTGGACACAAAATAAGTTCAAGGCAGCGTTGGACACCGACACCTTTGCAACTTCAAATTCTAGAGCGAATATTTGAAGCTGGAACAGGAACTCCGAGCAAGGAAAAGATAAAGGAGATAACTGTGGATTTAAGCAAGCACGGGCAGATTTCTGAGACCAATGTATATAATTGGTTTCAGAATAGGCGAGCTAGGTCAAAGAGAAAGCAGCAGAGTGCGGCGCCTAGTAGCGTTAACGCTGAATCAGAAGTGGAGAATGAGGTTGATTCCAAAGATAAGAAGACTATACTGGATGAGTTTGTTGCGCCTCAGCCTGCTGAAAATTTGAGCTTCCAAAACCCTCAAGTGTGCTCTGATTTGCAGTACTTCAATCCTGAATCTGATGACAGTTTGCGATCGGCTAGAAACTTTGATCATGAGCCTGTTTTTGACGGGATGCTATCAAACTCAAGTATGTTGCTTATTTATATTGTGCCTTTTTCCTTTACATGTTTTGATGTTTGTATGTATGATTAGTATTTTAAGAATGTGATTAGTTAGAAGTTAGTCCTGGTAAGCTAAATTATACCATTCTCAAAGCTGACTTCAATAAGTAATTGAGTTATTTTGCATAATATTATGTTCTTCTCTGAGAAGCAATGGCACAGACATGGATACCAAACATGATACTGACACTAATACATTGACACATATAATAATTTGAAAAATGAAAGAAATTGAATGAAACTACATGTGTGGATGTTGTATGTCAGGCATTAACATGTGTTGGACATTAGACATGCCTTCAATCTGAAGTACTAGTGCTACACAAGTTATTCTTATTATGCTTTTCTCAAGCTTAATGAGTTAATGTGGAGTCTTGTTATTACTGTTGTTAAATGGTGGCCATGGTGCCGGCGCCGCCGTGGCAGAATTTTTACAATCGCCATAGGCAATTTGTAAAGGGATGCCCGCCATTGAGGCGCTATAGGCTGCACTAGCGTGTTTATATGGAGGATTTGTGGTCTTCCACCATTGGTCATCGTCAACACTGCTTGTTATGAACCTTGGCCCAATTTAGATTAGTTTCTAACTTATCAGAACTTCTCAATTAAAATATGTTCATGGTTTTTAACAGGCAAAAAAGTTTTTATAAGCTTTTGAATATCTTATGGAAAAGTAAAAATGAGTGAGCTGATGAAAATATTGAGACATTACAAGAAGCTACTATTTTTTTAAAAAAAAAATCAGGTATTGCAAGAGTTTTTAGTGTTTCTTTTATATAATTGTTTCTTGAGAAGTTATGTAAATGAATTATTGTTCACTAGATTTAATTTATGAGAGATACTTAGGGGTCTTTTTTATTATTTAAGTGATTATATCATAATATCAGCCTGAGTAGGCTCTAAATTTTTTTCCAAGCACCCGTTAACTCAGAACACTTCGAAAGGATGAAGTAAACAAACGAAACAGATACTGTAAGAGAAATTCCCTTTGTTCCTACAAACACCCTTTATGTCAACACTTTAAAAGGATGAAAAGTAAACATAGGAAACAGTAATTGTAGGAGAATTTCCTTCCATGTCTTACAATGTAGAAGTATTTTTATTATTAATTTCATACATTTGAGCATTTTTCCCCATGTATTATATCATTATTTATAGGTCTTGCTATAATTTTCACTAACATAGTTGTGCAAACCACACATTTTCATCCATGTTTAGATGACATGGCATATTCCATTTGGATGAATGTTATTTTTTCCTTGTGGTGATTGAATTTAACTAGAACATGGAGTCTGGTAATGTAGCTTGTGTCTGAAAATTACTTTCTACTTTTACTTGGTGACAATCAAGACTTTTGTTGCATCGCATATTAATTTTTGCAGGGAGCAGCGACTATCTTACTGGAAAAATGGAAGCATCTGAGAGCTTCAACTTATACCAGCCTGCAGGCGACTACGGCATGGAAGGTTGACACTCGGTGTTCTGACGAATGTGATTAGCTGTAAAGAACTGGTAGTGTGGTTTTGAGCTGGTTTTTGATTAGAAAAACAAAATGAACCAATTGAAATTGGAAACTTACAAGTTACATATAAATAGTTATATAGTTTTATAGATATATATAGTCATGTCTTTTGATGGTACTTGGCACATTTTACTTGAGAATGGAATATAGTTGTGAGTTGTGACTTCATTATGTGATGTTGGTTTGTTTTATCTTTTGATTGCCTTATAGCTTGTTTGTTCTATCTTTTGAAATTTAAATTGATATTCACTAGTAACATAGTAAGTTTAAATTGAACAACAAACTAGTTCAACTTGATTTGAAGGGAAACTGAATTATACAAATGACACACAATACAATATATTATCAAAATTTATAAAATATAGTTTATATATTATCAAAATTTATAAAATATAGTTTTTCTGTATAGCGGGATCGCGGATAGCGGGATGACCGCTATTGTGAAGACCAAAAAACACTATATAAGTTAAACATAAAATACAAAAAGTAGAGAAAAATATTAAAATGTAGCAAAAATAAAATACACAGAACTAAAGGGGTAATCATATATCATAATCAAAATCTAACATCAAAATCAAGATCTAATAGTAATCAAAATTAAGTTCTAATAGTAATCGTAATAGTAATCAAGTTCTAATAGTAATTAAAAATAAGTTCTAAAGGTAATCAAGTTCTACTCAATAAGACTCAAACTAAAAAACAATCAAAATCATACAAAATTATCTTCCTCATTTCACTTGTAATTTCAACCACATCAACATTATCTTGATTCAAACTCTTCTTCCTCTACCTCTTCGTCTCCATTAGTCGTAGTTGCAGCGAGTCTTGATTGATGCCTAGTAAGTCTTGCTAGTTCATTTACCCCAGTTGCATTCATCTACAAATACACCGTTTTCCTCCAATTCTTTTTCAAGCAATCATAACACTCTTAAATATTGTTAAGGAGAATAAGATCAGTTGAATCCCTGTTATCAAAGTGGTCTTTAAGAGCCTGATTGTACTTCACAAAAAAACAAGTCATGTAGTCTTTGGTGCTCAAGTTTGCTTCTCTTCTTAGAATGAATATATATATTACAATTTTAAAAGAAAATAATTAATTCCAAAATCACTACTATATAAGAAAACCAATTGACGTTTACTTACTTCCTTAAATGTACTCCAATTGCGCTCACATCCCAACGAGTTGCATGTGAGACTTAATACTTTGATTGCAACATCTTGCAAATGTGGAACATGGTTTCCATTCATGGTTCACCATTCAGTTGTAATGAAATAAATAATTAATCCCACTATTTACATACAAGTATCAAATATTTAATTTTAAATTAACAAAATATTGTACTATAACATACCATGGGACACAATAGACCTCATTCTAATTGCAAAAGGTATACATTGAGCAATCTCCTTTATAGTTTTATTATTATCATTGGAATCTTTAGAATGCTTCAGAATGCAAGCATAAATTCCATTTGTCACTTCCGAATCATTGCCAACATTTGGGTCATGTAGAAGTGATGGGGGTAAAGGAAATGTCGTGTTGCATGTAATGGACGATGAAGTTGATACTCTCATCTATTATCTATAATTGCATAAATTTCAAAGTATTTACTCTCATTCCATTGAACGTTGTTGCAATAGACCCATTCTCCCTATCCATTGTCTCATATATGTAACTCATTGTCGACTTTTTCTCGTTATCAACTAGTCTTAAAACATGCACCAACGACCCCATCGCCTTGAGAGAGAATATAACATCATTCCAAAATGATACATTGATAACAATACTATATGCCTTTTTATCCTGAAGATCTTTTGATGCATTCGTGTTCACCCACTTTTTTGATACAAACATCATTCTCAGGTTATTCTTTTGTGTATACAACCTTTGAAGAGTAAGGAATGTAGTTGCAAACCTTGTCACTCCACTTCGAACCAATTCAACTTTTTGAGTGAACCTTCTCATTATGTTAAGGGTGATGGTATGGTTGTAGATGAACCCAACAAAAAATTGTCTTCTTCCGACGATACTCTTAATAATAGGCAACTTTCCAAAATCTTCTAGCATTAAATCTACACAATGGGCAACACATGGAGTCCAAAAGAGATTAAGATACTTGTCTTCTAAATATTTTCCTAACACAAAAATAAATGAATCACATCATACATCACTATATAATTAATATTTCAAATTGGATAATGACAATTATAAAATTCTTACCCGCCGAGACATAGTTGCTACCATTGTCGATGACAACTTGCATAACATTTTCCACTCCAATTTCTTTAACAAATGTGTCCAAATGTTCAAATATCTTCAATCTAATATTCATATAGCTAGAATCATCAATACTCCTTACAAACATAGTCCCACCTAGAGTGTTGACCAAGAAATTGATCAATGTCCTAGCCTTTCGATATGTCCATGCTTATGACATGATAGAGCATCCATATTGAGTTCCCTTCATTATAGGTCCCTATAACATTTTTTGTGAGCCCTAGTTCCTTTTTTAGCAATTTAGCTATAATCTCGTGGTAACTTGGAGGCTTTAAGTGTGCTCCATAATTTCCAATCACTTCAATCATCAACTTGAAGGTTTTAGACTTCGCAACATTAAAAGGAATACCATTCCTATAGAAGAAACTGAAGTAGCAATGTCAAGTTACAAGGAAAGGGGTTTGAATTGTAA
Source organism: Cicer chorassanicum (assembly GCA_037974735.1). NCBI lineage: Eukaryota > Viridiplantae > Streptophyta > Magnoliopsida > Fabales > Fabaceae > Cicer > Cicer chorassanicum. The sequence continues at coordinate 38,231,317 of JBBPBP010000003.1, read as the reverse complement.
TATTGCCTAATTAAAATTTCCTGTTAAAAACTTAAGAAAAACAACTCAAGAATGATCTTGGTTATAAAAACTGAAACAGAGAACGTTCTTGATTAGTTAAAATATCAGTTTTTAGTTTCTCTATTTAACTTGATAATAAAAATAACTGAATGTAAATAGAGATAAGAAAGAGATACTACATAATGATATATCTTGGTTCACCCAACTCAGGCTACGTCCAGTCCTCACAACTGTGAGATTTTCACTAAGTGTTCAAAGAACGAAGAACAATCTTTTGGTTACACAGTTAAAGATCAACCTTGATCTGTAACTACACTTCCTTTCCACCCAGAAATGATTCAATCAAGTCACCTAACAAATCTGATAGGATTTTACAATTTACTCTTTTAATCACACTCAAACTATAAACAATCCAATCCTTATAGTTATGAGTTTACACAATAATGATTTAAAAGATTTGGTTGAATCTGATTATGCTCAACTCTTGTTTGAGAATAGATTCACAATAAAAAGAACTCAGTAAGATAAGCTGGAAGTGTATGGTAGTTTCAGTCTGATTCTTTTTGTGAATGAGATAGCTTCAAAAATGCAAGTGAATATGGTTTAATGAGAATACTTGACACTTGAAGTTCTGAATTTTACTGAGTGTTTGTCTTCCTTTTATAGACGATTTGAGCATTTAATTCTGGTCAGAAAGAGCTGTTGGTAGTGCTCTGTTACTTTTGACCAAAGCAATATATCTGATTAAAAATAATCCATCCATGTGACAGCTTTGAGCCTTGCTTGACTGGGTTGTTTTGCTCAAGTTTAAACAGCTTTTCTGCGCATTTTAAGATCCTTTAAGCTTCGATAATACTTGATGATAATTGGGCTTTGATCTAGACACTTGATTTGATCCAAAACTGTTTGGAAAGGAGTAAACAACTTCTGCAGAACTGAGAAGTCTGTTTTTGCAGAAAACGAAGATTGTTCTTTTCAGAAACAGAGAATGATGATCAGAAGTGGAGATTGATGATCAATAGTGGAGATTGATGATCAATTTGGTCTGATAGTCTTCTGGACAGTCTGGGCATTGATAATCAATCTTGAGTTTCATTCTTGTTTCAACTTTCTTGACAGTTCCAAACTGGAGAAAGTTTACAATCCATTTTGACTTGCTTTGATTCATGATGATTTATCTTAGTGATTCGAAAACCTCTTTAAGTGATAATGATTCCTATTTGTTCCTTGCCATGTACTGATGAAATTGGTATAAAGAATTAAGGCAGAATCTTTGTTAAAATAGTGGAGAAAGATTGGTGAAGTGCCTGCGACAATCAATCTTGATTCTGCAGAACATTGTCTGTTTTTAACAGCTTATGATCAAGAATGTTCTGTTTAGTTTTTCATCTGATTTCTTTGCTATGCTTGGTTTCTTTCTTTTAATAAAAACACTCAAGAGCACAGATTAAATTAACATAACATTTAGAATCATAATCAACATTCTTAATTAACCTTTGTTTATTTTCATCAAAACTTAATTTGAGAGTTTGTCTTAACAATCTGCCCCTTTTTGATGATGACAAACATGTTAATTTAGATTTTAATTATGATTCTAATTTTAATTTTGAAGAGCGTAAAAGCTCCCCCTCAATTGATGCAATAGATGTTTTTATTACAGTGAAATAGATAATGCAATCAGATTTTCAGCATAATGAATATTTCATTGATTTTCAAAATAATGCAATCGCAAATTACAAAATATAAGATCCTAATTACAAAAAGGACATCTTAATTATCAGAATATAAAAAGTAAAATTAATGTTCCCCCTTTGTCATACAAAAAGAAAAAAAGAAAAAGATTCCTATTTAGCTAAAGAAGGAGAAGATCCTTCTGATGATGCAGACTTGGAAGGATCAGGAATCGGTGCAGGAGCAGGAGCGGGCTGAACAGGAGGATGAGGCACACCAAGCTTGGGGGCAAGCGTTTCTGTGACCCAAAACCGCAATATGGAAGGAGGAGTCATGATTGAAGGAGGGATTGGAGCAGGGTTCCTTTGCAGGGTTGCCATCAGTTCCGAGTTTGTGGGTTCCTTTGGAGGAGTCATGATTGAAGGAGGGATTGGAGCAGCACTGCTTGATGGAGCAGAGATGGTAGGGAGAGCGGCAGATAGAGGCTGAGGATTTGGTTGGGAGGAGGAAGTTTGGTTAATGGAAGGATTGGGAGTGGATGGAGAAATAAAAAATTGACTGATTCCAAAAATGGATGAAGTGGTTGTTTGAGGGGAAATATAGGCAGGTGACATGGCTGGCACATTTTGATGGGGGAGTAGTGTGATCATGGGATCAGGTGGACAGTGGAAGTAATGAGAGAATGAGATAAAGTCAATGGAGGATAAGGTGGATTGTTGAGGAAAGACAGAGAAGGTTGGATTTTCTGGAGGAAGATTTGGAGAACGTTCTCGGTTTGCAGGAGAACGTTCTTAAGCATTTTCAGCTGCTCTGTTTGGGGATGGGGAATATGATGTTGTGTCTGGGATAGCAACTCTTCTTCTTATAGAGCGTTTTCTTTTTGGAGGGGATGGAAAGGAAGAGGTGATTGGGGCAAACCTTCTAGTTGTTGGAGGGTTATGCTGTCTTGCTGGTGTGGGGGAAGACTGTCTTGTGACAGTTATCTTCATATGTGCAATGTTTTTTGTTGAGAATTTGGATAGTTTCAGGAGGGATTTTTCATTTGAGAGAAGGATTTTAAAATGGTTAAAGACTTTGGTTAAGATCATACCATAGGGAACAATATTTTTCTTGTAGTATTTAGTTGCTGTAGCGATCATATGATGAAAAATGAGATGTGGAAGATTGAGGCGCTAATAGTTGATGAGATGATAGATGATCAGCGCATCGTTGTCATAGACATACTTATGGCTTCCACAGTGGGGAAGAAGAGTATGCTGACTCATACTATTAAAGATCTTAGGGAGTGGTTTGAGGTATATGGAGAGGTACCGAGTGGAGTTTTCTTGAAATAGCTCAAAGAAAACATCGGTTTGTTTTAGGTTGAGAGTTGCATACCATGTGTTCCCAAAAACAGCTGGACCTTCAGTAGGAAAATCCAAAATGGATGCCAGAATATCAGGAGTCAGCCTTATCTCGATTCCCTTGACGGTGGAAATCAGAAGAGATTTATGAGAGAATGTTTGGGCCTGACTATAGAAAGCCCTAACAACGTCTGGATAGTAGTGCTCGGATGTTTGCAAAAAAGGTAGTCCATCCTAAAGCATCAGTAAAATGATGAACAACATTGCCATCTACTACGAGGTTGTCAAAGACAAAGACTCGTCCAACGCCAATTGGTCGCTGAGCCCATTTGTATTTAAATAGTTTGGTGGTTGTGGGAAGGATTAGAGGAGTGGATTGAATTTTGGCTTGCTTGGAAGGTGGAGAAGGTTGTGTGGATGAATCAAAGTGGGATGATGAGTCAAAAGAAGGAGAGGAAGGGTGTTTAGGTGAGAGAGGTCGTTTGGTGGTTGTGAAGAGGGAGAAGTACGAGAAGGAGAACGTTCTTCTGCAGGGTAACGTTCTTGAGTAAGAAACTTCTGAGGTACATGAGAATGTTCTTGGATGGGAGAACGTTCTTGAGTAGGTGAAGGGGGTTTTTTGAGCATTAGGAGTGGAATGGACGGGAGAACGTTTGTTGATAGGAGAACTTGCTTGGTGTAGGGTGGGTGAAGGTTCATTGGGTGGGAAACGTTCTTGACTTGAAGAACGTTCTGGAGAGGGAGATGAAGTGTGTAAGAATTTTTGTTTAGGCATAGTGGTTTTGATTCTCTGGCGAATGTTTAAATTTTTTCTTGCGAGAAATTGAGAGATTGTCATGGTGGTTTTTGTTTTTAGGGGACGAGTTGTGGGATGGCTGGGTTTGGGAGAAGAGAAAAGTTCATTAATCAATCTCCGTTTTTGATTTTGAGGAGTTGATTGAGAAGGTTCAGACGAAAATGAAGATTTTGATGGAGTGACATGTTTTGTGGGTTTTGTTGGGGTTGAGTGAGGAGGGGTATCAGATGATTAATCTGAATCAGAGTCTGAAATGATAAAGTAAGCAGGTTTAGTGATTAGGGTTCTTGAAGTCCCAATTCCTGCCAAGACTCTCATTGAGCGTCTTTTTGGTGCGGGAGGATTGACAAATTTCTTTGGTGGTGAAGGGTTTGTGAAGGGTTTGCGCAAGTGAGGAGGAACTTGAGCAATGTTAGTAGGAGGGCAAGAGTAAAGAGGAGGAAGAATAGTGGCCAATGGTTCAGGAATAGAAGAGTTAGGGTTAGTCTCAGGGGAGGACGAGAGATAGTCTGAAAAGGAAGTATCAAACGAGTGTTTTGGAGGAGTTGGTCTGGGTGGTGGAGATGGTGAACGACTGAAGGATAGTGAGTGTGAAGATGATGGTGATGGTGTATCTGTGCATGCATTTTTGCGCGCGGATTATTTGGTTCGAGCCATTGTTTTTGGAAGATGAAGGTTGAGGGAGATGAAGAATTTCTGGAACAGAAGACTTTTGTTTGTTGCAACACATTTTTGCTGTTTTTTGAAGGAAAGAAAGCAATGATGATTTGATCCTAGGGAAGTGACAAATGTTTGGGGGTGGGAAACGAAGTGACTGCTTGTTAGAGTGACTTTTGAAAGCCTAGAGACACAAGCATTAAATGCCAAGACATGTCTTTCCTGCGCATGAGGAAAGTGACGACTGGGGAGAAGGTTTGTTGAAAAACGGAGAAAGATGCCTGAAAAACGGAGATTGGTAAACGTTCTCCGTTTTCTGCAGAAGCAGTTTTAACGCGAATTTTTAGGATTTTTCATGATTTTTAGTTTTTCTTTAATTGAATTAAAGCTTTCCTCAACCAGAGGCTTTGTAAAAATATCAGCAAGCTGATTTTGAGTTTCAACAAAGATTAATTCAATATCTTTTTTGTTAACATGATCGCGAATAAAATGATGTTTTATTTCAATGTGTTTTGAACGAGAATGCTGAATGAGATTTTTTGATAAATTGATTGCACTAGTATTATCAGTTTATCACAATAAATTGGAATGCTTGAGTAACTTACAGAGAAATCTTCAAGTTGATTTTTTATCCAAAGAACCTGTGAGCAGTAGTTTGCGGCTGATACGTATTCAGCTTCGGTGGTTGATAAGGCTATAGTATTTTGTTTCCTGCAAGACCAACTTATCAATGCTTCACCTAGAAACTGACATGCTCCACTGGTGCTTTTTCTTTCAATTTTATCTCCAGCATAATCAGCGTCGCAATATGCTACATAATCAAAATGAGAACCTATTCTATGGCAAAGGCCAAGATCAGTAGTTCCAACAAGATATCTAAAAATTCGTTTCACAGCTGTTAAATGAGATTCTTTTGGCGCTGATTGAAATCTAGCACATAATCCTACTGCAAATACAATATCTGGCCTGCTAGCAGTTAAATATAGCAAGGAACCAATCATTCCTCTATATTCTTTTTCAGAAACTGATATTCCATGTTCATCTTTGTCTAATGAAGAAGATGGATGCATAGGAGTAGACATGATTTTTGCTTCATTCATTTTATACTTGGTTAACAAATCTTTAATGTATTTTTCTTGACAAAAAAAAAACCATTTTCATGTTGTTTAATTTGTAATCCAAGAAAATATCTTAACTCTCCCATCCTGCTCATTTCAAATTCACTTTGCATGAGTTTTGAAAAACCATCGCACATCTTTTCATTAGTTGATCCAAAGATAATATCGTCGACATACACTTGTACAATGAGTAAATCATTTTTATCATTTTTCTTAAATAGTGTAGTGTCGATTTTTCCTCTGGAAAATCCATTTTTGATTAAGAAAGAATTTAACCTTTCATACCAAGCTCTTGGTGCTTGTTTTAAACCATATAGAGCTTTGGTAAGTTTGAAAACATGATTTGGTTTTGATTGATCTTCAAAACCGGGAGGTTGTTTTACATAAACTTGTTCATTTAAAAAGCCGTTTAAAAATTCACTTTTAACATCCATTTGAAATAATTTAACAAGTTTATGAGATGCATATGCAAGAAGTATACAAATAGCTTCTAACCTTGCAACGGGGGCAAAGGTTTCATCGTAGTCTATACCTTCTTGTTGGTTATAACCTTGAGCAACCAATCTTGCTTTGTTTCTTACTACCTTACCTTCTTCATCTAATTTGTTTCTGAAAACCCAACGTGTACCAATGATTTTTTTATCTTGAGGATTTGGTACCAAGGTCCAGACTTCATTTTTATCGAACTGCAGTAGTTCTTCCTTCATGGCTTCAATCCAAGATTGATCAATTATGGCTTCTTTAATTGATTTTGGTTCAACTTGAGAAATCATTGCCATGTTGTTTTCATCATTCTTAAATGACTTTCTGGTTCTAATCCCATCAGTTGTATCCCCAATGACTTGGGTTTGAGGGTGATCACCTATCGTTCTCCAGCTTTTAGGTGGAGAATGATACGGAGATTGTTTATCAATCTCCGTTTCCTGCATATCAGTTTTCTGTTGTAGGTCTGGCAGATCTTCTTCCTCATTTGTTTTTTCCAATTCTAAATCATCAAATAAAATATGCATGTTGATGTCTACCACTTTAGTTCTTAGATTAAATACTCTATAACCTTTAGAATCGGTCGAATAACCTAAGAAAATAGCTTTGTCTGATTTTGCATCAAATTTTCCAAGAACATCTTTGTTGTTTAGAATATAACAGTAGCAGCCAAAGATGTGAAAGTATGAAATGTTTGGCTCTCTGTTTTTCCAGATTTCATATGGAGTTTTGTTTATGATTTTTCTTATGGATACATGGTTTAAAATATAATAAGATGTATTGACAGATTCAGCCCAAAAATATTTTTCAACGTTAGATTCCTCTAAGATCGTTCTTGCCATTTCTTGTAAGGTTCTATTTTTTCTTTCAACAACTCCATTTTGTTGAGGAGTCCTTGCACAAGACAAATTGTGAGAAATGCCAAGTTCTTCAAGAAAGGTTTTAAAAGGGGCATTTATGAATTCTCCTCCATGATCACTTCTTATAGAAATGATGTTGGATTCTTTTTCATTTTGAACCTTTTTACAAAAGATTTTAAAAGTATCAAAAGCATCATCTTTTTGTTTTAAAAATAGTACCCAATAGTATCGTGAGAAATCATCAACAATAACAAAGCCATACTTCATTCCTCCTAAACTTGTTGTTTTAACAGGACCAAACAAATCTATGTGAAGCAATTCAAGAATTCGGATTGTGGAAATGAATTCTTTTGAGTGAAAACTGCTTTTGACTTGTTTTCCTTTAACACATGCTTCACATATTTTGTCTTTTTCAAAATTCAATTGTGGTAATCCTCTAACAAGTTCTAATTTTGAAATTTTTGAAATGGTTTTCATGCTGACATGTCGTGCTCTTTTATGCCAAATCCATTTATCTTTATCAATAGACATGAAGCAGGATTCATCAGGCAATTCTTCAAGATATAAAACATACAGATTTTTCTTTCTGGTTCCAGAAAACAATACTTCACCAGATTTTGTTTTTATGATTTTACATAAGTTGGGTTTGAAAACAACTTAAAAGTCATTGTTACATAGTTGACTTATGCTTAAGAGATTATGTTTCAGATCTTCAACATACTAAACATCAGTTATTTGAGCAGAGTTTTTCTTACCAATTGTTCCTTTACCTTTGATTCGAGCTTGATTGTCATTTCTAAAAGTGACTGATCCTCTATCTTTCTTGACGAAGGACATGAAACAATTTTTATCACCTGTCATATGTCTCAAACAGCCACTGTCCAAGAACCATGGCTTTCTCTTGACACCTTGAGATTCAACCTGTTTTTTTTGTTTCATTAACTTTTGGTACCTATTTTGTCTTGGGTCCTTGTGGATTAATTCTAGATTTTGATTCTCCTTAATATGACATGTTGATTCAGAGGGACCAATCTTAGAACAGGAGGAACATTTGATCACTTGATTTTGAATTAATTTCGAAGATGATTTTTTAACTGGTTTTGACAAATTTCCAGAACTTTCTCCTTTTTCTGCTTTAGCTGGAGAACGTTCTCCTTTCTGTTTGTTCATGATTTTCTCATCTCTTTTCTTAAAATAACATGCAAATTCAAGATGACCAATTTTGCTGCAGTATGAACATTTGATCTTGCATTTACTTTCTTTTCTTTCCGGAAAAAAAAAGTTTTCATACATTTTGGTTTTCTGAGTTTGATTAAAACCGAGACCCACTTTATCAAATATTCCTACTTGAGATCCCATGATATTTTGAAAAGTTTCAGTAGCTTTAATGAAATTTGACATATCATTTTGAAAAAGTTCAGCTTCAGCTTTAGGGAGAACGTTCTCCTTATGAAGTGTAGAATGTTCTTGACTTTCTTGTTTTTCAGTGTGAAAGTTTTTGGTCTGATATTCTTTCAGATTTTGAATGATTTCTTTCAGCTTATCATTCAGAGCCTGAGTTTTTTCTTTATCTTCTTTTTCTTTATAAAATTTTTCTTTTAATAAAGTTTGAATCATTTAGTAAGTTGTCAAATTCTTTCTCCATTTGTTCACACAGAAGACAGGATTCAAAGTTTGTTACCTCATTTTCTTCAGTGTTTGCCATTAAGCATATGTTTGCTTCTTCATCTTCTTCTTCATCAGATTCATTTGAGTTATCCCATGTGGCCATCATTGATTTCTTTTTGAAAGAAAATTTGTTTGGTGTTCTTTTGTTCAGAGGACACTCGGATTTGTAATGTCCCAACTTATTACATCCAAAACATGTGATTTGGCTCTTGTCTATTTCTGTTTTGGGATTTTTTTTTGGGGAATCCTTTCTTGATCTGGTCTCTCCTTCTCATCATTCTATGAATTCTTCTAGTAAGAAGAGCAATTTCTTCATCAGCATCTTCTTGTCCAGCTTCTTCTATTTGGACTGGTATGCTTTCTTGAGATGCTTTTAAGGCTATTGCTTTTCCATTCTAGACAGGTTTATCTTCTTGCAGCAATACCTCATGTGCTCTTAAGGTTCCAATTAGTTCTTGTACTGCCAGCACTTCAAGATTTTTGGCTTGGCTTAGAGCTATCACCATTGGTCTCCATATGACTGGAAGACATCTCATGATCTTTCTTACTCTGTCTTGTACTGAGTAAGCCTTTCCCAGAGATCGCATTTCATTCATTATAGTTGTGAACCTTGAATACATTTCATCAATGGTTTCTCCTTCATTCATTTCGAACAACTCAAATTTTCTTATACCAATGTCTATTCTTGTTTCTTTGACATGGTTTGTTCCTTCATAATGACTTTGCAGTGTATCCCAGATTTCTTTAGCGGTTGTGCATTCATCAACTCTTTCGCTTTCTTCTCTGCTCAAAGCACACGATAAAAATAATTGAGCTTTAGAGTTTAGAGTTTGGTTTTGTCTTCAGATGTCCAGTCGATTTCTTTCTTCTCAGTAGAGTTTGAATCATTTTGATCAACTCTTGGAATGAAATCTCCATCCGTAATGATGCGCCACATTCTTGTGTCTTGAGACATTAGAAACAGCTGCATCTTGTTTTTCCGAAAGTAGTAATAAGTTCCATCAAAATATGGCGGCCTATTTGAAGATCCTCCTTCAACAATGTATTTTGCTTTTGACATTTTTCTTCTAGATCTTTTTCTCTAGCACTTGGTTAAAGTGTTTCTTTTAGAGACCTCGCTCTGATCCCAATTGAAGTAGCAATGTCAAGTTACAAGGAAGGGGGTTTGAATTGTAATCTTGCCTAATTAAAATTTCTTGTTAAAAACTTAAGAAAAACAACTCAAGAATGATCTTGGTTATAAAAACAGAAACGAAGAACGTTCTTGGTTCTAAAACAGAAAATGTAGAACGTTCTTGATTAGTTAAAATCACAGTTTTTAGTTTCTCTATTTAACCTGATAATAAAAATAACTGAATGTAAATAGAGATAAGAAAGAGATACTACACAATGATATATCTTGGTTCACCCAACTCGCGCTACGTCCAGTCCTCACAACTGTGAGATTTTCACTAAGTGTTCAAAGAACAAAGAACAATCTTTTGGTTACACAGTTAAAGATCAACCTTGATCTGTAACTACACTTCATTTCCACCCAGAAAGGATTCAATCAAGTCACATAACAAATCTGATAGGATTTTATAGTTTACTCTTTTAATCACACTGAAACTATAAACAATCCTTATAGTTATGAGTTTACACAATAATGATTAAAAGATTTGGTTGAATCTGATTATGCTGAACTCTTGTTTGAGAATAGATTCAAAATAAAAAGAACTCAGTATGATAAGCTGGAAGTGTATGGTAGTTTCAGCCTGATTCTTTTTGTGAATTAGATAGCTTCAAGAATGCAAGTGAATATGATTTAATGAGAATACTTGGCACTTGAAGTTCTGAATTTTGTTGAGTGTTTGCCTTTCTTTTATAGACGATTTGAGCATTAATTCTGGTCAGAAAGAGCTGTTGGTAGTGCTCTGTTACTTTTGACCAAAGAAATATATCTGATTAAAAATAATCCATCCATGTGACAGCTTTGGGCCTTGCTTGACTGGGCTGTTTTGCTCAAGTTTAAACAGCTTTTCTGCGCGTTTTAAGATCCTTTAAGCTTCGAAAATACTTGATGATAATTGGTGATCCGCTGTCGCACATGGATCAAATACGATTTTAAATAAATGCAGAAAAGGGTAATAACCCGAGTCGTTTCGCAAGGACTCCTGATATAACGATATTAACCGAGTTGAAATTCGAAATTGGGGGTTTTGATAATGATTTATCGAAATTAAAAATAGTTTGGAGAGATGAGCAAAACGATTAATCCACTCATTCGAGCTTCGGACATATCACAGATTCTATAATTTCTAATTCATGATTCTATTATTATTTGACTATAGAATTGATCAAACAAGCGTACAATCAACCCTATGTGAATTTGGTTTCATTGAATGGATTAAGCATCACAATTGTCAAAATATTACAATTAACGAACAAGCGTCGCATAATTATAATTTAATTAGAGACTGAAACCAAATTCTGTCAAATAAATATGATCGATCCTATTGAGATTCAATTTAAGCAATCGAAATATCAATACAATCAAATAACGAAATTAGAATCATAAATCAGAATCAACGATGTAACCTGAATTTCCAAGTGTGATGAAACTCTGAATTCGTGGATTAACCTTGTAAAATTAGCCTTCCATGGAAATTGAAAATAAAAATATGTTTATATTATATTATGATTCTGTCCGAAATTAATCTGATGCCAGAAAAGAAAGAAATCCCAAAATATATAGTGCTCGGGCTTTTTGGGCTTTAAAACAAGTAACCTGTTATTTAAATTATTACAAAGAAGGTCCAGATTATGAAATCTGTAATTTAGACTCAGTAAAATTTGGAATTCTGATCTTTTTCCAACACAAAAGTTGTAGCTATGATTTTTAACCTTCCAACGACTGCTCACATGCCTCAATCGGATATCCAGAGCTCAAGTTATGGCCTACAAAGCGAGCAGGGGTTAAAATGCAAATAATAAAATTGTAATTCAATTTCAACCCAAAGTTTAGAAACAAGCTAAAAAATTATTCTAAGCTATAAAGTGATTTTAAAAATACTAAAACAAAAGGATAGAAACATGTGCCCAAGTGCTATGATCAAATTCCCCCACACTTAAGCTTTTGCACTCCGTGCAAAGCAATGCATGCGATTCCAAATATTCTCAAGAATGCAAAGTGGTGAGCAAAAGAAAAATTCAAACTTCAAGTAATATGACATTCATGAATAATTTTCACAACCAAGGCAAACAAGAGGATAAATTAACCAAAGAATGCATCATAAGTGATAGAGTCCTCACAAGATATAAAATTCTCTCAATCACTCAAGTGTTTGGGCTACTGTTTACCCTCAAAGCACGTCATGAAAGCTAGCACTACCATAGGCTTGACAAGCCTCTAACATCTATAATTGAAACACATGCACATAATGATCAAAAGGTCTTTATTCAGGTTGTAACGTGGCCAAGGTAAGGGTGAGATAATCCTAAGGAGACTAGGGCTAAAAATCAAAGAGGATAAATGAGTAATGATCAAGAGAGAAAAATAACATTTAGAAGTAACTCAACAAAGTATCATTAACTTTTATTATCAACTCATTACTCACAACATAACCATTTTTCTCATTTTATTTCTCATTTCAAATTTTTTTTAAAATTTTTTTTTTTCATGTTATATTTTTTTTTTTCTTTCTTTTTTTAACCTTGTAAAATTTAAACAAACAAGTTGAGTTGAGCACCCCCCACACTTATTTAAGGAAAGACTCCTTTATCCCCCCAGATTGGGTCAATTCATTGTTTTTTACTTTTAAGCTTGTAATGAGCTATATAACAAAGAATGGGATAATTAGGCTCAAAGGGGCTTAAACAAATGGTTAATTGAAGGGTATGCTTATTTGGCTAGTAGCTTAACAAGAAACAAATGCCTAGATCATTTCAATATATGCATGCGGACAAGAGTCAAGTCAAGTTCTAGCGTAACTAGCAATCATGAGTGAGATATCACACAAAAAAGGAAGATGGAAAAATGTATTCCATTCATAATAGGCTCAAAATCTCACAAAGGGTTAATGACCTATCACAAATGATACGCAATTTAGCATTTTAATCCAACTTATTTTACCAAGAATGCAAAGATAATATCCAATCATGCCAGTCCAAACAAACTCACAACATTTGCTCACAACATTTACAACCACAAAATTTGATGAAAAAGCATGCAATGCAATGCACATTTTTATTTTTATTTATTTATTTATTTTTTTTATTATTTTTTTAATAATAATTTTTTTTTAAAATCCTATAACAAATAAAATCCTCAATACTACCCCCCCACACTTAAATTACACATTGTCCTCAATGAAAGTAACAAATATGAATTAAGTGTAAGGAAAGGGAGCTCCCTGTTCAATCTTCAGTGTAGGTGGGCTTTTCCAAGGAGAGTTCTTCTATGGTAGTATCTTCCAGCACAGAGCTCTCATGGAATAGCTTGAGGCGTTGTCCATTTACTTTGAACACTTTGTCAGTGTTTTCACTTTTTATTTCCACTGCACCATGAGGAAAAGTGTTAGTAACAACAAAAGGGCCAATCCACTTGGATCGAAGTTTACCTGCCATAATTTTCAGACGGGAGTTAAAGAGTAAAACTTTTTGGCCAATGGAAAATTCCTTCCTAGAAATCATCTTATCATGATAGTACTTAGTTTTCTCTTTATAGATCTGGGAGTTCTCATAAGCTTCTAGTCTAAGCTCTTCAAGTTGTTGCAATTGAAGCTTTCTCTCCAAACCCGCTTTCTCCATCTCAAGGTTGCAGCTCTTAACAGCCCAATAAGCACGGTGCTCTATTTCCACTGGGAGGTGGCATGCCTTACCAAACACAAGTCGATAAGGGGACATTCCTATTGGTGTTTTGTAGGCTGTTCTGTGAGCCCAAAGAGCATCTTCCAGCCGACGGCTCCAGTCCTTCGCTGTTTGAGATTTCAGCCTTCCCTTTAGTCTGGGGATGATAAGGTGTAGAGACTCTGTGCATAACCCCATACTTTCGAAGCAAAGCGTCCATGGTGCGGTTGCAAAAATGAGTGCCTTGATCACTTACGATTGCCTGGGGTATTCCAAACCTGCAAAAAATATTTGATCTGATAAAACCTGCAACAACTTTAGAATCATTATTCCTAGTGGGTATTGCTTCCACCCACTTCGAAACATAATCAACAACAAGTAGAATGTAGACAAAACCAAAAGAAACAGGAAAAGGGCCCATAAAGTCAATGCCCCACACATCAAATACTTCACAGAAAAAGCATAGGCTGTTGAGGCATCTCACTCCTACGAGTGATTGCTATTCCTACTATTTGACATTGTTCACAAGTTTTGTAAGTCTCAAAAGCATCTTTAAATAGAGTGGGCCAAAAGAAACCCGAGTCTAAGACTTTTCTGGTTGTCCGTTGAGGACCAAAATGTCCCCCAACTTGAGAGGCATGACAGAATTTAAGAATGGATTGAGCCTCATGGTGAGGAAAACATAGCCTTATTACCTGGTCACTACAGAATTTCCACAGATATGGATCATCCCACACATAATATTTAGCATCACTTTTAAGTTTATGAATTTGTGTTCTGGATGCATCTGCGGGAAAGACTCCAGCAACTAGATAATTAACTAAATCAGCAAACCAAGGAATTACCTCACGCAACTGTAGCAGTTGCTCATCAGGGAAGTCATCTTGAATGGGGATGGGATCCTCATCCAATTCTATTCTCCTCAAATGGTCTGCCACCAGATTTTCAGCTCCACTCTTATCTTTAATCTCTAAATCAAATTCTTGGAGTAACAACATCCACCAGATCAAACTCGGTTTTGCTTCTGGTTTCTTCAGCAAGAACTTCAAAGTTGCATGGTCAGTAAAAACAACTACCTTCGAACCTAGCAAATATGATCTAAACTTATCAAGAGCAAAAACAATAGCTAAGAGTTCCTTTTTCAGTGGTAGTGTAATTAGCCTGTGCAGAATCTAAAGTTCTAGAAGCATAATAAATAACATGGGTAGCCCTACCGACCCTTTGTGCAAGAACCGCTCCCACTGCATAGTTAGACGCATCACACATAATTTCAAAAGGGAGGGTCCAATTCAATGGCTGAATGATGTGAGTAGAGGTCAGTGCTGCCTTTAAGCAATCAAACGCCTTCCTGCATTTGTCATCAAAAGTGAAACTGGCATCTTTTTGCAGCAAATTCGACAGCGGAAGAGCTATCTTGCTGAAATCCTTGATAAAGCGCCTATAAAAACCTGCATGGCCAAGAAAAGAATGAATCTCGCGGATGCAAGATGGGTAAGGCAAATTAGAAATCACATCAATCTTGGCAGGATCCACTTCCATCCCATTCTTAGAGATCACATGTCCCAAAACTATGCCCTGTTCAACCATAAAATGACATTTTTCATAATTCAGCACAAGGTTAGTTTCAATACATCTATGCAAAACTCTATCTAAATTGTTCAAGCATACATCAAATGAGGAACCATACACAGTAAAATCATCCATGAAAACTTCTATACAACTTTCTATCAAATCAGCAAAAATACTAATCATGCAGCGTTGGAAAGTTCCAGGAGCATTGCATAGGCCAAAGGGCATCCTCTTGTAGGCAAATGTGCCGAAAGGGCAAGTGAATGAGGTCTTTTCTTGGTCCTCTGGTGCAATATGGATCTGAAAATAACCAGAAAAACCATTAAGAAAACAATAATGTGACTTACCAGCCAACCGTTCAAGCATCTGATCAATGAATGGTAAAGGAAAATGATCCTTTCTAGTTGCCTGGTTTAGTCTCCTGTAATCGATGCATACCCTCCAGCTGTTCTGCACTCGTGTGGGGATAAGTTCATTGTTTTCATTTTTAACCACTGTGAGTCCAGTTTTCTTAGGGACTACCTGCACCGGACTCACCCATTGACTATCAGAGATGGGATATGTAATGCCTGCTTGCAAGAGCTTGGTCACTTCCTTTTTCACAACATCCAGAATTAATGGGTTAAGTCGCCTTTGGGGCTGCCTCACTGATTTTGCTCCATCCTCTAACAGTATCCTATGCATGCACATGGATGGGCTAATACCAGGAATATCAGCCAAGGTCCATCATATTGCCTTCTTGTGTTTTCTCAAAATCTGCAACAACTTCTCTTCCTGTTCATCTTCAAGTTTAGCTGAAATAATCACAGGTAAATTGCCACTTCCATCTAAATATGCATATTTCAAAATTTCAGGAAGTGGTTTAAGGTCTATAGTCGGTGGCTGCTCAATGGAGGGTATGATACCAGTGGCTGAAGCTAACTCTGCAAAATCAATTATGTTAGTAGAAGTATCAACATCAGCATAATGATCAACCTGCAAAGCAGATTCAATCTCAGCACACACAGAGCACAACTGATTATCTATGCAAAATTCACAAATAAAAGTATCATCAAAATCAGACAGTGACGGAAAATCAGCAGTAAACATATCAGGGTAAGTGTCATCAACCAAATCAGCAAGTAATTCAATTTGAAAAACAGAATGCTCTTCCATGGGGTGTTTCATAGCATCAAAGATGTTAAATTTTACAATGTTATCACCAAATTCCATGGATAGAGTTCTAGCATGTACATCAATTTTAGTTCGAGCAGTTTTCAAAAATGGTCTGCCTAAAATGATAGGCGACCTGTTGGAGTTATTCTCTCCTTCCATGTCCAGAATGTAAAAATCTGCAGGAAATATTAATTCATTTACTCGAACAAGTACATCCTCCACAAGTCCAGCAGGGCGAGCGTTGCTTCTGTTCGCCAGTTGAATGGTAACACTTGTACTCTGTAAAGGTCCAAGAGCAAGAGAGTTAAAAATAGATGTAGGCATAACATTAATAGAAGCTCTTAAATCTAACATGGCATTTTCAAATTGACTACTGCCTATGGTACATGGAATGGAAAAAGTTCCTCGATCTTTGCATTTTTGGGGCATGGGCTGAATGAGGGCTGAAACATTACGCCCCATGTTTACTCTTTCATTACCTTTTAACCTCCTCTTGTGTGTTCACAACTCTTTTAGAAATTTGGCATATCTCGGAATCTGTTTAATTGCTTCAAGGAGGGGAATGTTCACTTCCACCTTCCTAAATGTATCCAAAATCTCCCTATCCCTATCTGCCTCGTCCATTTTCTTAGTCTTCACCGCTCTTTGAGGAAAAGGAAGTGGTATATTTTGCTCATCATCAACGATTTCAGGTATCAAAATTTCTTCAGCAACCTTGTTATTTTTCACAACAGTTTCAGGTACCTTTGGTGTTTCAACAGCTTTCCCAGACCTCAATGTAATTGCATTGACATTAGAGGCATTTGGATTTACTACCGACTGGGCAGGTAGTTGGTTTGATCCCTGAGTTTGCATATGATTAATTGAAGTGGCCAGTTGGCCAATCTTTGTCTCTAAATTCTGAATTGTGGAATCTGTTCTTTGTTGAAATTGAAGATTTTGGACAGCCATTTGCTTGACAAGGTCCTCTAATGAAGGTGTATTGTTTTGCTGCTGAGGAATGTTTTGTTGCTGATGCGGAATGTTCTGCTGCCTAGGCTGTTGTTGTTGTTGTTGTTGTGCAGATGAATTCCCCCATCTCAAGTTGGGATGGTTTCTCCAACCGGGATTGTACCTGTTAGACGACAAATCATAGTTGGCTTGAGGGGTGAATATGTTTGCTGCATATGCTTGAGGAGCATCAGCAACTGGATCGTCTTGCAAGGTAGGACATGAATCTGTAGGATGTTCTAGAGAAATGCAAATACCACATACCACTGCTTGGGCTTTACCTACTGCCAATTTCTTCACTAAAGATGTAAGCTCATCAAGTCTACTTTCTAGATTCTTGTGGGAAGAAGTTTTAATCTCATTCACTCCCTTTGTCAAAACAGCTGAATTGCTTCTAGTTGTAAACTATTGGGAATTAATGGACATGTTCTCAATCAAAGCTTTTGCCTCTTCTGGTGTCTTATCGACAAGTGCTCCCCCACTAGCAGCATTCAAAATACTTCTATCCATAGGCAGCAAACCTTCATAAAAATACTGGATGAGCAATTGATCAGAAATCTGATGGTAAGGACAGCTAGACACCAATTTCTTGAAACTCTCCCAATACTCATGTAGTGATTCCCCTGTCTAAAGCCACATATTTCTTTTCTGATTGAAGCAGCTCTTGAGGCATGGAAAAATTTTTCTAGAAACAATTTCTTCAATTCATTTCAACTTGTGACAGAACTTGGCTGAAGGTAGTATAACCAATCCTTGGCAGCATCTTGAAGTGAGAATGGAAAGGCTCTCAACTCGATATGATCTTCTGTGACTCCTTGAGGTTTCATGGTAGAACACACCACATGAAACTCCTTCAAGTGTTTGTGGGGATCCTCACCTGCAAGACCATTAAACTTTGGAAGCAAGTGTATTAAACCAGATTTAAGTTCAAATGGTACAGTAACTTCAGGATATTCAATACACAATGCATTATAGGTAACATCAGGTGCAGGAAGTTGTCTTAAAGTTCTATTATTCATATGAGCCATATTGTGCAGCAAAATGTCACTTTTTTCACTATCACTATCACTATACTCTCTATCTGACACGTTAGCACTAGCAGCAGCTCTATTAAGTCTACGCCGTAAATGGAAGGTCCTATCTATTTCAGGGTCAAGGGGGTGCAAATTTACAGAACTAGCCCTAGTCATGCATCATCATAACAATACAATGCAAAATCACAATTCTGAAAATTCCAACAATGTCCCTATTGCTAAAATTGAAATGAAAAATCGAAAACACTATCAAATAAAATCAAAAAATATAAAAATACCACCAAAAATCTCTAAAAATAAAATAAAGGTAACGCAAATTTTTTTGGATTTTTTTGAAAATATCGAAATTCAAAAAATTAAAAAAGTGGTCCAGATGAAGGAATTTGGGAATTTGAGCGTGGAAATTCGGAGCAATCCGCCACAGTCGCTTGAAAACCAGATTTTTCGGACTAGCACCGTGCCTACGAGCTAGCACAACTCTATCTGACCTGTAGAACAACAAAGCACAGAGAAACAATTGTTAGAATGGTTAGTAATACTCTAAAACTGGTTAATATTATTATCAAAGAGTCCTCGGCAACGGCGCCAATTTGATCCGCTGTCGCACACGGATCAAATACGATTTAAAATAAATGCAGAAAAGGGTAATAACCCGAGTCGTTTCGCAAGGACTCCTGATATAACGATATTAACCGAGTTGAAATTCGAAATTGGGGGTTTTGATAATGATTTATCGAAATTAAAAATAGTTTGGACAGATGAGCAAAACGATTAATCCACTCATTCGAGCTTCGGACCTATCACAGATTTTATAATTTCTAATTCATGATTCTATTATTATTTGACTATAGAATTGATCAAACAAGCGTACAATCAACCCTATGTGAATTCGGTTTCATTGAATGGATTAAGCATCACAATTGTCAAAATATTACAATTAACGAACAAGCGTCGCAGAATTATAATTTAATTAGAGACTGAAACCAAATTCTATCAAATAAATATAATCGATCCTATTGAGATTCAATTTAAACAATCGAAAGATCAGTACAATTAAATAACGAAATTAGAATCATAAATCAGAATCAACGATGTAACCTGAATCTCCAGGTGTGATGAAACTCTGAATTCGTGGATTAACCTTGTAAAATTAGCCTTCCATGGAAATTGAAAATAAAAATATGTTTATATTATATAATGATTCTGTCCGAAATTAATCTGATGCCAGAAAAGAAAGAAATCCCAAAATATATAGTGCTCGGGCTTTTTGGGCTTTAAAACAAGTAACCCGTTATTTAAATTATTACAAAGAAGGTCCAGATTATGAAATCTATAATTTAGGCTCAGTAAAATTCGGAATTCAGATCTTTTTCCAACAGAAAAGTTGTAGCTCTGATTTTTAGCTTTCCAACGACTGCTCACATGCCTCAATCGGATATCCAAAGCTCAAGTTATGGCCTACAAAGCGAGCAGGGGTTAAAATGCAAATAATAAAATTGTAATTCAATTTCAACCTAAAGTTTAGAAACAAGCTAAAAAATTATTCTAAGCTATAAAGTGATTTTAAAAATACTAAAACAAAAGGATATAAACATGTGCCCAAGTGCTATGATCAATTGGGCTTTGATCTGGACACTTGATTTGATCCAAAACTGTTTGGAAAGGAGTAAACAACTTCTGCAGAACTGAGAAGTCTGTTTCTGCAGAAAACGGAGATTGTTCTTTTCAGAAACGGAGAATGATGATCAGAAGTGGAGATTGATGATCAATCTGGTCTGATAGTCTTCTGGACAGTCTGGGGACTGATAATCAATCTTGAGTTTCATTCTTGTTTCAACTTTCTTGACAGTTCCAAACTGGAGAAAGTTTACAATCCGTTTTGACCTGCATTGATTCATGATGATTTATCTTAGTGATTCGAAAACCTCTTTAAGTAATAATGATTCCTATTTGTTCCTTGCCATGTACTGATAAAATTGGTATAAAGAATTAAGGCAGAATCTTTGTTAAAATAGTGAAGAAAGATTGGTGAAATGGCTGTGACAATCAGTCTTGATTTTGCAGAACATTCTCTATTTTGTATAGCTTATGATCAATAATGTTCTATTTAGTTTTTCATCTGATTTCTTTGCTTTGCTTGGTTCCTACCTTTTAATAAAAACACTCAAGAGCACAGATTAAATTAACATAACATTTAGAATCATAATTAACATTCTTAATTAACCTTTGTTTATTTTTATCAAAACTTAATTTGAGAGTTTGTCTTTACAGAAACAACCAATGTATTGAGTAGTTAATTCCATTGCCTCTTTCACACAAGCATTTTTTTATCGATGTTTGACGTTTAGACATTGCTATTGTCTTCTTATGAGATACCTCTGGATTTTTAAACATAAGCACATCCGTAAGGCCTTTAACATTCACCTAGGGAAAACCTGTTGCAGACCTTTTTCCTGCCCGAACATTTGCAATTTCTTGCACAACATCACTGCCCTCGTCATCGATATTAATCTAAGCCATATAGGAATAATCAGTTGTTTGCTTTTTCTCTTGAGACTCCTTGAGTTTGAATATTACATCAGTCGATGTTTTCCTACAAGGAGCTAATTATCCCCTTATCCCCATCTGATGCAATTTTGCTCTCGTAATACCTCATTTCAAACTTTCCCACAAAAATCACAAGTAACGACCTTCTTGTCATTAATATCCTCCAAAGAATTTCAATGCCAAGCCATGTCAAGGTTTTCACCAATAGGTTTAAACAAGTATTTCTTGTTGGTTGTTGGTGTTGCAGATGAAGAGGCCACTCTTCTTACAAAACTAAAAAAGAAGAAAAAAAACATAGCTGAACAAAATTGTTTATGAAATAGAGGAAGAAAACGACAATGGAAAACAAAACAAAGGAAGAAAACAATATTGTAACACTGTAATAGAGGACAAAAAAGATGGAGGAAGAAGAAGAAGAAACAGTTTCTTTTCTGAAAAACATAGAACGCGAGTCCGATAGCGGGTCTGGCCGCTACGGTGACGGGTAATTAGGGTGCGATTCCCGACCGTGAGTGCGACACCGGTTGATGGTGTTTTCACGCCCTAATGTGTCGCAGTGAGGCCGTCTTCCGCACTGAGATTCCATGATCACGCGCGATCCTGCGACAATATAGAGAAGGAGAGGATCCCAATTCCTGAAAAGTATGTGCCAAACTTCGAGGAGATGGGGATGAAGAATTAGAGAATGACTTTCTCCATAAAACAGATGAATAATGATTATACTATTGAGGATGATTCTAATTTCAAAATAGGTTATGTCTAAATATCATAAGTATAACTTGAGAAAGAATAGAATATTCAATTTTAAATTTAAACTATTGTCTATTTTGCATGAATTTTGGTTTATGTCCCTCATAATTTTATTTTATTTATTTTTCTTATTTTCATCAATAAATTTATGGTGACATAAGATTGATCATATCATGTAAATATCTTTTAAACATAGGTCATAAAAAGGATCTTGAGGACCACCAAAGCACAAAAGCTAAATCTTTTAGAAAATGGATTCATAATCAAAGGATGCATACTAACCTGTCAAGTTGAGATCCAAATCGAGATTTTTATTGGGAGGTATTGGCAAGGAATCTTCTCAACCTTCAAGCTTAATATAGTCAAGTAGTTGACTCTAATCTCAATTTTAACAATCTATCTCTGATGTTCTATTAATTACTAGCCCCCTTCCCTATATATAAACTTGTAATAAACATTTTTCTTCAACTACTTGACTATATTAAGCTTGAAGGTTGAGATGATTTGAACACAATCAGTTTGACTAGTAAGTGTTCCAGTTGACTTGTGATAAATCAATTGATTTAGTAGACTAAATCCTTAATAGTGAATGGATTGAACCTAGGATAAATTATTTTTGTGTTTCTCTTCTCTATCTCTTTGCTTGCTATTGTTTTATTCTGCTTTTCAATCAATATCTTTTTTTGAGAAAATATTTTTACTTTCACAAAACACAATTCAAACCCCCCATTTCTTGTGTTTTTCACTCTTCATAAGGGATTGGACAAACGTTGTAATTCTTGTCCCTCGCTCAGCCATGGAACAACTTTTGGTCTTTTTGAGTGACTATCTAAAATAGCAAAATTCTCTTTTATTTTCGACTAGAAAAACACCTTCTCTCATTAATATCTTATCTCTCTCTTTTTCCTCTGTTTTCTCTCCATTGCTCTCACTCTTATCTCTCTATCTCTCTCACTCACTCTCTTGCTTTCTTTCTCCCATGTCTCTTTGTCGTTGACTCTCTCTCTCCTCTTTATATTTCTCTACCATTTCCTCTATCCATTTATCTATCTCTATCTTCTCTTTCACTTTTACTCTATTTCATCTCAATCTCTCTCTTTTTTAGCACTTCTCTCTCCTTTATTAATATTTATGGGCATAAATGTTTAGACATATCATAAAGAATATTATAGTAAATTGTACTATTTTGTCCTATATTGTTTTGTCATGTCTAGTACCGACTCTTTTGCATATCAAACGGACCCTTAGAAATTTAAAGGGATAACACAAAATCCTCTATCCACTAAACTTAAAACTTCACGCATCCACTTGAATCACTCACTCTCCCATCTCTTTTGATTTTAACCCTAAAAAATACATATACACTCAACCAATTCAAAATTTCCTCCAATAACATCACATGCACTCACCATCCCTTTTAATTATTCATTCCCTTATTCTATTAGACTAAGAGTGAAAACAAAGAAATATTAGAGAGGGAGAGAAGAAGAGGCTGAGAGAAAAAGAGAATAGGAAAGAGAGTGGGCTTTGAGAGGAAGAAAAAGAGAGTGGCTATGAGCTTTGAGGAAGGAGGAAAGAGATGAAGTTCAAAGTTAGGGTTCAAAAGGAGTCTAGTGATGGATATTTTAGAATATTTTAAAAGTTTCAAAACTAGAAGTCCCATATGGCTATAAGTGAACGATATGAAATATTTTTTCTTACCTATTTAAACCGTACCTTACCAATTGAGACAAATTTTTTCTTTCTTCTCTCTATCTCCATGGTATTTCATGGGTTAACAAAGAAGTATATTATCGTAGATTTATTACCCGAATTTTTTCGTCGAAGGCTTGGAAGAGCCTATTGAATCCAAATGAATTTGCTTTGAGAATTTAAAAAGGCTTGAACACATTAAAAGGAGGATTGAGTGAAAAAGCCTCTCTAATGAGAATTATTAGAAACTGGTGTAAATCAATCTAGTAGTTTTATACACTTGAATTGATATAAGATTGAATTTTATTATCCTCTCAATGAGAGTAAAAATCTTTATAAAGACTACATGTCAATTCCAACACATACTTGAATTAATGTACGCAAATCCGATAGTGGAAACAACTCTTTAACTCATAAGAGGTATCTAAAAAGGTGTAAGAGTATTGTAATCCTCAATGACTGTTTTTCAGAATGTTGAGAAGACTAGAAAAGTTTTAGTGGTACAATTTGGAGAGTCAGAAGAAGAATACTCAAAACTTGAAAATGAAAAGTAAATAATACTTGTTTGCTATTAAATTAAAGTGGATTAAATCATCAACTGTGCCAAGGTAAAATCTCTCCGATAGGGGACGACTAAAATAATTTGTTGTGAACTAGTAGAAAAAAACTTGTACCCCTCTTTTTTATCTCATCTCTTCAATTTGACCAGTTCTTTATGATTCATCTTCTACTTATATTTAAACTAGTTTATAATAATACTGGGATGTTTTGATAAAGAACACAACTAAGTATGTAAAAGGAAATATTTTTAAAAATGAAAAACACAATTCAAACCCTCGTTATTGAGTTTTTCCATCACCTTTAATTGGTATCTTGATTGAGCACTTTATCATGCGAGAGTAAAGATCATTTACTATTAAAAAATCAGTTAGAAGGTTTGATTTGTATTGTGTTTTTGGTTAAATCCTATTTTCAAACCATTTTGAATTTTAAATCAAAAATTTGTTTTATTTATTTTTCTTTCAAAACCATGAATTGACAAATACAGTTTGTTAAAGAGTGAAATTGCTATTAGACAATAGATAAAATGTAACAATCTATATTTATTGACAATTTTGTTTTATAACAATAGCCAATTTTAAAATTTAAAATTTTTAAATCTAATTACTCGTGTTAAATGCATTTTTGTTGTTTGGACAATCACTCTTCAATGATACTTTGAATTATAAATTAGAATCATGTTATTGAGATTATTGAAACACTCAAAGAGAAGAACTGAAATGCATAAATGTAAAAGTTTAGTGCTTCAATAAAGAAGAGAAAATTAACCAGTAAGGAGAATTAAAAGACTAAAACTGAAACACGTCTAATGTTGTAAAGAAGCTTTAGATTAACAACAGAAAGGTTGGTGCAAAATCATAGTAACATGATGAAGCATTGCAACATTTTTTCTAACTAAAATAAGGAGAGGTTTATTGAAACTTTAGTAAACTATATTGTGTGTTTGATGAGCAATTAAAATTGTTAGAAGAAGTTATCAGATATGACAGTCTGCACTTAATAGATTAATTAAAAAAGTCAGCGCTTCAAGAAAAAACAGGTTTTCGATGAGCTACTTTGACAATTCTCAAATTGGAAAGTCTAAAATTGTTCAATTAGAAAATTGACTCTTTGCATTTCTCAATGCAATTTAGAAAATTCCCTATTTATTTTCTTTGATATTTCTGACTTGACCTGTCAAATATCTTTAAAATGTAGTTTATGATGAGTGATTTCTTTGTAAAAATTTGGCAAAGTATTTACCGCTCGATAAAACCAATGTATTGGTTTCTACCTTTACCTTGCCTATTTAAATGTCCTCATGTATCAAATGTTTTTTCAAAAACCAATCTCCTCTCATCACCACAATCTTTTTACATTTAAACATTTTCAACTTGAATCCCCTTAGGAAAACCAATTTTTCCTCTCATTCTTTGTTAAATCTTCATCTTTCTAAATGATCATCTTCTTACAATGTACTCTTAGAAAGACTTTAAGATCTTCATAAAAATATGGACAGCTCAAGTACAATGTTGAAAAGTTCATAAATCTTATATTCATTACATGTGTGAGCTACAATCAACAAGATGGATTATGCAAGATGATTCACATAGTTCATTTTAAGATCAAAACGTGTAAACCTTAGATACCAATGTCTTCCTTTCTTACAAGAACCTTGAGTACAAAGTAGTAGCAAGAGACAACATTGAGAGACTTAGGTCTTCTTTTGTCTGAATATCTTGTAAGGGGGGTGTAGTATGAGGATAAGATCAAAGATGAGTTGAAGCAGCTACAATTTTATCAAAGATGGGTATCTTTAAAAGATTATATCCCCATCTTTATATTCAGAGAAAGCCTCATCCAGATAAATCCAAAACATTAGAGAAAAAGAAAACTTTATGTGTCTCATTTATTTTATAGGGTACTAGAAAAAGTTAGGAAGAAGAATAAAGAAGGAAGACACTCTCTCAAGAGAGTGTTTATGAAGAGATT
This sequence comes from Cicer chorassanicum, assembly GCA_037974735.1. Taxonomy (NCBI): domain Eukaryota; kingdom Viridiplantae; phylum Streptophyta; class Magnoliopsida; order Fabales; family Fabaceae; genus Cicer; species Cicer chorassanicum. The sequence continues at coordinate 38,205,625 of JBBPBP010000003.1, read as the reverse complement.
TAATGTATTATATATTAAGAATTTCCTGATTCAAACCTAATATGTAGATTACAATTAATGTAACTGGTTTAGAAAACCTTTAAGATTTTATTTAAACTCATTTTTATTTTTAGAGTCTTTTTGTAACAAGTATTACAGTTGTAATGTAATCTATATTAATTATAGCTAAAATATGAATTATGAATTGAATATGTCAAAAGTTATTTTGTGTTTGATTTATTTTAATTTATTTCTTTTGACATCATCTAATTAAAAATTCTAAACT
>JBBPBP010000003.1:38191524-38203009 GCA_037974735.1 Cicer chorassanicum | reverse complement strand
ACATACTTTTTAATTTTAGCTTTAATTATTTAGAAACTCCAATTTCGTCAGAATTTGTTATTTTTTAGTTTTAATTATTTGAGTTGATGATTTATCTGTTCATTAATTTACACATTTCAAATAAAACTTTACAAGAACAAACAACTTTATATACCATTAAGTAGTAAAAAAAATTCAGTTATAGACAAATTATTTAACAGAATTTGAAATTAAACTAAAAAAATTTCATTTGAAAATTTTGTTTAAATATTGACCAAATTCCAGTAGCGAAGGTTAAGAAATTATCACTTGAATATAATTAATTTAATTTATTTATTAAGCTTCTTTTTATATAGAATTATTTAGCAATCTCTATCACACTTTTATAAATCTTTTGTGCCTCAGCATGACATGTACAAATAATAACTGGTATGGAATAAACCATCGTCGATAAAAAAAAAAAAAAAATTGCTACCCACACCCTTTATTTTTGCTACCTACACCACTCAAATTTTTTATAAAAACAAAATACTTAAAATGCCGTTGCTTATTTATAACATTTTTAAACCTATCTTCATCATCATTCGTGACCTCATAACTCACATATCACAACTGTCGCGGCCTAAAAGTTTGAGTGTTTCTCGAATTCAATGGAGTCGCCACTAAAATTTATTTTAAAATAGTAAAAATATTGGGAAATCCTTAAAAATAGAAAGAAATAAATAAATGGTCTTTGAAAATCAAATTTTGAGGTCCGGAAGTCGATTATGCGTACGGAAGAACACCCTACAACATCCGTTAAAAAACGATTACCTATAATTAATTGTGCAAGATTAATATTAACTTACGTATATTTATTTCTCCTTATTATTAAATATGAATAACAATTATTTTTTTTTAATATGATTTTGCAATAAATGTGTGCTTAAGAAATAAAGGAAAAAAAAAAGAACTTTTTTATTAAAGTGCTTGACAAGAGTGATCTTACTCCTACGTATCTCCCAGTGCGATGGAGAAATCAAAGTTACGTAGTTCTTGGATAGAAAATGCGGATGTGTTGATCATTTTTTTTTTAAGAAAATTTATTTTGTTATAAAAATAAAATGTTTTGACGAGAAAAGAAAATGAGCTTGTTTGACTTGAAAAAGTATTTTAAAATGCGAGTTTTAGGACTATCAAGATGTACAGTTCGTGTCTCAAAAACTCAGAATAATCCTTAAAATTTTCGATTTTAAAATTGAGTTTTAAAACTACCAAGTAGTACAACTTGTGTTTCAACAACTCAAAGATTAAAAAAAGATCATATGTAATTAATCAAATTTTAAAAGTTGATTTTATATTTACTTATTTATAAAAATAAGTTTTAGAATTATAAGGTTGAATAAATTATGTTACGCTACTCATGAATTAAAAGATGTCATTTTTAGTTAACCTTTAATAATAATTTTATTTATTAATTTGTTTATGAGTGTTAATTTTTTAATTTATCTATGAAGATGAGATTTAGAACCTCCAAGTTGTCGCAACTTGTGTCATAATAACTCAAAGATAAAAAAATATCACATCTAATTAAATGAAATCATAAGTCGATTTTATCTTAATTTATTAAAAAAAATAAAATAAAATAGAAATAGAGTTTTAGAACTATCAAGTTGTACCACTTGTGTCCTAACAACTCAAAGATTAAAAAGATGTCGCATCTAATTAATCTTTAATGAAATATTTGTTTATATTTTTTTTATGTAATTTTATATTTAGTTATGAAGCAAGAAAAAGAAAAAATTAACTTCTTTTTTTTAATAAAACAAAAATTAACTTAAAATGGGTTGGGTTTATATGAACAGATTATTTTATATCAGAGCCCAAGTCCAAGATTAAAAAAAAACACAACAAAAAAAAAGGGTTAAAAAAAAGTTGAAACCCTAGTTAAGGGAGGCAGCCGCACAATCAGTAAGTAAAAAAACAAAAGGATCCTATCTAAGCAAAGCCTTGCTGTTACGTTCCCAGCCTCAAACCCTCCCCCAATCTTCCTCCCTTCTACCCACTCTTTGTTCACGTGATTCTGAAAGCAAAGGAAGAAAGATGGGCGGCAGGTACCATGAGGTTGGCCAGCACATCAGCCGAAAAGAAGAAAAGGAAAATAAAGAGGAACAAGAAAACGGCTACGGCGGCGATAACGGCGACATCATCACAAGTTCGAATTTTTAATCTTATTTTTTTTATGTTTCGTTTATCAATCTTTGCTCTTACAAATAAATATCTATATTTAAAATAAAAATAAATAAAAGAGTGATTGTATGATGTAAATAAAGAGCAACAAATTTATTGTACCGGAGAAAAAAAAATACCTTAATGTTTTCTGTTTGTTACTGAAACTCTCTTTGATTTCTTTCCATTCTCCTTCTTTGTGTTTTTCTTTCTTTCTGTTTAGGTATTTTTCTGTTCGTGTTCGATCCTTTTTTTTTATGAAATTTAAAGAAGATGTATTTATAGAGTTTTTTTTATTTGTTTAGTTGTTTTCTTTGTCTGTGCCCCTGTTTGAGCTTTCTAGTAACTTGTTTAATGCTTCTTTTCTTTTGCTGATCAATTGAGTTTTTTTTCCTGCACATTTGATGCATTCATGATTTTAGCCTATGCTTGTTTTTATCTATTCATTTGCTGAGCTTTTGCAGCGTTAATTTGTCTTTTAGTTTTTTTCTTAAACTCAAAAGTTTGTCTTTTTGCTCTATATAATGTGTACAATGGCTGACTTATAAAAATTATGTTTTTATTTCTCTAATTAGTTACAAAGCAAAGGCTAGTGCATCAACCGTGATATTGCATCAGAAACACAAAGGCAACAATAGAGAACAAAACAGAGCCAAAGCAAATGATCTCTAATTAATTTTTATTGTAATTTGATTTGACATTGTAAATCGATGACACAAAATGAGCCTAATTTATAGCTATATTATTTTATTTCCTTTTTTATATATATTTTTCTTTTTTAAAGTTCTCACAAAATTTAATATAATAAAAATGGATATTATTACTTTTTGAATTATTTTTAATAAGTTGGACAAAATTGGGGTACTACAACAACTCATCCATAACTCACCCATTATAACTCATAATCATTCAAAACTCACATCACTTACTCATAACTTACACCCCATAAGTCTCATTTTCATATTGTGGTTAAAGTCACCCAACAAGGTATGTTTAATGTTTAGTGTTTGAGTTCGTTTTTTTTCTTTCTTCAAAATCTGGAGAATTTACTTGAACTTAGTTCACGTACAATATAAATATTTCAAAATTTGGGGATTTTACGCGAACTCAGTTCACGTACGTTGTAAATATGTCAAAGTCTGAGGATTGTACGTGAACTAAGTTCACGTACGCGTATTCAATGGAGTTTAATAATTCACAGGCAATACGTGAACTGAATTCACGAACGCCTACGTTAACTCAATTCACGTACACGTACATGAACTCAATTCACGTAAACATACGTGAATTTAGTTCATGTATACGTGATCTCAGTTAAGTATATGAGGCGTACGTGAATTGAGTTCACGTATCTACACATGAATTGAGGCGTTCGTGAATTCAGTTCACGTAAACATTCGTGATCCTGGTTTAGTTCAGAAATTTTTGAATTTTTGATTTGTTCTTTTTGGATGTAGATAAATGGACCAAGGGGGAGACAATAGTGACGAAATGTATGATGGTTTGTACCCTAATTTTGACAAAATGCGTGATGGTTTGGAACGTGATTTTGACGAAATGCATGATGTTTTGGAACTTGATTTGGATGCAATGAATGATGGTGTTGAATATGAAATTGACGACGCTATGAATGACAGTGTTGAACCTGTTGTGGTGGATTTGACTGGTGTGTTTACCACTAGCATGATGTTTGATATGCGTGATGACTTATTGAGATGAGCTAAAAATGTTGGAAGAGAAAACGAAATTGTCCTTGTCATTGTTAAATATGAGACTGTGATAGCACGACCAAGAACAAAGACAAAATTAATTCTTGATTGTGAAAGTAGCGAAAAATATAGATCTTGGAAGAATCCTAAACCTATGAGGAGTACCTAGAGTAAAAAATGTGAATGTCTATTTAGATTGAGAGGAACACCATCAAGTGTTGGTGAGGGTTGGTATCTGCATGTAACATGTGGTCTCCATAACCATGAATTGACCAAAAAACTGACTGGTCATTCTTTCTTAGGCCGATTGTCTTAGGAAGAGAAAATTGTACTCGGTGATATGACGAAGAGCATGATCAAACCAAGAAACATATTGATGACATTAAAGGATCATAATTTTGAAAGTTTAACAACAATCAAACAAGTTTACAACGCACGTCAAACATATTGTTCATCACTTAGAGGTAATATAACATAAATTCAACATCTAATGACATTGATGGAACGCAATAAATACGTGTATTGATATAGGAAGGTAGATAGTTCAGATGAGCTGAGGGACATATTCTGGGCCCATCCAGATGCTATCACTCTTGTAAATAATTTTTCCATAGTATTGATTATGGATATCACATACAAGACTTGCAGGTATCAAATGCCATTACTTGAGATTATTGGTGTTACTTCTACTGAAATGACATTTTGTGTGGAATTTGCATATCTACAGTCTAAGCAAGCTGATAACTTTGCGTGGGAACTACAAATGTTGAAAGAACAGATTACAAGTGGTGAAGTTCAAGTCATCGTTACTAATAGAGACCTTGCTTTGATGAATGTAGTTCAATATGTTTTTCCAAAAGCAGTCAATTTATTGTGCTTGTTTCATGTATGCAAGAATGTCAAAGCCAAGTGCAAGATGATCGTGTTTCCGTAAAAGAAGCAGATGCACGTAATGGAGGCATGGGAGGCTCTTATTTACAGTTATGATGAGGCTCAATACTATTGTTTACTTTGGGAACACATATAGTTATGCACTTGGGGACAAATAGAGTTTTGCACTTTTAGGACAAATAGAGTTATGCACATCTTGGTGGGAGTATGTGGATGCAAGTGTTTGATGTAGTGGCACTATAACTTTTAGTAAAGTACAACAACCTTGATCATCAATCAAAAAGCTTACACCTTGACATTAGTAAGCAAAGTTCAGCAACCTAGAGTTCTTCCCTTCAACGATAGGTTGCCGGTTGAATTCATAAATTCATAGATGACATTATTGATGTCGGTGATGATGGTAATTGTGGATATCCTGCAGTTGCAAGTTTACTTGGAATGGGTGAGAACTTTTGGGCATTTATTCGTCAATAGTGTGTGGTAGAGCTTCAAGAGTTCATGTCTCATTACGAGAGGCAATGAGGATGATTGAAATTTTTGTTCAAAAACTTATACATAGTGTATATGTTGAACAAGTTACAACTATGGATAATTGGACGACACTTCCAAAAATGGAACATGTGATTGCTTCGAAGTTTAACTTGGTTTTCTTCTCATTATCACTTAACAAATCGCAAATATTTTTTCCACATAGAAGTCTACCACCAACATATCGAACTGTGTCTGTCCGCGTGACATTAAACTCAGCATAAGCAAAAGCTTTAGTAACTCCAAGAAGTTCAGCTAATAAGTTTGCACCGTCATCTTTGTTAAATATATTGACACTAAAGAATACACTGGTGATGGGTATATGTAGAAGAGACAAGACATCATCCAGAGTAATCGTCATCTCCCCAATTGGAAGATGGAAGTTGTTGGTGTCCCTTTGTCAATCATATTATAACTGCATGTTCCACCTCTTCATGTTCAATCACAACTTCTTTCAATTTTTTTTCATTGCTAAATACCCTTAACTCCCCACGATCCTGAAACAAAAGAAACGAAAAAATGTAAGTTAATACACATTATTACAACAACTATTAAAAAATTTATATGATCGAGAAAATTATCACTCTATCCTAAAGTCGAGTGGCCACATGATCACCAAATGTCCTAAGGACATACATGCTTATCAACCGGACCACCAGGATATCCATCAGCCTATGGAGGTTCATTTATGTGCTCTGGTTGGGCCTGATGTTGGGTTTGCTCTTCATGTTGGGTCTCCTCTTCTTATTGGGCCTTTTGTTGTGCTTGTTGCTGCTGTAATCGTCGTTGTTCCCATTGTGCTCGCCTCTCCCGTTGCACTTCCTATAGCTCGTCAAGACGCTAAGCCTGTGCAGAAGCGGTTGGTCTAATACGACGACCCTGATCATTAGTAGTATCATTAATTATAACTTAATATGCTCTATCAGTAAACATAGTGCGCACCATTTCTGCATAACCATATCATAATCAAAACACAATCAAATATGTTGCGACGCAATATTTGTTCACTTACGCAAACTCATTGTGCCTAGAAACCTATGTGAACTGAGTTCACGTACGCAAACTCAGTCTGTGTACGTGAACTCAGTTCACGTAGGTTTCTAGAGTTTGCGAAAAAATACAGTTTCATGAAAACAAGAACAACAACTACAAATTGTAAAAAAACAAGAACAACAACAACAAGATTGATGCAAACTGATGTAAATGAGAGGCAATGAGGATGATTGAAGATGTTGAAGTTGTTAAAAATGAAGGAAGAAAAAGAACGTGGTGTGAGAGAAAATGATGAATATGAATGTGAGGTAGAAGATGAAGATAGAAAGAGAGAGGTTAAGGTTGAAGATGAAGATAGAATGAGATATTAAAGTTAAAAATGTTATAAATAAGTAAGGGCATTTTAGGTATTTCGTTTTTACATAAAATTTCAGGGGTGTAGGTAGCAAAAATGTGGGTATGGATAGCAATATTGTAAAAAAAAAATACTTATGGTAAATAATTACCAAATATGCCATTAATGAAATGTAACAGTAGTCCGCCTTTTTTCTTCAATTTTAAAAACTAGAAATTGAAACTACTCTTAATTGTTTTTCTTTTTTAGTCTTTAAAATCATAAAGAAAAAAAAAACAAACTAGTTTTCAAAAGTGTTATTTATGAAATGTCTAACCAAACAAATTTTTCTATTTTTAATTTTTTGAAAATAAAAAAAAAAAAGAAAAAAAAAGTTTTTCGATAGAAAATCAAACATGCCCAATTGTCTAAAATTAATTTTCTCTATTTTGTTTAGGTGGTTGCCGATTCCGCCATATATTTGCTCATTTTTTTCAATTTTTTTATTTAATTGCAATTTTAATCCCATTATTATTACCAATTTACGAAAATGGTTCCACTATTTTAAAAGTCAACAGTTTTGGTCCCTCAATTAGATTTTTGAACTAAAAAAATGTGAATTTGACATATTTTTAATGATGTGACATACAATTCTATGATATAGAACTATCTAGATGTTGAGACAAAATCTCTCTCAAATTGTTTTAATGATAACAAAATTATTTAAATGATTATAATTGTTCTTAATATCTAATATGTACTCTTTAGTGTATTTTAATTAGAAAACAGGTTCCTCATGATCTTGATAAAAAGGAGAAAAAATTTGACTTAATCCAACATGTTCTCTAAATTTGAGGATAGGCATTCAGAGAATGAATCTTTAAAGAGGATGAAACTTTAAGGAAGAAAATATACTTTATCACAGAAACATTGAATCCAAGTCAAAATAAAGAGAAGGTAAAATATGTGGACAAACAGTAAAAGGAGAAACAAATCATAAGAAGAGGATACACGCCAGAGGATGAACGATAAAAGGATGACATTCTGGCTCTATTCATCCTCGTACATAAGGAATGACCAAAAATACCAAAGTACGAAAAAGGTTGTACTTAACAAGAAAAGTAGGATCCTGCAAGTCTTGGAAAAGCAAAAAGGCAGAAGTACAGCTCATGTCCAAACTTCTAGGAAGATTAAACCTCCTATCCGAGGATGGAATGCAAGCTCATCCTCCTAAGCTCATATGCTTCAAGGATAGCTGGATGGCAATATTGTAAATCAGACCAATGACCTTGGACTTTTAATCAAGTCTCCAACGATCATCTAACTCCTTTTCTTCATGGATAAAGGTTCATAAACTCTATAAAAGGAAGTGACCTCTTCATCTCAAGATATAACAACAACTCATACAAATAAAATTTCTCAAAGCTTAGAAGACCATTCCCATCCTCTCTTTACACTTTCTACAGTCCTAAACTATATCTTTTAGAATATCCTTTTAGAAAGTTCTTGTAAAGAGAAAAATCATACAATCATTTATTCTGTTTATACCAAGTTATTATACACTTGGTAATATTTGTAATCTAAAAGAAACGAAGTTGTAAGCCTGGTGAGGCTAAGAATATACACAGTGAAAAAGAGTTCCATAAGAGGACAAGCCATTTTGAGCCATAGTGAAAACTCATAAGTTTGTGAGGACATGACGTAGCCTACATTAGATGAACCAGTATAAATTTGGGTGTGTTATTTTCTATATTCTCTCCTCTTTATTTATTTAACAATCTCTTAAAGTTTCAAATTTCTAGTGATATTTCAGCTATTTCACTAGATACATTAATTATTCATATGTCATTAATTAAATCAAAAATATGAAAAATTTCTAAAGTTGAAAACTAAGTTTTTACTGCGTTTTATTCCAATTATATGTGTTTAAATCAATTTACATTATCGTATCATATGCCATGTTACTTAAAACATCTTACGTCATCAATTTTAAGTTATAAAATCAGAAGGAGGGACCAAAACTGTCGACTTTTAAAATAGATAGACATATTTCGTGAATCAGTAAAAATAGAGGGACTAAAATTGCAATTAAGTCTTTCTTTTACTATTTTCGGATAATATATTTATAAGCAAAGCAAACACATATCAACATATTTTTTTATTAATATATCCCTTTTTTTTTAAACCATACAAAATTGCCACAATTTGAAAAAAAAAATACCAAACGGCCCTACTTTTGAAAATCAGCTGATGATCACACTGTAGGCGTGCAACGAGCTGAAGGACTTTTTTTTTTTAATTTCAATAGAAGGTCGCATCCCCAGGATGCGACCATGTACTGGGCGTAATTTTTTTTTCTTTCTCATTTTTGCAATTACAAAATTGTTTATTTAATAAAAAAAATAATTATAATATTTTAAAAAACGAAATAATATTAATAAATTAAAATAAAATACATTAAATTAAAGAAAAAAAATGCGGTTGATTAGATGTTCCTAAACAAATAAATAAAAATTAATAAAAATAATTATAAAGTAAATTATATTATAAATTTCAAAGTAAATACATTAAAATGAAAGAAAAAATACATTAAATTTGAGTAGATGTGCCAACAGCGTTTGGACAATGTTTCCTAGTATGACCAGAGACCCGACATGATTTGCATTTTCTCGGTACTCTTTCTGTAGTGTCCATTTATGTTCTAATGCGTTTGCTCTTTGGGCGACCTTTCTTGACTCTCTGCATTAGAGGATTGTGACACACCTTACCACCTTCATATTCTGGCCAATATCATTCGTTTGGTATGAGTTTAAACGTTTTGTCGTAGACTTTTAGTACCGTTTCCACCTTGACACATCAGGTATAAGGCTCCAATAATCATATTTGATGCTAGAACATGCTGCTATCACATGTGAACAAGGCATATGTATAGCTTGATATTTCCCACAGTCGCATCACTTGTTAGGAAGGTTTACACTGAAATTACCAATTGGTTTCCCTTCTCTTGGATTTACTGTCTCGTGGCCCATGAAAGTATGGTTGCTCCGATCAAAACTATCGACTTTATGACTATTGGATTACGTATTTCGAATTTCATAAAATTTATGCATTTTTCTGTGTATACATGAGCAGAAGCTAAAATTGATGCGTGTAGTTTTTCCATGGTTGGAAACAGTGTCCCTGTATTATAATAAGTTGATTGGACCAAAGCAGTGATGGGAAGGTTGCGCGTGGCTTTTAATACTCCGTTGATCGACTCCACAAGGTTGATTGTCATTTGACCCAACGACTACCTCCATCGAATGCTTGAATCCAATTTTCTTGCGGTATGTTGTCTAACCATTTCAAAGCCTCCGGATTGACTATGCCGATTTCTCTACAGTAGTATCGATATATAGGATCATTAATTGAGTAACCTGTATTGACACAATAGACAATGCATTATTACACTAATTATAAAAAGTAAGAATGAAATTACTAAAAATTACACTAATTATAAAAAGTAAGAATTAAATTATTACCCATAGAAATAAATTTTTTCTTCAATGCATTATCCTTGAACTCCCTTGCAAAATTTTGTGAAATATGTCGAACGCAGAACACATGCTTTGACGGAGGATCTTGCCACCCACTATTCGGATTTTTATAAGCACTCTTAATGGATTTGTGTCTATTTGAAATAAAACAAATGTTGGCCTGTGGAGTGACGTCTTTTCTCAAAGTTCTTAAAAAGAAACTCCAACCCTCTCTTGTCTTACCTTCTACAAGAGCATAAGCAATAGGAATTACATTGTCGTTCCTATCTTGTGCAACTGCTACCAATAGAGTCCCCTTGTACTTTTCGTACAACCAAGTCCCATCAACTTGTACAATTGGTTTGCATAATTTAAACGCAGATATGCATGGAACAAAAGCCCAAAATAGTCGATGAAAGATCCTTATCCCACTTATTGATGTATTCTCATGATAAGCTGGGATCGAATGAAGCAATATTACCATATTTGCAAGGGGCTGAATTTGGTGAAGTGATCAAACTTGGAAACTATAAAATAGATGTCGGCTTGAATACTGCTATGGTTGAAAGATGGAGACCAGAAACTCATACTTTTCATCTCCCAATAGGTGAGTGCACAATAAATTTAGAAGACGTATATTACCTTTTAGGATTAAATGTTTCTGGTTTTCCTGTTAACGGTTCGAATTTTGTGAACGTTAGAAATGTTTGTCAAGAATACTTAGGAGTTATCCCAACTGAGGGAACAACAAGGAGTAATTTTATTAAATTAAAATGGCTTAAATAAACTTTTGACGATGTTGGTGAAAATGCATTTGTAGTAGAAAAACAATCATCGTGTCGAGTCTACATCCTACGTATGATTGTAGGGCTGTTGATGCTGGACAAATCCAACAACCGTGTACATTTAAAATATCTTTCACTCTTGGGGGATTTAAGTAAAGCATCCCAATATAGTTGGGGGGTTCGGCAGTTTTAACAACACTTTATAGATAATTATGTCTTATTATGAAACTCGATGTAATGTCTATAGGAGGAGTGCATTGTTGTTGCAAAATTGGGCATGGTATCATTTGTCTTGTATCGCTCCATAATCACCTAGTGCATGGATCTTTCTACTTTTACAAAGGTAACTATTGCAAATAAATTTTATATATTTTTCTTTTTTTAATACTAACTACTTACCATATTACTAATTTTAATATTTTTATTTTGATATATTCGATAGATTTAATTCTAGTGGTCTAAATTTCAGTAGAGTTTCTCATAATGATATAGAAGGATATTGTAAGATCAGATGTGCACCTAAGAGGGGGGGGGGGTGAATTA
>JBBPBP010000003.1:38156632-38170731 GCA_037974735.1 Cicer chorassanicum | reverse complement strand
ATACAAGACGAGTATTTATCATTGATAAATATAATAAAATGCATGATAATATTTATAATGATGCATATAAAAAACACGAGACAAATATTTGACATTAATAAAGATTAAAAAACACATAACAAATATCTGTCACATATTAATATTCAAGATATATACAACATATTAATTGCAATATTTAATGTACTATTGATCAAATACATTTTCCTTAAAAATGCACAAAAATAAAGTACTACAACTCATTATCATTTTCAGTTTTATTTTAATATTATTAATTCAAATAAATTAAATCCTTTTATCTATAGCATAAAGAATATATTTTTAAATTATTACTTGAGAGAAAATTTTAGTAATAACCTAGTACCCTGAATTTTTTAACACATTAATTACCTCAGGTATTCCAAACCACAAAATAAAACTAAAACTTGGAACTCCAATCATGCTTGTGTAATCATGTGCTCGAAGCAAAGATAATTTCAGGAAAAAATATTGAGAACTTGATATATATCCCACGAATGTCTATATCACCTTCTCAATCACCTTTGCCTTTCAAGCTAATTATGAGACAATTTCCCATAGTTGTTTCCTATAGTATGACAATCAACAAATCACAAGGACAATCATTGGACTACGTTAGGATATACATGCCAAAGTCAGTATTTAGTCATGGTCAGTTATATGTAGCTATTTAAAGAGTTAAAAGCAAAAATGGGTTAAAGATCTTAATACATGACAAATATAAGCAAGCATCATACACAACAAATAATGTTGTATACAAAGAGGTTTTTAAATCTCTTTGATTTGTAAGTATATTATTTTCTTTAATTATTCCATATGCAGACTTAAAAAAAATACAACTATAGACATTGAAAGCATCTAGTGATCAACATAACCTATAAATTTAGATCATCACTCACTTAATCAACTTTCCAATTAGTTAAGGTCTTGCTCAATTATTTTGTAATTCAATATTGTACTTTAGACTAATCTATTGAGTATTCCATCATGGATATGCCACATTAATGCTTTACTATAGTATACATAAATCTAATTTAACAACTGTGCTTAGTTTTATAGTAAAGAATACAATTGGCAATTTAGATTTTTTTTTTGTGGATTTTTACAATAGAAAGACAATTTTCAATCATTATTATTTTGCTGAGATTGATCATCAACTAACATTGAACATGTTATAGAAAGACTATACTATAGAGAATGTAGTCCAACCATTAAAAGTTAAAGTATGTTGTTAACTATATTTCTCATATTCTATTATCTTATCAAACAATCAAAATACAATGGAAATTACATCATAAGATCATATTAATTAACATGCAGATTATGTTGCAGGGTTTTGGTGCAGATTATGACCCTTGATGCAAATTATGTTACAGGGCTTTGGTGCAGATTATGACTCTTGATGCAAAAAATACAAGAAATGAAGTTGTCTTTCCACATTACAAAATTTATTGATGATACATTACTAACTTAACATCAATATCCAACCTACAAAGATTGATAATGTATAGATGACATTTATACGGTAGATTTCTTTACATGTAAAACATATTTTAGTAAACTATGATTTATTATTATATGTCTTAATCAATAGCATTCAAATTCTATTATTACGATGGTTTCATTGTAACTTGCATGCCCATTGTCTTGAAAAATTGTTTTCTACAAATCAATATTATTTGGGATACTCCGTAGCAACTACAATACTATCACTAATAAATTTTATGAAATTTTAACTCTCACAACTACAATCACATCATAAATTATTTTATTGTGATGTTAATAACTTTAAGTACACTAATATATTAGTTTGGTAATTATCGACTATAGTAATTAACTTCATTTATTTTGTTCTATTTATTATAAAAAATACTTAATTAAATAAGAATATATAAACTACGCGTTCCATAGCACGACTATTATACTAGTTTGTTTTTAAAATACTATATCCGGGACAAAGTATCCTCAAACAACAAGATCTTGATTAGAAAAGTACATTGATGTTTCAAAACAATCCACAAACCAGACATTCATTCACGCATGCTTCTTCTTATTATGTTCCAAAATGAGATTGAGAAACATCATCACATTTACAAAGAAACATTCAAATTCACTTCACTTTCACAACTATGCAAATGCTAATTCCTTTCCAATGCCACCACATCACAATCACTACCTTCAACTTATTCGTTCATGCAAACACTTCAACCCTCTCCTCCAAATCCATGCCCATTTCGTTGTCACAAACCCATCTCTTATTCTTTGGAACTCATTGATTAGAGCTTATTCTAGATTCCTTAAGTTCCATAAAGCTATAAACTTGTATCACACAATGTTACAAATTGGACTTGAACCTGATAAATACACATTTACCTTTGTTTTAAAGGCTTGTACTTGTGCTTTAGATTTTCATGAGGGTGTTTCTGTTTATAAAGATATAGTTTTGAAGGGGTTAGAATGTGATGTTTTTATTGGGACTAGTCTTGTTAACATGTTTTGTAAAATGGGTCGTTTATATAGTGCAAGAAAGGTATTTGATAAAATGCCGAAGAAAGATGTTACTACTTGGAATGCGATGATTTCGGGTTTGTCGCAGAGTTTAAATCCTTGTGAGGGAATGGAAATGTTTTGGAGGATGCAGGTGGAGGGTGTGGACGTCGATACCGTGAGCATCTTGAACTTGGCTCCGGCTGTTTCTAGATTAGAGGATATTGTTTGTTGTAAGTCTATTCATGGTTATGTGGTTAGGAGAGGTATTTGTGGTGTGGTTTCGAATTCGTTAATTGATATGTACTCGAAATGTGGCGAGGTATATTTGGCTCGTCGGATTTTTGACCGGATGCGAGTTATGGATGATGTGTCGTGGGCAACAATGATGGCTGGATATGTACAACATGGTTGTTACTTTGAGGTTCTTCAATTACTTGATAAAATGGGGCAGAAAAATGTTAAGATGAATAAGATAGCGATTGTGAATGCTCTTTTGGCAGCTTCGGAGATGAGAAACCTTGAGAAAGGGAAGGAAATTCATGATTGTGCTTTGCAGCTGGGGATAATGTCAGATATTGTTGTTGCTACTCCTGTAGTGAGCATGTATGCAAAATGTGGCGAGTTGAAGAAGGCTAAAGAATTGTTTCTGAGTCTCGAAGGAAGAGATTTGGTTGCTTGGTCTGCTTTTTTATCGGCTCTTGTCCAAGCTGGATATCCCAGAGAAGCATTGTCTATATTCCAAGAGATGCACCATGAAGGTTTGAAACCAGGTAAAGCGATAGTGACGATTCTTGTTTCCGCTTGTACAGAAATTTCAAATCTTAGATTAGGTAAGACTCTGCACAGCTACGCTATTACAGCGGATATGGTGTCCGATATCCCGACAGTAACAACCCTTGTCTCAATGTACATGAAATTTGAATTATTTATTTATGCTATGACGCTATTCAACGGAATGTACTATAAAGATGTTGTAGTGTGGAATACTTTGATAAATGGGTTTACCAAATATGGAGACCCACATGTAGCATTTGAAATGTTCCGTAGATTACAATTAAGTGGGACTCAACCTGATAGTGGAACCATGGTGGGTTTGGTTTCAGCTTGCTCCATTCTGGATGATCTAGATCTAGGAACATGCTTTCATGGGAATATTGAAAAGAGTGGTTTTGAATCTAACATTCATATAAAAATTTCTCTAATGGACATGTATGCCAAATGTGGGAGCCTTTGCTCAGTTGAGAAGTTGTTTTTCTTAACCAAGCATTTAAAGGATGAGGTATCTTGGAATGTGATGATTGCAGGGTATCTGCATAATGGATGTGCCAATGAAGCAATTTCCACTTTTCGTCAGATGAAATTAGAAAATGTCAGGCCGAATTTAGTCACATTTGTAACCGTCCTTCCTGCTGTGTCGTATTTGACAGTATTAAGACAGGCCATGGCTTTTCACGCCTGCATTGTCCGAACTGGATTTCTATCCAGTACCCTTATCGGAAACAGTCTCATAGATATGTATGCTAAATGTGGACAACTCAGTTATTCCGAGAAATGTTTTCATGAAATGGAAAACAAAGACAGTATCTCATGGAATGCAATGCTTTCGGGTTATGCAATGCACGGCCAAGGTGAACTTGCCATCACACTTTTTTCACATATGCAACAGACTAATGTCCATATCGATTCTATTTCCTACATCAGTGTATTATCTGCTTGTAGACATGCTGGTTTAATTCAAGAAGGAAGGAACGTTTTCGCCTCCATGAGTGAAAAGCACCATGTTGAACCTAATATGGAACACTGTGCCTGCATGGTTGATCTTTTGGGCCGTGCTGGTTTGTTTGACGAAGTTTTGAGTTTAATTAATAAAAAAATGCCAACAGAACCTGATGCTCAAGTTTGGGGAGCCCTCTTGGGAGCGTGTAAAATTCATTCCAATGTTGCATTAGGAGAGGTTGCCCTGCATCACCTCCTTAAACTTGAACCAAGAAACGCAGTTCATTATGTAGTTTTGTCAGATATTTATGCTCAATGTGGTAGGTGGAATGATGCCAAAAAGACAAGATTACATATGAATAAACATGGGTTGAAGAAAATTCCAGGATATAGTAAGGTTGGAGCTCACAAACAAGTAGTTGGTGTGCAGTGTGTGTGAGTGTTGTAAACCCTAGAGTTCCAAGTTCCAGTGACAAAGCTCTGCCACTATTAGCACGGACTAACAGCTTACTTAAAAACAGAATTTGGAATGAGATTTGACAAACAGATCAAAGGAATTTTTTCATTAAAAATCAAACAAAGTAGGTGTGCAATCAAAGTTCCTCTTTTCGATTAACAATGAAGAAAAAACCTACAAGAATCAGCAAGTCGGGTAATTGTCTGCACTAGAATTTAAACACATTGTCATTATGTGTAATTTTTGGAAACATGGAATGGTTATGCATGTGCGCGTGGTATGTACTTTTTGGAGATTACTCATTTTGCGTTGACTAGCTTGAGTTAACACATACAGCAGCAGGATGTGTTAACGGAAAGAAGCGAATATGACATGAATAAGCTAGTGATTTGATCTAATGTGCTTCCTAGAAAGTATTTTGAGAATTAAGATTGAAAATGCTGCAGTAGTAAGATCAAGAGAACAGTCTAATTCTGCAGCAGATAACAACTTTGGTAATGAATTAGTGAATGTAGCCGTTGGAAGGTGGTCTGGTCACAAACTTCCTGAACGGAAATTTTGGAGAATGCTTCCACCTTTTTGTACATTGGTCAGATTTATACATCATTTCTATGAGAACGAGATGGAAGGTGCTTGCTTATATTATAATTTTAGGTTATTGTTTCTCAAATTTTAGATTATTTTCCAGGAACAATTCGTGTTCATAAAATCCTTATTGCTGCTTATTTTGGACCATTAAGAGATAGAAATTACCAGAAATAAAAAGGTCAAGTTCCTAAACTTGTTTTTCATTGTACCACTATTTTCTTACACTTGTATCAATTTGATGATGTTTTGCACTTTCAAGTTACTTATTTTAGTTCAATTCATAGATTCAACAATGTTTAGTTGTTATTTAATTACCATCTTCAGTGATAATTGATTTTGCTTTTAGTTTAATGATATCAATCACGTTTTTATAATGTTCAACAAACTGGAAATCAAGACACTCTAGGTTCATAGAATTTGACTCCCCCAAGGTAGTAGTAGTTGTTTTTCTAGCTGATAACTGTTTTGTGACTTGTGGCTATTATCTTTGTTATAAACTCTTACTTCTTTGCTATAAATTTTTTGTTGATTATGAGATCAAAAATCAGATTCTGAACTGTATAGTTATTAGTATGTATTAATTAGGATTTTAATTTTATTTTTATTTCCTTTTAAGGATAGCATTTATAGGGAATCAGTTTCCTAATTACCAGCTCTATTATAATTATACAAAATTAAATTACTTGTACTATTTATACTCCTTATGTAATCAGCTTCATTATCAAGTGAATAAACAATCACTTTTCCGCATGGTATTAGAGCTAGATCTGAACCATCCCTAGTCTCTTTCATCGACCCAACCATGGAAGAAGACAAAACAAAAGTCTCACCCACAGAGACTGACATAAATCTTGCCGACGCAATCGAAGGGATTGAACTTCTCATCACTAGCCACAAGTTGAATGGCCAAAACCACCTTCAATGGGAGAGGTCAAAACCATTCTGCAACAGGGACATCAGAGGCAATGCAACACACAACCCACAAGAAATGGAATAGAAACAAGATCCATCTCCATTCAGCAAAGAACAAATATAGGCTCTGCAGAAAATGCTCTGACATATTGTTCTTGCTAGCGAAAAATGTGGTACAACTTCAGTAACACAAAAAGGTAATTTTCTACATGCTTTACACACTAGTAAAGGAAAACCAAAATCATGAATCATAGATTAAGGAGCCTAGGATCACATGACTGGAGATATAACAATATTTGACAATTATTCTCCCTGTCATGATAACTCCTCTATTCGGATTGCTGATGGTACATTGTCAAAGGTTATTGGTACAAGTTCTGTTATTATTTCAAAAAATATTACTCTGAATTCTGTACTGTATGTGCGCAAACTTGATTGCAACTTGCTGTCTATTAGCAAACTGACCAGAGACTTGAGATGTGTCGCTAAATTTTTTTCGCAATTTGTGTGAATTTCAAACTTTGGAGTTGGGAAAGACAATTGGTAGTTCTAAAGAGTGTGCTGGACTTTACTACTTGCAAGTTGAAGATTCCTCCAAAGAACTCAAAGCCAATTCTTGTGCAGTGGTTTCTCCAAATAGTGATGAGTCTCTAATGTTGTGGCACTATTGATTAGGTCACCAAAATCTCAGATACTTAGAGAAATTGTTCCCTCATTATTCAGTAAAAACCTAATGAACTTTCAATGTGAAGTATGTCAGTTATCCAATCATACCCAAAACACATACTCATCTAAACCATATAAACCCTTTCAACCATTCTCCTTAATTCACAGTGATGTATGGGAGCCATCTAGGGTTAGCAACATTACTGGAGCTAAATGGTTTGTTATATTCATTGATGATCACACAAGAGTCACATGGACATTTCAATGAAAGAGAAATCAGAAGTTGGAAAATTATTTGAGTTTTTCCAACCATGGTGCAAACACAATTCCAAACAAAAATTAAGGTGCTCAGAACTGACAATGGTCGTGAATACTTTAGTTCAGCACTAGAGTCCTACCTTAAGATCCATGAAATTGTCCACCAGTGATCGATCTGACAATTTCTCCAACCCAGGAGATAAATTGTGGACAAAACACGTGGACCCAAAGACACAAGGTGGTAGTGGGTGAAGAAGGGAATGGGGAAAGAAGACCGAATGAGGGATATTGCCATCAAGGACATAAGAGGACATACGATTGATAAGGTAGCATGCCGTTATGACTGCATCCCCCCAAAAACGGAATGGAACATTGCCATGGATAAGTAAGGTTCGTGTGGTTTCAATGAGATGCCGATTTTTGCGTTCGGCTACCCCATTTTGCTGGGGTGTATGAGGACATGATGTTTGGTGTAGAATACCATTGGAAGCCATAAAATTTTGAAACTGATGGGACAAATATTCCCGAGCATTATCACTTCTTAAGGTACGAATAGAAACTCCAAATTGAGTTTTAATTTCTTGATAAAATTGCTCAAAAATGGAAAACAGTTCAATTCTATTTTTCATTAAAAATAACCACGTACAACGAGAGTAATCATCAATAAAAGTAACAAAAATACTTAGACTCTAAAGTAGACACAGTATGAGAGGGACCCCAAACGTTAGAGTGAACTAAAGAAAAGGGAGATGATACTCTTTTATTGACTCGATCAGGAAAATTACTACGGGTGTGTTTCCCTAACTAACACGACTCACAATGTAAAGTAGACAACTTAGACAAACTAGGCACCAGTTTTTGCAGTTTGGTAAAACTTGGGTGTCCTAGCTGAGCATGGATAGTATGAGGGGACTCTGTTGCAGAACACGTCTTAGAAGATGTAGAAAGGTAATAGAGGCCTTGAGACTCACATCCGACGCCAATCGTCCGTCCTGAACTCCGGTCCTGCAAGGTAACATTATCATAAGTGAAAGTAATAATACAGTCATGGGACCGAGTCAATCGACTAACTGAAAGTAAATTAAAAGGGCATCCAGGTATATAAAGAGCAGATGCAACTGAGATGGAAGGGAGAATTTGGACAGTGCCAACTCCTTGAGACTGGGTTTGAGTGCCATTGGCAGAAGTTATAGTAGGTAAAAAACCAGATGTAGAGAGTGAAGAAAAGAGACCTTTATTACCAGTGACATGATCAGACGCACCAGAATCAAGAACCCAAGGGCCAAGAGAAGATGAGTGAGAGAGGTAAACATATGAGTTACCAGTATGTGCAACCGAAGTAGGAGAACTAGAGTTCGGATGACTCTAAACCCATCGAAGGAAATCTTCATAATTTGCCGGGGAGCCTGGTGGAGATGGTGTAGTCTGAACAATGGCAGAAGGATCAAGCTGAGTTGCATTTATCGAAGGCAGAGGCTTACCATGCAACTTCCAACAGCGATCAATAGTGTGTCCAAGCCGATGACAATGCTCACATTTGGGACGAGGCTTAGAGTTGGATGGTCCTTCACGAGAGCGATTCTGAATATGTCCCTGAGATGCAAGGGCAACAGTGTCACCCGGAGCTGAAGTCATAGAATGCTCAACTGGATGCTTTGCTGGTATTCGAAGGAGGATCGTTGAGGTGGTATACATATTCGGAACAGTAAAGCGTGCCAGAAAACGCGTTGGAACCGGGAAAACAGGGGTTGTTTGAACTGGAACTCGTATATCCGTAACTCGAAACTCAAAACTGAGGGCAAATATGGAAGCAAAAGGCCGAGGCGAGTGCTACGGAAGAAGCGACACTGTCAAAGGAGGTTGGATGCGCCGTCACGCGTGGTGGTTGCTGGCGGCGCGTGGATCTCACGCGCATGAAGGCAGGCGGCGCGTGTGGGCGCGTAAAGGCGCGTGAGGGCTGTTTTGATGACGCGTCTGAAGGGGTAGGCCAGTCTGGGGTGTACAACGCTGCTGGAGTGGTCGTTCGTCGAAAAAAGTCGTTGGGGACAGCAGCAATAGTGACGGCAGTGGCGGCGGAGCGTGGACGGATGGACAAAAATTTAGGAATCAACTTATCAGAGGCATGGAGGAGGAAACTGGAGTTGAGAACACGGTTTGCCGAAAAAAATATTCACCGGAGACAGTGGGTCCACCGGGTAATTGACGATTAGGGTTGTCTCTCAACAGGCTCTAGATACCATGTTAAATATGAAGAGTATTGAGAGACATGTTGAATAACCTGTGTGTTTCAACTACACAGCGGAAGTTCTTTATATAGATAAACATAATGAAAGGAATACAAATAGACAGTAATACTAACGCTCCATAATACTTACAGGCCATCTAATCTAATTATTTACATTATAATATAATATTTTAACAGAGATGGTCGAACAAACTGCAGCGGTAGAAACAGAAAATCATGTACCTATAGAATCAACCAAATCGGTAAATTCTAAATCCTGCACCTATAGAATCAACTGAATCGGTAAATTCTATGATAGCAGAACCAATAAATTCCACACCAACAGTATCGGTAAATTCCACACCAATAGAACTAGAAAATCCCATTAAACCATTTGAACCTGTCCTTGAAATTGCACTAGTAGAAAGTACTGCACAAGAAGCTGATTGGAAAGTTTACACTAGGAGGAAGAAAAACAATTTGGTGGTAGAGTCAAAAATTGCTCCGGTGCAAAACCATGAATCTAACCATGCTCTAGAAAATGGAATCTCCTTAGGCAATACTCTTCCTAACTCAAAATCTGTCTATGCGAATTTAACTGACAATGATGTTCCTATTGCATTAAGAAAAGGGAAGAAAGCTTGTACTCAACATCCAATTGAAAGATTTGTGTCATATGGGAAACTATCACAAAAATACAGGACATTTGTAGCAGCACTTGATAACACATATATTCCAAGAAATGTTCAAGAAGCCCTTCAACAACCTGAGTGGACAACAACCGTAGCAGAAGAGGTTCATGCATTGATTAAAAATAACACCTGAGAAATTACTGCTTTATCAGAAGGAAAAAAGAAAGTTGAATGTAAGTGGATATTCTCTATCAAATACTATGCTGATGGGAGAATAAATCGGTACAAGGTTCGATTAGTAGCAAAGGGATTCACCCAATCATATGGCATAGACTATGAAGAGACATTTGCTCCAGTGGTCAAACTTAACTCAGTACGAGTCATATTATTCGTGGCTGCAAACTTGGATTGGCCACTACACCAACTAGATATTAAGAATGCATTTAAGAAAATTTGGTTGCTTGTCCTACACAAAAAGATGTGCCTAAATTAATAGACAAATTTGACTCAAGAGCTGAGAAGTGTATATTCATTGCATATCGACGAGGACAAAAGGGATGGAAAGTGTATAATCTACAAACTAGTGCATTTTGTACATCAAGAGATGTAGTGTTTTACGAAAACATCTATTCTTTCAATTCACGAAAGGATAAGACAAGTTTAAGCAATGAATACATTGATATGACACAACATCCTGATGACGAGGATTCGATTCACAATGAAGAGATGGAAGTCACACATCTTGATGCTCAATAACTTGTTCATAATTCTATTGAGTATAACACAATAGATATCGAAAATGTGATAGCAAAACACGAAATAGCTGAAGTTCTTGATGCAACTATTCGTGAACCTATTCAAGAAAATGCTCCACATGAGGGGGAGTGTCAAGACAACTTTGAAAACATTCAAACAGAAGTGTCAAGTGAAGAGAATGGCCAGGACTTAACAC
The DNA here is from genome assembly GCA_037974735.1 of Cicer chorassanicum. NCBI lineage: Eukaryota > Viridiplantae > Streptophyta > Magnoliopsida > Fabales > Fabaceae > Cicer > Cicer chorassanicum. The sequence continues at coordinate 38,159,821 of JBBPBP010000003.1, read as the reverse complement.
CAAGAACAAGGCATCTAGCTAACTACCAAGTTACTTAAATGATTACTACTGTTATAACGCGAACACTAACCCAACTTACAAGACATCAACATCCAATACCTTTTCAGGTATGTTATATCCCATCTCAAATTTTCTGCATTACGATAATTTTTTTCAAAAACCTAGAGCTTATCTTGCAACTATCATCAATGACGAGGAACCTAAGTCTTACTTATGACAAATTTAAGTAATCTTGAATTATTGAAATAATCGACACAGTAATTACAAGATATATATTAGGTATTCTAATTGGATATAGTATAATTGGATTTATTGTATATTTGGATCTAAATTTTTTCTTTTTATTAGTGAACAAAATCATGAGTTTATCCTGTTAATAAGATAACCCACGTCCCTCAGAAATAGAAGTTTGGCCGGAAGACTCATTTATCTCACGTTTTGATCTATCTCCTGTTAATAAAATCACTACCTGCTTAAATTTTATCCTAACTAAAATCAATGTACTTTGTTAAATCTTAACCTAACTAAAATCAATACTTTGGTATTCAACTAATTATATAACTAATTCGTGAATCATATTCGACAACAAGAAAATCCATATTTAATTATTGAATGAAACTTGGAAATTCTCCAATTTACTTTATTTATTGACTAATCATCGATATTTTACTAAGTCAGAAAGGCATCATTTTTAAGAGTGGATGTTCACAGCTCTCACCTCTAACCTAAAAGGGAATAGTAGAGAATAATATAATACAAATCTATGTAACTATTTTTCAGTTATAGATATAATTTAGTGTAATCTAATTATCAATTTTCTGAGAATTGTGATTATCATAATCAATTTTATTATCAATTTAATCAGTAATAATTATATTAAATTAGAGAATAAAAATTAATTTTTAATTATTATCTATTTAGTGGTGTCATTGAATAGGGTCCAAATTAATGGGAATAACTCAACACTCAATAAATACTGCTATCATTTGACAGATATATTTGTTTTTATTTATCATGAATATTCGTAAATTAAGAGATAAAAAAATATAAAATAATATAAGAAGAAAAATAAATAATAATAACATAATATAAAAGAAAAAATTAATAATAATATTTCTCTTCTAGGGTTAAAGTGGTAAATTACACCAGTAATAATATAAAATTACAAAATTTCGTGATATTATATAAAAAAAATTAGTTATTTAAAAGATAATAAATATACTAAGAGTTAGAATTTACGATTAAAGGCGGAAGGATAAATTTTGTGACAATTAAAAATAAATTTAAAAAATTTTGGGGGCGACTATAGCGCGTATAACCCATCCCTTCTTTCCATCGCTGTTTACAATTATTTTTGTATATATAACGTTCATTCTCACACTATATCCATCACTCCAAAAATTATATTTAGTATATGAAGAATGGGGAAAAGTATTCACATGATGAATGTCAAATTAAAGTAGTTGTAAAAAAAATCTTGAACATAGAGAATGAATTAAATTAAAAGTAATAAAAAATATACAAAATTTATTAAGATGTCATAACAATCAAAGTAGTAATAAAAATATCTTAAATTGTATCACTCGTCTCCAAATATAAAATGTTAAATACAAAATGTTAAGATTTAACTATGATAGATACAAATTATAGCATACTTTTATAATATGAATATATATTAATGATGGCGTAAGATTCAACAGATAGGTAGGTAGAAAAATGAGAAGTGAATTATAAGAATTAAATAGTTAAATTACTTAGGAAAAAGACCTTAAGTTTAACTGAATGGTCCAACTCATCACAATCTATTCAACAATAATAGTCAAATACATAATTTAATGCTTAATATTAATTAACAATAATTTAATTAATAATAATTCTATAATTGATTATTGTCACCCCATAATTGATTAATGAATCTATCAATCTTAAACTTAGATGACAATAATCAATTATTAAAGAATATGAATTTAATATTAAAATTTTAACTATGGTCAAAACACTTGTCATTCAAGATAAGAAAAAACAAATCATACATGTCAAAGACTTACATTTTACTATATAAGAATGATGACTTTAGAATGACCAAAACATTTAAAAATACTATAACAAACTCTAACTAACCCAAAATATCAAAAGACTTTAATCAAAACGATATGAGTTACGGTACTCATAAGTCTTCGGTTAGTGGTTATGCAAATAATTTTTAATTTCATAAATGTCTTAGAATATGCACGTAGGTCTAAGTACCTTAACATTATACTTGTATTTTGTGACCAAACAAAATGTAGAATGTTGGTTATTTAAGAGAAGCACAACATAATTACACGCTAAAGAATTATTGTGCATTTTACAACGACTTAAGCACAAAGTTATGGTGCTTACTAAAGGTGTATATATATATATATATATATATATATATCAATGAGAGGAGTTTTATAATGGGAGGGTAAAATGGTTAAATCTTGATCATACCATCATACATGAACGATTATGATTAAGAGTTATTTAAGTGGCACATGATCACTTAAAAATGTTACATGATTGTGTGGTCAAGATTTAACCATTTCATCATCTCATTGTAAAAACTCCTCTCATTTGATATATATATATATATATATATATATATATAACATTTTGATTGAATGAGTTTTAATTTTTAAGGTCTTGTTTACAGTATGTCATATGTTATACTTAGTGCGCACAAGAGTATATGACAACATAAAAATGATAATTTTCAAGTATTTAAAACTTGTGTAGATGTGCACTCCCACTAATTTGATATATATACACACATTCAGATTCTCATTAGAGCACACTACTTTCAAAATACTATAATGGTATAATACGCACTCCCACTTATTCGACATATATAACAAGATTTGAATTCTCATTAAGAGTTCACTTGTTTAAAGTTATTCTATAATAATATAATATTTAATAGTGGGATACTAAATTTTAGTATAAATTTATCGTAATAAGATGTTATAATTATAAATAATTTTGACACACTCTCACACTAATCTCATGTAAATATATAAACAAAGGTGAGTTTCTCGTTAGAACCACTAGTATGCAAAATACTCTAATAATATCATATTTAAGAGTGAGATACTAAATTTTATATTGCAAAATTATTAAGAGAAATGGTTATACAATTTATGTTAAGAGTTTCACAAACTCAATCACATA
>JBBPBP010000003.1:38106433-38156357 GCA_037974735.1 Cicer chorassanicum | reverse complement strand
TTTTAGATTTCATAGTTAACCACATTTTATGCACATAAAATTAAAGAAATTATAAATTTTTACTTAATAATTCATAATAGAGAATCTCTTATCATAAATAATAATTTACAACATGAGTTTTATAAGAGTAATATTTACACAAAAGAGAATGATGATTATATAAAATATTTATCATCACATGAGTGAAATTAAATCCCTAGTATTTAAAAGAATATGGGATTATATATTGATTTTAATAATTGACTCAAAACTCAAGTGTTACAAATAAAGTCGCTTCATGCGGAAATAAATGAGACTTTAATTTTACTATTATTGAGTAAATAAGAAAATAGTTGTAAATTTTATGATTATACACTTTATAATCCATACTTCTATCATAGTTGATAGAAGTATTGATATTATAGTTGTACTTTTAGGAATTTTTATTTATAAATAACTTAAGACTACTGATAGCGATTCAACAAGTGTAATGAATTTGTAAGACCCATAATTTATTTATAGTAAGAATTATGACTTATTGTCTATTTGTGTCTTCTGTTGTTTATTTTTAGTTTGTTTACCGATTATATTGTCTGTTTGCTTGTAAAATTTGTTGTAATTGTGTCTGACATGCAAACTAATATGTGAAAAATTATCCTGATGATTAATGATTGTCTGAGTATCTTGAAATTGTGGAATCAAAAATGATTTTCATAACTTTTACCCGATGTTTAAATTTTAACCGATGTTTAAATTTTAACAAACTCCGAATGCCATTAAAATTTAATTCATAACTTTATATATCGATTGTAATGAGAATTTGATCTCATTATGTTTTTCTAAGTTAAGGAACAAATTTTTTGTTGAATACAAATTTATTCGCAAATTTTTTGAAAGTTTTAATTAGTAGAATTATTTTATAATTTTTCTATTACCGCAAAATTTATTTGTGAGTGATTTGCGTCTCATTTAAAAGAAAATTTAGAGACTGAGCTAGATGCGATGACTTAAAGTCATAAAATATCTAGATATTTTTCTAGGATATTAATATTTTAATGAGGGGTTAGTGAAAATATCTAGATATTTTTTTTGCTATGTAGTAATACTTTGTAAGGACCAAAATGAGTCACCTCACTCTCCCTTTTTATGTGTGGACTAGAATGACTTGTTTAAGAAGGATTTGATGGGAAATGATTAGGGTTAGTAAGATATTTGGAAAATATTTTTGGAGACTCGGTTAAAATTATTCGTCGGAAAATAATTTAATCGAGTTATGGAGGAATTATGATTGACAAATATTTTAAGACGTCGCGCATAATTGTTTAATTCATCAGTCAGTTGAGTTGTGACGAGAGTATATATTTTCACTAAAGTAGTTTATGTATTGACGTGTTTAGCTAAAATATCTAGATATTTTCTTCATGTAGTAAGATTTTTATGAAGAGTTAGCAGTGGAATTTTTTTGGCCACTCACTTATGTCTATTTTCTCCCAACTCTTTCAATAATACACTTATTTTATTTTTTCACTCTCTCACTTAAGAAAAAAGGAACAAAAAAAGCTCTCCCTTCTCTCTTACTTCTTACTAGTTTTAGAAAGCAAACACTTAGGAAAAAAAATATCTTTTGATCAAGATTTGTGAATCAAACCTTCTTCTCTCATTCTTCTCTTTCTATTGATGTTTGTTTGTCCTAGTGCTCAAGATAATTTTTTTTTTCATTTTTCTTTCACAAATGATGTAGATCCATGTCTTATTATGATATATCTCAAAGAAAAATTTGATTTTGATCATTTTATGTTTGCTTCAAACAAATGAATCATGTTAAAAGGTTGTTTCTCTTTTGTTAATGTTGTAGATCTACTTGTTGTAGTGATGTATCTAAAAGAAAAATTTGTTTCAGAGCATTTTGAAGTTATACAAAAAAAAATGGTTTTATACTAGAATGATTTTTCTTCACAATAATGATAGATCCATGACTTGTGATAGTAGATCTAAAAGAAAAATCAAATTTGGAACATTTTGGATTTTTGCTCAAAAAATAATTTTATGTTAGTAAATTTGATCTTTAAGTTTTTGTTATTTTTATTGTTGAAAAGGTTCTCAAATGTATATTTAGAACTAAGGACGAAATAAATATTTTAAGAGAAATTTTTTCCATTCCTAACCCTAAATGGCCAAACCTAAACATAGTAGCAAGGGTTTGGGATTTCAAAATATTTCTTGTGTACAAAGAGGTTATGATCTTGGATTTAAAAAGGGTTGAAAACCTAAAGGGTAATTATTTAAATTGTTGTTGAAAATTTTATAGTTTTGAAAGTGTTGGAAAAATTGAAGTTGGTTTTACTACATTTGACCTTTTGACTTTGGAAAAAATTGAGTTTTAGGAAAAACCCCTCTTTAGGTCAAAATGTTGAATTTGGGGGAAAATGGTTAAGTTTTGAAAATCACAAATTGATCATTGATAATTGAAATCAAAGATGAATGTGTGAGTATGCATAAGTTAGAAATGAGAAAAAATTGAACTAGCTCAAGTGTGTTGATGTTCGAAGCACACTTAGGTTAAGGTTTTGGAAAAAATCAAATCGGTCCCTTGATCATGATGGGAAAACCCTAAAAATTGGAAGTTTATTGAAAATATAACTTGTCCATGATCAATTGGTTAATCTTCTAAAAGAAATTAGAAAACCCTAGAAAAGTTGTATAAAGCGGTAAAGACTAAAATGTTTAAGTTGAAGGTGCAAACACGAGAATGAGGGTTGAATTGTGTTTGACTAAGTTGGATTCATTTTTCTAATTTATTTAAAACTGGTTTGGATTGGGTGACTTACTTAGAATAAAAGTAGCAGCAATCGGGTTAAGTGATCAGAGGCAGAAGTAAAACAAGAATTACAGAATTAAAGTGACACAATAATTTATTTTGGTTCATGACCAACTTTGTAGCTACGTCCGATCCCCTCACTCAAAAGGATTTAATCCACTAATTTAAAACTTGAATTACACAGCACCTGACCCTACAAATTTTCAGAAAAACCTGACACCTACAAACTTTTTGAGGAACACAAACCATTGACTCTACAAACCAAATCTTCTCAACATAACCTGAAATCCTACAGATTGCTTGAGGAACACGAAAGCCACTATCAGGCTGGGTTATTAGAGTTTGGAACAAATCGGTTTGCTTCTTACAAGCTGATTGTAACAGTGACTCTTACACTAGAAAATACTTAAGAAAATATTTCTTTTGAGCAAATGTCTCTCTAGACCTTAACCTTATGAACTCTAATGACTTAGAAAATTTTGTGCTTGTGAATTCTCTTATTTTCTTCTTCAGCCTTGAGTATCTATTTATAGAGTAGGTTAGGGTTTCTCCTTTATCCTTGCAAAATCTGAATATATATTTGCTGATAATAAATGTATCTTCTTGTAAACAATTTTTTATTATATATTTTTGGTGAATAATTCATATCTTCTTGTAGATTCCGATAAACTCTTTTTGTAAATAATTCATATCTTCTTATAGATAAATCTTGATAAAATCTTCTTGCAAATGATTCATATCTTCTTATATATAAATCTTGATCAAATATTCTTACAAATGGTTCATATCTTCTTGTAGATAAATCTTGATCAAATATTCTTGTAAATGATTCACATCTTCTTGTGATAAATCTTGATCAAAATTTCTTGTAAATAATTCATATCTTCTTGTGATAAATCTTGATCAAATCTTCTTGTGATGAATTTTGATCAAATCTTCTTGTGATGAATTTTGATCAAATCTTTTTGTAAATAATTCATATCTTCTTGTTGATAAGATCTTGATCATATTTTCTTCCAATCTTGACCATATCTTCTTTTCAATTTGGTCAAAGATTTTCTTCAATTATAAATCTGAATCAAATATTATTTTAGATTGTCTTCAAAAATGAATCTTCCTTCACATTCTTGCTTGATTTGATTTGGAATGGATTTTGGTTGTTCTTGGATCTTCACAAGTGTTTGATTCGGCTAAGTCTTCTTTTCATACTCAATTCTTTCAATTTCATCTGTTGACTTTCCATCAGAGGCATTGACTTTGTTTATGGAGTGAGTTGCTGTTTTTAATGAATAATGATAGTTAGAGGCAAAATTGCATGACTTAGAATTAGTTATATTAGGAAAATCACCATGTTGAAACTTCATAGTCAATGCAACATTAAAGGTTGTATATTAGAGGCGACATTTGGAGTGTGTTGCACTATTTTGATCAGCGGATTGTGAGCTTTGAATTTATGATTTGAATAATCTCTTCAGAGTTAATTATACCTTGATATGAACTCCTTAGATGCATGTTGAGTTTGTGCACATCATAGACATGCAAGGGCTTTAGAGGCATGCTTCCAATTCAATCTTCAGACTCAATTTTAGAGCCATTCTTCAAATACAATTTTCAAACCCCAACATCAGACCCAGACATCAGAGGCAATCTTCATAACCTTTAGATGTATGATACTTTTAGAGGAAGACACATATACTTTGTTTTTCTCTGATCTCAACCTCTGGCCGCTTCCTCTAGTGACTTCCTTTGGTCATTTTTTCTGATTTTCTTCCTCTTCTACCTTCTTATGATTTTCCTCTTCCAACTTTTGCATAGTTAATGAAGCCATTAATCTAAATTTATCGTTCTCATAAAATACTTTTGTTAACATCAAAACTATAAGTGGAAAACTAACTTAGTTCCAACATAAGTAAATTGTGATTTCAAAAGGATAAAATCTTAATTTGTTTTGATTATGTCAAAGTAAATTTTCAAAGGTAATCAAGTTGGGAAATTTGAGAAAAACTCTAATCTTGAAGAATTTTAAAGTGTTGAAAGTTTGAATGATTTATGTGTGTGTCATAATTTGAAATTTTTCCCTTTATGTAAAAGGATAAGATTTTATGTTGTGTTCTTTGAAAAAAACAATTGTGAGTAGCTTTTTGTATGAGTTTTATATTAAGAAAATATTTTGTCCTAAGTTATGAAAGACAAAGATTTGAGTTGAACTTCAATAATTTCAAAAAACAAGATTGAAAATGTTCAAAGTATGGTATAAGTGTTTCGACAAGGATTTGAAATTCGTTTTCACCTAAGGCCCTAAAACAAAATCTTTTTGAAGTTATGGAACCTAATTAGTTAAGAAAACCTAAGGAAAATTCAAACCCTAATTGATTTGGATAGTGGCTAATCCCAGGGTTCATTTTGGGGTTGTTTTAAAAACTTGTATTAATTAAGTCAATTGATTGGTTTAAGGTAAAAGGAAATTGAGAAATGTTGTTGGAATCGTTGGATATGTTATGTTGGCGTAGCGTAAGATGTTTGTGTCACAAAGCGCCGTCGAGGTAACCGCTACTGCTAACGATATTATATATGCTTGAAAGTAGAGTGTGTCTGTATACACATTCTCTGTGCTAGTAATGAATAAATGTGCACACTATTGTTTATATGTTTGATGTGATTATGTATTCATAACTGATAATGTATGTGTTTGCTATATGTTATGAATCTTATTGATGAGAAATTTTCATGAGTATGTTATGTGAAAAATGTTTAAAAATTATTAGTGTTTAATGAGTATTAAAACTAGAGTCTTTTAATAGCTGCATTTACATAATAATTGATGTGAAAATTTCATAGTATGCTCATGCATTTCATAGTTAGTGCTGACTGTGATGGGTCACATGGTTGTTCTAGGTTTTGATCGTCCACCTTATCCTAACGAGGATTATTGAGTAGTGTTAGTTTGTGTTGAGGCTGCACCATAGTAAATCGTGCTAGTCTGTGCTAATCTATCATAAAAGATAGACTTGAGTTACAAATGATGTGTATGATAAAAGTGTTTGGGATCTTGAAACTTCTCAACACTTGTTTGAGATAAATGAAAGACAAACTCAGTAAATAATGATCGAAAGATATAGTGAAGAGAGTTGGAGTTTCGTTGAAGAGTTTTTTGACTGTTACTTGAACAAATGTTGGTAGATTTGTAAATGGAACTCTTGCCTTCATCTTCCAATTGATGTTCAATTTATAGATGTTAAAAGGCTTTGAATATTCAGTTTAAAATGAAAATAGTTGTTGGACACACTTCCCAAGTGTTAGATACATTTTAAAGCAATTAAACATGTGTTTATATTGTTGTCTGAAATATTCTTGACAATTGGAGAACGTTCTTGCTTTTGGGCTTGATGGGAAACGTGAATGAGTGAGTGAGCTGTCAAATGTCAGTTTTGATACTATTTTCATGTTAGAATTATGCAGATCTTTCTGCAGAATATTGTAAGTACAATGTACTTGTGTCCTTGCTCAAAACTCATCAATTTGGAGACCAATCTTGAGGTTGTTTTCCTCGTTTGGGTATTCAGCTCAAGTTATGGGTTTCCCCATTTATTTGAGCAGTCTTGATACTCATTAAACTGTGGTTTGAACTGTGGAAAATGATTTGTTTTAATTCTCCCTTTAAAAGAGAATAACCAGAATGTTCTTTTGTAAAACAAGAACATTCTTTGTTTTTGTTTTGTGAGTGCTGGATTTTGACAGTTGTTGTGTGTCAGTCCTTTGTCTTAGAAACATGATGTGATTTATGCAAAATGGTGCAACAACAGTGTCCATGCTGTCATGGTTGTCCTTGCTCATAGCTCATCAATTTGGAGATTGATTTTGCTTTGCCTTTGTTGATCCTCTTTGATCGAATCTATCCAAAATAATCTTGTGTAGATTATTAAATTCCTTTTTAATGAATACTGAAGTTTTGTAGTGTAGATAAATGTGCTTTTGTAGCCCAGATCGATCTTAATTACAGTAGGCTTTGTCTTTATAAACCAGAACATTCTTGGATTAAAGTTGTGAAAACGGAGAACGTTCTTTGTTTTCTGTTTTGATTGATTGTTGGATTTTGACAATTCTGACAGCTGTTGTGTGCCAAGCTTTTTTGTTCTATACATGTGTCATTGATGTAGTGACTTTATCATTTCTCTCCAGTTTGTGCTTGCTTACTTTAGCCATCAACTTTGAGGATTAGTCTTGCTTTTTATTCTTGATGCATTGCTTTGCTTTTTGTTGATCTTATGGAAAGAATCTGTCCAAAATGATCTTGAGTATATAATTATGTTCCTTTGTAATGAATACTGGTGATTTGCAATGTAGATTGACGTATTTTCATAACCCAAATCGATCTTGAATTAAAGAAGACTTTGTTCTTTGTAAACCATAATGTTCTTGGATTAATGCTGTCAAAACCAGAACAATCTTCGTTTTTCAAACTGTTGTCCAAAATTATCTTCTTTTTTCAGACTGTTGTCAAGACTGTTCTTCGTTTTTATGTTTAATGACCAAAACATTCTCCGTTTCTGTTTTATCAAATTTGATCTTGCTTCTTTCAAATGATCTTGCTTGTTTGATTATGCAATTCATCTTCCTTAAATAAAACTCAAGTGCAATCATTAGTATATCACCATCCATGAAACTTAATCATTTATTACATAAGGTTTGTTGTCATTAAAACATATATCAAAAAGGTTTTTGCCTCAACATCATGCCCCAAGTTCTTATAGTTTTTGAGTTGCGCAAGAATATCAACAATGTCTAAGACTTGGCAGAGCGATGATTTAGATTGAGAATCGGAAGCAGTGAGGCTTGATGCAACTCGTGGGTCTTCGGTATCCGGTCATTCTAAGTTTAGGGTTTCAAGATCAGTGTAAGGTTTTATTTATTTTCCCTATCTTCATGGAATGTTGTTGTTGCTATGGAAATTCTTTATGTAAAACAATTGTGACTATTTTTGTTCAATGTGAAATGATCGGTTGTCAGTAAGTCAGCTGTGACGAAATCATTTTATAAAATATGACAATGATTCTAACTGTCGCTTTCGGAAAATAATATTTAAATTAAAGATTTTCCTTGGAATTTAAATTAAAGGATGGTTATGAATATTTTACCCAAAAGTGTTAGTTGTTTTTAAAAAAAAATTACACCCTCGTTGTTAAAAATCGGAGTGTTACCAAATCGTTGCAAGTAATATTAAAATGGTAGTACCGAGTGTCGTACTCAAAGATTGCGTTATACTATCGAATTATGTTTGATTGCTGAATTGAATAAAAAGATTCCGAGTTGATTGCATGTTTCATATTAACACAATAAAAATGTTAACTTTATAATAATAAAAAACAAGTTTCACTTCGAACTCACCTTTTTTATTTCTTTCTAATTTAATCCCAATTGCTAAATTTCTTTACTGAACCATTGTCGAATATATATTTACTATTGTTGTCCTAATTCCTTAGCAACATAAGTAGGGATGACAATGGGTAGGGTACTATAGTACCCGTCCCTATACCCACAGTTTAAGAAAATACCCATACCCGTGTCCGTACCCTCGTGGGTATCAACTTTAATACCCGTACCCTTGCCCTTTGGGTACTTAAGTGCCCGTACCCATACTCATCACCCGCACTTTAACATAAATAGATCGTATATTTTGTAAAAAAAAACAATTATTTATATGGTAAAAAGAAAAAGAAACAATTATCTATATATTTTGTAAAAAAAACAATTATCAATACAAATAAATATGTTTTATTGAGGAATATGTCACATCTGCCATAAATTATGAAGCTTAAAATATTATAATGTAGATATATATATAATAATAGGTGTAAAAATTAAGTATATAATAATAATAATAATAATAATAATAATAATAATAATAATATATGCGGATTTTTACCCTACCCATTGTGGGTTTTTTTTGCGGGCACCCACTTGGTCTGGGTCTAATTGTCATCCCTAAACATAACCTTTAACCCAACGTAACCCATAATTCCTTAACAAATTTAAAATTGAGATTAACTTTATCCACCTCTACGAATAATTGAAATGGTTTCATGACCTGCATTTATTATTATACTACAATATCATGAATTTCTCATATCAAACATTCATAAACACCATTTCCATTTCAAAATATGGATCTTCAAACAATTTAAAGGCGATCAAACAATAAAAAGTATTAAACATAGAGATGAAAAATATAATTTAATAAACTAGTTCTTATAATTGGAAATCAAATCAATTATTCAAGAGTTTCATCTTGTTTCACTCATGCCCAACAATGGAGAGTTTAGCTACTCATTTTTAATAAATTGAAGAAAAAGAGATGTAAAGATTACACATAGAAGACCAAGAATCAAGATGGGAACCCAATCTCTTAAGTTAGAACCTCCAGTTTTGTGCTCCTTTGATGCCTCCAAAAGTCTTTTCTTTTCTTCAAATTTTCAAAACCCTCGTTTTGTATTATGATTTTGCTTAAACAATAGAGAAATTTTAGAGAATCTAGAATTTGTATTTGAAACATTTGAATTTTATCCTAGTGAGACTTATCCATTAGGAGAAATCTAGTGGCGGCCAACATACTTCGAAATCGGTATTAGTTTTCCTGGAGATATACAACCTTCGGAAATTTTTTTCAAATTGTCACCAAAATGAAATTAGCTCGTCAGGCAAGATGCTGCCTTTGTCTGGCGAGATTCTACAGAATGCCCTTTCTTGATTTCTTTAGTGTTGTGCATCCATGAGTGCTTCTCCAAAACTTCTCAACCATTGTTCTATCCAAAAAAATAATATTTGTTTCTTAATTTTTGATAATTTACAAGTAAGATTCTCTCATTGATAGAGAATGATAGTTAATTTATTAATAAAAGTTTTTTCTCTAAATATATAAAAACTATTCAACTATCTTCTCGATCACACAATACTCATGTCAAGTAAGGTTACACTGGTATGTCCATCATTCATATAGTATATAGATATATTTACAATCCAAAGGAGATTTAAAATAAATATGGGATTGTATGAAATAAATATAAATTGTTACATATCTTTAAAGAGAATTACTTACTTATTTTCATCTCATGTAAGAAATATAACAACAATGTACACATGTTATGTCACAAAAAATTCTAATACTAATAAGGTAGTTCGAATCATAATTTACATAAATATTATATCACAAGTACATTTTACAGTTAACAACAAATTATATTAACAATAACGGTATGACTATTATTAATACAAAATTAATTTATTTAACTTATACAAAATTTGCATAGATATACTCACAATAGATGATATTACAATTATATAAATTAAGAATGACTATGCTTAATTAAGAGGATATGATAAATTAATAGCATGCATAAAATTATATTTAACACCATAATCATAATCAAATAAGAATGAGACATGCTTAAAAGAATTTTAAATTAAAATGTCACATATTGTTTTAGAATTCATATATAAAAATATATAAAATAATTTTATATATATCAAGAATAGAACTATCAAAATAATAGAACTTTTAATATTGCAATGTTCAAAATTTTAAAATATTATGTAAAATAGTTCACTTTTGTACATACATAATTGCACATCTTATAATATGAAAAGGAGTAGTAAATATTATAAACAAATTCCTCTTTATATGCAATTATATAATAATTAATCACAAGAGAATAAATAATTAAATTATGACTAACCCTTAATAGTGTGACATTCATCTTTATATATAGAGTCATTGAGGTTTGACGACTTCAAGATCCATATGTTGTTTAGCGGTGTCATCTAAAACCGTTTATAAATCTAGAATAAACGTTATATATATCAAAATAAAATACTCCAATTAAAGTTAACATCAATTATATAGCGATAGGATGATACAACTTTAGGATGCCTTAAGAAATGTTCAAGTGAATAATTTTTTATAATATTATACAAATGAACATAGCAATAACAACTAGGCAACATATAATTTATATAATAAATTCAAGTATATAATATTTGGTGTAAGAATGAAAAATTTGATACAAAATTTCGTAATCGTACTACTTTTATAGAAAAAAAATTTAGTTTACTGTTTATCACTTTTAAAACATATCTTTATTTATAAATGTTAAGTTTTTTAAGTAAATTTTTTCGTCCCTAAATATAGTCAACATTGTAATTTGCTTTTTGATTATTTATTTAAATATGTGATTTAATTATTAATTAAAAGTATTTTTGCCTATTCACATTTTTCACATTTTGTTTTTAATTTTAGAATTTAATTTGCAGACAATGACAGTGTAAAATATTTGGCATTATCAACAAATCACAGTCACTTCGTTATTTTAAAGTTAGTTACCATATCAGTCAAATATTTTTAAACATCAGATGATTGTGATTTACTGTCAGTGTAAAAACTCTTTACACTTACAATGTATATAAATGAAATCTTTAATCTTAATATTAAAAAGTTATTAAGTTTGTCCATAGAGATTTTCCACACAAATTAGCGACATAATTTTAATTTTTTTTTTGTTATTCACTTTTTCAAATTTTTGTAATATTGTGTATTTTTATTTATTTCGCACATATATCATATATCAATATGATAATTTTATTTTATTTTATTTTCTTCTCTTCTTTTCTTTTACTTAACTAAGTAATAGTATTTTCATTGTTCTAATGTAGTTTTGCATAAATATATTTCAGTTTTTCAATGCGTATAAAATATGTTGTTGTGATACTTTAAACACTCTTTTTAAATTTGACTTTTCAATTTCTTTTTACAAAATTTTCACACACAAAAAGATTGAAATGTAAAAACTCTCCCTTCACACTACAATCAAAGTAGTGTCAATTTCTACACACAAAAAGATTGAAATGTAAAAACTCTATCTTCACACTACAATCAAAGTAGTGTCGTTTTATTTATGACAGATTAAAATAAATTATTTAATTTTTAAAAAAACTTTGGTGTTTAATGTTAAATTTTTGGTAATTGAATTTTAATTTCTTAATTCATATACTACAACTTTTTTTTCTTCTTGAAATATTCTTCAACATTCTCATTTATGGTAATAATAATTAGTGATATTGTGAAACTTTATGCCACTTTCAGCTCTTCTCTATATGAAAAGGAATGTAGTGTTCTCAAGAGAACAAACCTTTCACATTCTTATTTTGACATTTCATTGTATAGTGTTCTTATTTTTTATTAGTCATTATCTAATATTATTTTGACGACGATCATTGATATTCATTTGACTTTGTTACTTTCACTATTACTATATTATCATCTAACTTTATTTTTTCTTCTCTAATAAAAAATGTAACTTGCAAGTCTAAGACCATATTTTGTATTGAGGTAAGCCTCCTAATTTGATTATTTATTCTAAAAACAATATGCCTATTTTCATTGTGTCCGTACTTTTGATTTTCTCTTCTAATTCAAAGTTATCGTGACACCTAATAGAGGTTTTCAATCAAGTCCCTCATTCAACAATTGTTTCTTACGATAACTTTAAATTATATTGACTATTATATTTTTTGCTTTTTTTTTTTATAGAAAATACATTGTATTTTTAGTTAATACATGTTTATCAAGTATAATAAATATGTCTCATATATTACACTTAAAGTCTAGTATTTCAAATATGATTTATGTATGATTCTCAAATTAATTAGCACCAAATATTTACAAAATATCTTCTATCTCAAAAATCAAGAATATATTTAAAATAAATAACATATTCTTTAAAAATTATATAAAAATATTTTGGGTACAAAGTATTTCTCAATTTATTCCAAATAAAAGAATATCAAATTGATTAATGAAGGAATAAAATCAATTCTTTAATTATGAAACATGAATAGAGAAAGTGAGGTTTTTTAAAATGTCACAAAGTCAGTAAGGAATTTTCACATAAATTTTATGAAATTATAATATTTAAAACTAAAATTTAATCTCATATAAATTACTATATACCAAAATTCCAAAAAATAATTTGAATATTCATTATTATTTATTTAGTCAAAAAAAGTATTTTTTTTTGTCAAAAGATTAGTTCTCACACGCCCCAACTTAGTTATTGCTCATCTCTTACACCCAATTAGCCTGAAATGGGTCATGATGACCCACAATGCAACATGCTCGATTATCCATCAATACTCAATGAAACTTCGTATTTTTTGATTGGTTGTTATCGTCGTTAAAAAAACGAGAAGAAACCACATAATAATTTAAATAATATAAAAAGTACGTATTAGTGTTCTTCGTGATTCAAGAGCAACAAAACACAATTTATCATGAATGTTCAATAAAAACACTTGATTTTTTAGAATGTTGTTCGCACGACATCATTGAACATAAAGAACATAAAGTCACTGCTTGTTTATGGTTTCAGTCTTTTTTTTGGTTTTGTTTAAAGAACTAGGAAATAAAATAGCAGTGCATTTTGAGGAATAGAACTATCACACAACTCATATTCACAACATCAGAAAATTTAAACCTCAATATAATTTCAAAATACTTGCTTAAATCATTGTTTTGAATTTGCAATTCGAGAATTACAAACTATGGAAACATATAACATTTTCATGTATATATAAGTCAGAATTAATGGACAACATAACCCCGAAATTCAGAAAGATTAGTTTGATCATATAATTGAATAGATGAACAGAATCACGAAGATCAAACATATAACATAGTTGGTATAATTTTCACAATAGCTATAAAATTTAATAGTTTTAGTTGTTAGTCCCACATTGACTAGGAATGAATGTTGGATATATAAGAGAGGTGACTCATATACCCATTGTCTTAAAGTTTTGGGTTGAGAGGTAGTGTCAAGGTCTGATAGGGATTCTGAATGTTTAACCCATTGATGTTGCCATGCTACACAAGTGGTATCAAAGCAATGGTTCGGGAGTGAGAGATCCTAGTGTGGACCAAGTAAGTGTTGTGGGTGACTCACACTTAAGGAGGAGATTGTTGGAATTAAAATGTGAGTGGTTAGTCCAACATCGACTATGAATTCAAATGTGAGTGGTTAGTCCTATAACGACTATGAATAGAGGAAATATTGGATATATAAGAATGGTGACCCATATATCCATTGCCATAAGATTTTGGGTTGAGATGTGGTGTCAAGGTCTCTTATAGATCTTGGACGTTTAGCTCATTGTTGTTGTTACACTCTCCAGACTCCTCAACCAGTGGTATAAGATCCATAGTTCGACTTGGTGGGGGAGCAGGAATGGGAGATCAAAGTGTGGATCAAGTCTAGTGTTGTGGGTGACTCATACTTGAGGAAAAGATTGTTGGAATTAAGGTGTGAGTGGTTAGTCCCACATTGACTAGGAATGGAGAAAATGTTGGATATATATAAGAGGGGTGACCCATATACCCACTGTCTTATGGTTTTTGGGTTGAGATGTGGGGTCAAGGTCTCTTTGTGATCCTAGAAGTTTAGCCCATTGTTGTTGCGCTCCTCCGGACTCCCCAACAAGTGGTATTAAAGCCATGGTTTAACTTGGTGAGGGAATGGGATAGGGAGATCCTTGTGTGGATCAAGTCTACTATTGTGGGTGACTTGTACTAGAGGGAGTGATTGTTGGAATTCAAGTGTGAGTGGTTAGTCCACATTGACTAGGAGTGGAGGAAATCTTGGATATATAATTAAGGTGACCCATATATCTAATACCTTTAGGTTTTGGGTTGAGATGTGTTGTCAATGTCTTTTAGGGATCGTGACCGTTTAGCCCATTGTTGTTGTTGCGCCTCACTGGATTCCCTAACAAGTGGTATAAAAGCCATAGTTCGACATGGTGGGGGAGTGAGAGTGGTAGATCCTAGTGTGGATCAAGTCTAGTGTTGTGGGTGACTCACACTTGAGGGGGGTTAATGGAATTCAAGTGTGAGTGGTTAGTCCCACATTGACTTGGAATGGACGAAATGTTGGATATATAAGAGATGTGACTAATATACGCATTGCCATAAGGTTTTGTGCTAAGATGTGGTATCAGAGTCATGGTTTGGCTTGGTGGGGGATCAAGAATAAAAGATCCAAGTGTGTATCAAGTTTGGTGTTGTGGGTAACTCACATTTGAGAGGGAGATTGTTGGAATTCAAGTATGAGTAGTTAGTCCTATATCGACTAGGAATGAAGGAAATATTGGATATATAACGGAGGTGGCCTATATACTCATTGTCATGTTTTGGGATGAGATGTGATGTCAAGGTTTTATTGGGATCCTTGGCATATAGCCAATTACTGCTGTTGCGCTCCCCCTGTGGAATTCAAGTGTGAGTGGTTAGTCCATATTGAGTAGGAATGGAGGAAATGTTGAATGTATAATTGAGGTGTCCCATATACCTAATGCCTTTAGGTTTTGGGTTGAGATTTGGTGTCAATGTCACTTAGGGATTCATGATGCTTAGCCCGTTGTTGTTGTTGCGCTTCCTTGGACTCCCCAACAAAATAGACGTGATTCGGCTTGGTGGGGGAGCGATAGTGGGAGATCATAGTGAGGATCAAGTCTAGTATTATGGGTGACTCACACTTGAGGGAAAGATTGCAGGAATTCAAATGTGAGTGATTAATCCCACATTAACTAGGAATAGATGAAATGTTAGATATATAAGAGAGGTGATCCATATACCCATTGCCATAAGGTTTTGGGTTGAGATGTGGTGTTAAGGTATCTTAGGGATTTTTGAAGTTTAACCCATTGTTGCATCTACGCTCCCCCATACTCCTCAACAAGTAGTAGCAGAGCCATGGTGTAACTTGGTGGAGGAGCGGGAGTGGGAGATCCTAGTGTTGACCAAGTCTAGTGTTATGGGCGACTCACATTTGAGGGGGAAATTGTTGGGATTAAAGTGTGAGTGGTTAGTCCATATTACTTAGGAATGGAGAAAATGTTGGATTTATAAGAGAGGTGACCCATATACATAATGTCTTAAGGTTTTGGGTTCAGATGTTGTATCACAGTCTTTTAAGGATCCTGGATATTTAGCCCATTGTTGATGTCGCGCTCCCCCTGACTTCCCAGCATGTGGTATGAAAGCCATGGTTCGACTTGGTGGGGGAGTGGGAATGGGAGATCCTAGTGTGCATCAAGTCTAGTGTTGTGGGTGACTCACAATTGAGAGGGAGATTGTTGGAATTCAAGTGTGAGTGTTTAGTCCCACATTGGCTAGGAATGGAAGAAATGTGGGATATATAACAAAAGTAGCCCATATACCCATTGCCTTAAGGTTTTGGGTTTAGATGTGTTGTCAATGTGTAAAACACATCACTAGTTGTCTAGAATATGGAAATAAATTCATACATTTTGACAAAATAGAATGAGTCATTTAAAATCTTGAAAGTTACAATCAACAAAATAAATTGTAACTACATATTTATAATTTACAATCATCATTTGAAGTATTAAAGTTACATCACATATTGCTTTTTAAACAAAATATAACTACTAAGTGTTATCCTCTGATATGACTTCAACTTACTTTTTCTTCTCTACTATAACACATAAGAAAATAAGGGTGAGATAATAATCTCAGTGAGCTCTTAAAAAGGGGAGGGGTAGTTTAAAAATTCTTTACATAGATGCACATAAATCATGAGAATGGTAAGTAATTCATGCTAAAAATATTTAACTTCAATCTTTCATAACATATGTAAATTAATACATCCTTGTTTTCCTTATATTTTGAAAAAATGCATGACCTTTTTCTTTTCCTTAGAGTATGGAAAAATTTCTAAATTATCTTGATGTGGGTCACCAAGATAATTGAGACCTCTCGGTAAAGTTGGTATGGCCATGACCCAAAACAGGCGTCCCGATTCGTCTTCCTTTACCCATTATTTCATGCTCGAAACAATCCTCGAATGTCCCACTGTGTACTTGGGCCATGCATGTCCTGACTTGATGTATGCAATGCTTTGTAATGATATGTATGCAATGCACGTTTCATCATTCTGCCATCCCATAAATTCCTATATATATATATATATATATATATATATATATAGATCAATCAGAGGACACCTTCATTCTAAATTAATTCAAAAACTTCAGCAAGTTGATTATTTAGATTGTAACTCTGTAGTTTAAAATTCCACATTTAAATCAAGATGCTTGAACAAGAGGCAAGCTCGGTCAAAGATGACCTGATCAGAGGAAGCTCAAATCAGAGGCAACATGACTAGAGGTAGACTGTTGATTAGAGGCAGCATAATCAGAGGATACATGGATCAGAGACAACATGATCAGAGGTAAATTATGATCAGAGGCAGCATAATTAGAGGATACATGGATTAGAGGAATCATGATCAGAGGCATATTCTGATCAGAGGCAGCATGATCAGAAGCAGACTCTGAGGAAGCTTGATTAAAGGTAGAGTTAGAGGAAGCATGATCAGAGTTAGTGTTAGAGGTAACATGATTAGATTCAGAGTCAAAGGTAGCATGATCAAAATCAGAGGAAGCATGATCAGAGTCAGAGGAAGCATGACTAGAGTAAAAGGATGCATGATCAAAGTCAGATTTTGATCAGAGGAAGTTTGGAAGGAAGAAATTCATAGGTAAAGATAGAAGAGAAACAATCGAGTCAAAAGAGAAGGAAAAAACCAGAGGTAAAAATAGAAGGGAACACACCAAAGGCAAAAATGGAAGGAAACATCATAGGCAAGAACAAAAGAAAAACAATAGAGTCAAACAGAGAAGGAAAACACTAGAAGCTTGCGTATTAACCTTGGATGCGGGAACTGCGCATCTAACTATAATTCATTCAATCACAATTTCCTAGGTTCCTAAATCATTCATCAAGAAAATCATTACAATAAAAAATAATAGAATGCATGACAATTTAAATGCATATTTAAGTGAAGATTTCACAAAATTCCTATATGCTTAAAATATCCATTTCCCTCTACTTCTCAATTTTCAATAACCCAATTTAAACCATAAAATAGTTTAATAGTAAATGAAGATTTTTAATGGTGTTAACCCAAGAATCCTTACGCTAAATAAATTTTAATCTAAATAACTCAGAATTTGCAATAATTGAAGAAGGAGTTAGAATTTGCACTAATTGCTGCTTGATTCTCGAAGATGGAGAGGCATAATCTTACATGCAAAGCTCCTGGACAGGTTTGAGTGACTTTAGTGAGCTTTACTTTTGGAATATTTAGAAGAGAATGGAAAAATGGAGATTTGGTAGGGATGATGAACAATATCGGTTTGGTTGTTCCTTATAGTGTTAGCTACAAAATTTTATTGGGAAGGAATAAAATGAGGGAAATGTGAGAAAATTCTCCTTTTTTCCCTTTGGACATTTCTCTTATTACCTTTTTTTCCTATTCTTATTTTAATTAAATTTCCTTATTTCTAAATTAATATGTTAATAGTTTTAAAAATATTTATTTTGAACATATTTTAATTAAATGGATTATTACATTCTCCCACCTTAATAAAAAAATTTCCCTCAAAATTTGAGAATCTACCTATTGAAAGAGGTAAGGATACTCCGTCATCATATCATTTTCTGACTCCCAAGTTGCTTCCTCTAGTTATGATCCTCCCCAAACAACCTTCACTAAGGGAATGGTCTTGTTCCTCAATGCTTTTATGCTTCTATCAATAATCAGAACTGGTATTGGATTGTAAGTGAGGTTGGATATAAATTGAAGGTTTTCATGGCTTAAAGTCAGGTGAGGATTTGGGATATACTTCTTGAGCTGTGAAACATGAAAATAAAATCATGTCGACTAGACAAACAAGGTGACAAGGCTAGTCTGTATGCTGAAGGACCTATCCTGTGCAGGATCTGGAAGGGTCCAACAAAACGAGGGCTAATCTTTTTGACTTTCAATACTCTTCCAATGCCAACAGAAGGGTAACTCTAAGAAAAAACATGATCACCTTCCTCAAACTCTAAGGGTTGTAATAGGCCTGCTGGTCTCTGGTGTTCTATCTTTACCTTTTGACAAGTCAGGCACTGGGATACAAAGGTGGCCACATCATTCTTCATGCTTGGCCATCAATAGTTCTTCTTAAGATCTTGATACATTTTGGTGGATCCAGGGTGAATGGTTAAGTGACTCTTGTGGGCTTCCTCTAATACTATTATCTTCAAATTCTGATCATTAGGGATGCAAATTATGTTTTGAAAAAGGATAGTTCCATCTACTGCCCTTGAAAAATTTGGGTGGTCTTTACTGATTTGCAATTATCCATCTAATTCTTGGGATTGTCTAATTTGGCTTCTGAGTTCACAAGAAACTTCCATTTGATTTAGAAGGACTCCATTCTGAAGAGGAGTCATTTTCAAATTAAGGTATATGAATTTCTCTATTAGATCCATTTACCGAATCATTAAATAAGATATGTGGAGTGTCTTCCTACTCAAGACATCTGCTACCACATTAGCTTTGCTTGGATGGTACCTCAATTCAAAATCATAATATTTTAAGAATTCCACCCAACTACATTGTCTCATGTTAAGTTCCATTTGATCAAAGATATACCTCAAACTCTTATGATCACTGGAGACATAAAAGTGTACTCCATATAGATAATGTCTCTAAATCTTAAGGGCAAACACTTTGGTAGCAAGTTCAAAATCACGGCATGGGTAGTTTCCTTCACGTGGTTTCAATTTCCTAGAGGCATAAGCAACTACTTGTTTGTTTTGCATTAGCACACCCCCTAAGCCTTTCAAGGATGCATCACAATAAACCTCAAATCCTAAGGTTGGGTCTAGAATGACTAGTACATGGGTTGTGGTATGTTTGGTTTTAAGTGTTTGGAAATCTTTCTCACACTTATGGTCCCACACAAAAGATTGATCCTTACTTGTCAACCTTGTTCGAGGCAAAGCTATTTGAGAGAATTTCCTGATAAACCTACGACAATATCCTGCCAATCCTAATAGGCTTTTGACCTCAGTTACATTCTTAGTTTGTTCCCATTTTAGTACTGCCTCTACCTTAGAGCTTCCCAAACCTATCTAGCAGTATTGCTGGAACTGTAGTAATCATATAGATCATCAACAAGTCTATTAAGAATATAATTCTTACATAAGTAATTATTTTGTTTCCATTGGGTTAATTCAGTAGCCTTCTTACCCTTTTCTATTTGTTCACAAGTTTTTGGAATAATAGGAATTTCATCCTTTAAAACGTTGGCAACATTTTTCATGGTTAATAAAAATAACATCTTTTATTGCCATCACTTGAAGTGGCATACCTCAAACAGAAACGATTTATTGAATCAAAAATAGAAGAACCTGACCCAATAATTTCGTTGGTAGATATGGAATTCAAATTGTTATTTTTGAATTTTGAAAACTATTTCAAAACAAATTTTTGGCCACCGAAGATATTACAAGGTTGAGTCGCGTAATAGGTCGCTCTCTTTAAGAGGTTTCACGACATTGTTCAAATTGTGCAAGGCAGACTATCAACCACGAAGTCTCTATGATAAAACAATAGACACAAAATATATCAGAGTTCTACTGCATCTTAGTAAAAGAAGATGAAGCAGAAAGAGAGAAGGAGAGAAAAGACTCGGATTTTCGGAGTACTTTTGGTCTGATTTTCCAACCGAGCAAAGTCCTCTATTTATTGAGAAATTCTGCAACTGATGGGGAGAAAAAATGTGATCCAATAGACCGAATCAACAGAAACTGTCACGTGAAATTCTCTAGGTTTTGGCCGGACTGGGAAAATTGACGCGCATAATCAATTGTTGACTATTGATTCGGTGGAAGGCAGAAACGTGTGTATAATGTATCAACATCTGAGAGAAAACCGCACGCACAAAGTTTAAAAAAATAAATATTTTAATTTTTCGGATACTAAAAAATGGTACACCACTTTTCCGAATACCTTTTCAGGTACCTCTAATGAATGAAAGAATTGTTGCCAATATCGAGTTGATTTACATAAGTTCCAGTTTGTGTAGCTTAGTCCGCTTCTAGGATTCTAACTCTCATTGAGAGGATATTACTTTTCAAGTCCTATATCAATTATAGTAACTCTATGCTAACAAGATTTTTCATCCATTCTTTTCTTTTGATGTGCTATAGGTATTTAAAGAAATTCTTCTTTCTTTGTTCATATGAGGATTTAACTTGTACCAAAGCATTGACTATATTAGAGACTTTATTTTGAGCTTTTTCTTTTGATATTTGAGTCACAAGATCAATGTAGGTCTTGAATATTGTAGGATTATTTTCCTTTGTGATCAGAGGATCAATCATTCACTTATATTTGCTTTGTCTTTAAAGCTTTGACTCATACTATAGCTTTATCAGATGCTTGTTGCAATGCTTCTTATTGCTATATTATGTCATACTCTATTAGTAGACATAATTACTTGTTTATTAGGTGATAATATTTTGTGTTAAAAAAAGCTTAGATTATTACCTCTAATTTACTCATAATTTATGCTAACTTAAAATAAATAGTCACTAATATAAATTTTTGTCTTCTAACTTAATTTGCACACATAACAAATACAGTTAGGTGATAATTGTTCTTATTTATTTATTTTGTTATCATTTAAATTTCAATAAGAGGATTGTAGCTAAAATCACTTTTGCACTAACACAATATCCATCCAATCATGATCTATATTAATCCTCACAAGTATACTTTTGTGAAAGTTTACTTTCAATCCAGACAGCTGATTAAACAACTTTAGCACTGCCTTAATGGATCGCACATTTTCCCAACTCATTTCTCCAATATTACAATGTCATATGCATATTGCAGATGGAATACTTTCTCTATACTTCCTTTAAAGTTAACTCAAGAAAATCTTTCAATTTCCACCAGCTTGTGCATTATAACTGAAACCTTTAACTGCTAAATAATAATAGGAATGGATATAATGGATCCCTTTGGTTGGGCCGTCTCTATATTTTGAATTCTTTAGTGTTGAAACCATGTTGGTTTTATACTTGGAGTTTTGATGTTAACAAAAGTATTTTATCAGAACAATATATTTGACTTCACATAGTATGAAAGAAGATTCTTGTTTTTTGAAGACAATCTAAAATTTGATTTAGATTTATAATTGAAGAAATTTTTTGACCAAGTTGAAAAGATGATATGGTCAAGATTTGAAGAAGATATGATCAACGTCTTATCAACAAAAAGATATAAATTATTTACAAGAAGATTTGATCAAGATTTATCTACAAGAAGATATGAATTATTTACAAGAAGATATGAACTATTTACAATAAGATGTGATCAAGAATTGTTTACAAGAAGAGACACTCCCAAGAAGATACATTTATTACTTGCAAAGATATGATTCAGATTTTGACAATGGTCAAAATACTAAATTGGACTTAGTCGTATTCCTACTTGTGAAAGTTCAAGAACCAATCCAACATTATGTTCCTGCCCAGA
This sequence comes from Cicer chorassanicum, assembly GCA_037974735.1. Classification (NCBI taxonomy): domain Eukaryota; kingdom Viridiplantae; phylum Streptophyta; class Magnoliopsida; order Fabales; family Fabaceae; genus Cicer; species Cicer chorassanicum. The sequence goes on along the minus strand of JBBPBP010000003.1, from coordinate 38,134,115 downwards.
TCAAAGCAAGCAATAAGAAGGAAGTTTCATCTGAAGAATTTGCGAAAATAATCTTAACAAAAGACGAACAATATAAATCTGAAGAATTTACAAACTCAATCTTAACAAATTCAAACATTATCAATCTAAAGAATTTACTAACTCAATTTGAACAAAATATGAACAGTATCAATTTGAACAAAATACAAGCAGAGTCAATCTAGAATTGGCTAAAGAATATGTTATCAAAAAGCATCTTGTTCAGAATTATATTTGAATAATATCATTGTTGACCAAGCTAAGAATGAAGATATAATTCAGAATTAAACAATGACTAAATTGAAGCCCTAATTTTTTCTATAAATAAATATTCAAAGCTAAAGAAGAAGATCATCGAAATATCATAAAAGAGTAGAAGAACTCAAGCTCAAAATTTCAAATTCATCTTAGAGTTCAAAGAGAGAAATACTTGTTCGAATGAGAAATATTTTCTAAGTCATTGTTATAATCAGTTTGTTAGAAGCTATAACTTAAATTCCAAACCTTTGTATTCAAACCCGATATTAGTGTTAGTGTGCCTTCAACAATCTAGGATTGTCAGATTGTATGAAGAAGACTTGGCTGGTAGAGTCAAGGTGTGTGTGTCTTCCTCAAAAGTCTGGAATTGTCAGACTGTTTGGGAAGACTAGATTGAAGTGTCAGGTGCTTTGTAATTCAAGTTGTTGAATTACTGGATTAAATCCTTATGAGTGAAGGGACTGGATGTAGCCAAGTTAGTGGTGAACCAGGATAAATTATTTGTGTCACTTTATTCCTGCATTCCTTATTTTTGTTATTGCTTCTACTCCAAGTAAATCATCAAGTCTTAACCAGTTTAATCAAATAATAAAAAGTTATCAACTTAGTCAAACACAATTCAACCCATTTTCTCGTGTTTACACCTTCATTTAATTGGGCTCCCATTCCAGAATATTGAGTTGGTAGCATACTCAAGAAAAGTCTTTATCCATTTTTTCTATTTGTGATCAAACCTCCTTTTCTCCATAAAAAAAATTCAAGTGCTCCCAATCTACCAAATCATATACCTTTTCTAAATTAACTTTGAACATTTGTTGTACAGTTGCTTCTTTTGTGCGTCATCTACCACTTCATTAGAAAATAATATACCATCTAAGATCTAACAACCTGCAATGAACGTTGTTTGTTCTCTATGTGAATATATGTCTTGACATGAATTATTTTGTTGTGATGATTGACAAAAGAAGTTCCAGAATGACAAGGATGCGAAAAACAACAAAAAGAAGATCAATTTTTAAGTCTTGAGTTTTGGGATTTTATTTATTTGTATTGTTTGTTTTAAGGATTATACTGTGAGTAGTAAAAAGATCTCCTAAAATTTATTCACACACTCACAAAATATTTGTTTATTTATTTATTATGGTCTTAAAATTAAATCAAACACCTTTTCACCAAATCCTTTGAGAAAGATTTTGAAAATAATATTTGAAAAGGAAGCTTTTTGTTTGTTGACAACTATTAAAACATGGCATAATGACATAATTGATTGCAAGTGTTAAAGTCTCCTCCATTTCTTTATGAAGGTGTCGAAAAACACAAGAAATAGGGGATTTGAATTGTGATTTTCCATTTCTGAAAGATACTTCAAAAGCTTAACCAAAAAGGTTATTTTTTAATCAAATCATTCAACATACGATTAAAACAGGTTTAGAGACATAGATATTGAATCATAGAGAACATAGCTAAAAGAAACAAAGAGAAAGAGAGAACACATATTTTTATACTAGTTCACATCAAATTATTGCTACATCTGATCCTCCGCTTATAGAGAGATTTTGCCACAGTACAATCAAAGACTTAATGCACTATTTCAATAATAGCATGCAAGTATTGTTTACTCTAACTCTCTAGGCTTTGAGTTATCTTCTCTAGCCTATCCAGGTTGTCACCGTTAGAATCCTTCTTCAACATTTTGGTAAGCTTGTCATTGAGGTTCATAAGTGTTGTTGTACATTTTAGGGGTGAGAGAATTGTTGCCACTATCGGATTGAATTACATCAGTTTTAGTTTGTGTATGAATTGACACAAAGATTGTTTCTGAAATTATAACTCTCATTGAGATGATGTTACATATCAAGTCCTATATCAATTCAAGTGTATAAAAATACTTTGAACGATTTACATCTATTCTAAATAACTCTCTATTGAGAGGATTTTTCATTTATACTTTTCTTTTTGTGTGTGCTTAGCTTTTTCAAAATTCTTTAATACATTTCCTTTTTTCATTATCTCTCACATATTTGATTGATTGAACAAGTTATTCTTAAATAGAGAGAAGTGTCCGTTGAGAATGTAACCATTGGAGATTTTTAATCACCATTTAAGACAGATTAGTCTTTCAGATGTATCCATATATATCTTCATGATTGATTATGCGCATCTTCAATTTAAGAGTAAAAAACTCAAATGATGTTACTATTAGAGGATGTCACAAAGACATTCAGACAATTAATAGATTCAAGATGTTGATTAGAAGATAAACAAATTTGTCTTCTTTAGAGTGCTGACTATTTAGAGCGTTGACTTTTCCAGAGCTTGTCATTTCAGAGTGATTACTTCCTTTAGAGCATTGGCTATCTTGAGTGTTGTCTTTTTATCAGAGCGTTGATTTTTTAGAGTGTTGGCTTTCTATCAGAGTTAGACTATACAATGTTTGTCACAGTTATCAGAGGAAGACGATCATTTTGCTTGACATACTTATCAAAGGCAGACAATCATTTTGCTTGACACACTTATCAGAGGCAAATGATCATTTTTCTTGACATACTTATCAAAGGTTGAACATCCAGATCGTTGTTTGTATTAATGAATTCATCGGAGGCGCGTTTGAAAGCGCGTTCATCAAACTTATACACAACTGTAGTAGTTTCTTCATAGTCATTGTGATCTTTGTTTAGAAGATTCTCTTTTCTTTGTTCATCAAAGGATCTAGCTTATATCAAAACAATTACTTGTATTCCTTTTTTCTTTAATGCTTTGACTCAAACTGTATATTGCATTATTTCTTATTGATATATTATGACATGTTCTATTAATAAACATAGTTACTTGTTTATAAACTGTTCTTTGTTTTTAGAAACACTTAGATTATTATCTCTAATTTACCTGTAATTTATGTCACCTTAAAATAGATAGTTATTAATATAAATTTTTGTCTTTAGTTTAATCTATACACTTAACAAATACAGTTAAAGAATAATTATTTTTATTTATTTGTTTTTGTTATCATCAAAATATCAACTAGAGGATTATAATTAAAACTACTTTTACACTAACAGTTTAAAGTTGTGATAATTGATTATGGCCTTGGACATGTCGACTATGGGTACGGAATCCAGCTTCAAGTTTTTAAACTGGTCTAATAATCAATTATGACTATGTTGAAATCAATTATGACTGCTAATAATGGATTGCAATTATCTCATAATCGATTATGATATGAAAAGTTGTCTCTGACTTGCGATGGCAGGTTGTGCAGCTTTATAAGAATTAATTGGCAATATTTTGTTTACCTTTCTGGGTTGATCTCGCATTCCTATAAACAGGAGACTTTTTTCCAAATTTAAAACACACCAATTGACTCTTTATCTAGTCAATTTTCTTCTTCTTCTTTCTTTTTATTGTTCATTTGTTCACTTTGAATATTTTTCTTTCAGAGTTTATATTCTACGTAGTTTATCTTGTAATTTTTTTTTGCGCTTTAATATATTCATCTAAACTTCTGGGATAACATTTTTATCTCTTTTGTTTTTGACAAAGAGTTCATTCAAATTGATAAAATATATCAATACAACACAAATTTTCTTAAATGAAAAATGATGAATTTACGAACAAACTCACAACATCTATATTAATAGCATAAAACAACAACACAATCCAGAATGGCTACATACTTACAAATATGACAAAATTAAAGTGTCTAAAATATCCATTATTCTGAATCTATAACATTGACGACACCAAAGTCATTGGTTGCAATGTGTAATTGATTAAAGCTACATCAGATGACAAACAAACATCACAGTCAAACGATGAATTTACAAAATATATGAAAGAAAAACTAATTATGTGTAGAAATCACTCATTTAGATAAAATGAGCAAAGATGTTGACTTGGAGGGGTGATTCTGGACCAAAAAATGGTTCTAAATCACCCCTTTATAATGAAAGAAGAAGAAGGCCTAGCTTTTTTTCATGTGGAGGCAGCGACTTTGTGACAAGAAGAAGAATAATCACTTTTATCTTTTGTTATAACATTATTTGGTGTAATCACATTTGTTAAAAAAATGTGATATCTCTTGGTTTTGAGGCTCTTCCACAAAGCGAGGTGATATCCCATTATTTTGTGTGGAGAGTGCTCTTTGGTTGTAAATGTTACTTGTTTATCTCGATTTAAAAACTTCGGTTAGTAATATTGCTTGAGAATTTGACGTAACCCTTAGGTTGTTTGTATTCAAACCTCTATAAACTTTCGTGTGCTTTTCCTTCCCCCTTTATCATGTTTATTTTATTTTGCAATTCACTTTAATATTTATTTTACGCACCTTATTTATTTATTTATTTATTACTTTGTATTTAATTTTAATGATTTCTTAGCATCACAATCAATTTGTTTAATATGTGTAACTGTTTATTTTTATTGAATATTTTTTAAGTACACAATTCACCTCCCTCTTATGTTTGGAGTCACTTGTTTAACACTGTACAAATACACCACTTATCACATGTTTTATCCTATTTGTCAGCACCTTTGAAAATACTTTAGATATGCACCCTATTAACGAAATAAGGGGAAATTCTGCCAAGCTCTGAGGACATCTATTATTTGCTATCAAAACAATGAAGGAAATATTGACCCGTCTTATGAGGCATCAATTTGTATAGAATTCTATCATCTTCCTCATAAAATCATATTAGGATATCCTAAAATTCTTTTAGAAAACCAAAGTTTACATCATCTGATCATGAGCTTTTGGAGCTGTCATAGTCCCAAAATGATTTCCTAAACTCCTCTTGAGACAATTCACCAATTCACACGTTTATCCACCACCGTCTCTTTCCCTCAATTTGAAATTGATCATTGAAAATGACCAAAAACTATTTTCTTTAGGTCATATAGTTCAGATACCTTTTCACTATTCATTGTTAGACATAAAATCTTTGGTTCAACCGGTTCAACCAATTGAACCATGACTCAAAAATCTCAAAGGTTCAAACTTTATCCTAATTTTTAGAATATCGAATAATATATGATGGAGCATTGAAGAATAAAAAATAGTTAATAGAGAGTGGACAAAACATACGTAAGAAGAACAGCCCTACCACCACCAATAGAGAGACTTTTGTTCGAGTCTAAAAGAGGCTATTCATAGCTAGTTTTATGGGATTAGCGCCAATGGATAAGCCTAGATATTCGAAAGGAGTAGAACCAACTTTTTAGTTAAGAAACTATGCCGCAATATCCATCCAATCTTGATCTATATTAATCTCCACAAGTATACTTTTGTGAAAGTTTCCTTTCAATTTAGAAAACTCATCAAATAATTTTATCACCGCCTTAATGGATCGCACATTTTGCCAACTCTTTTCTCGACTAATTAGAATGTCATCTGCTTATTTCATATGCAATATTCGCTCCATACTTCTTTCAAAGTTAAATCAAGGAAATCTTTCAATTTCCACCGGCTTATGCATTATAAGTTATAACATTGAAACCCTCAGCTCTGTATTTCTGTTGTGGAAATTCTGCTCAGCTAAACCCCTTTGAGGTTTTTCTGTTTTTTTTTCTCTCAATCAGGATTGCCCTTCTTCTCATTCTGCACCCTTTGGAAATATATCTCATCTCCAAATCTTCATAATCTTGAACCAGATGTACCTCTGGTGATGAGCACGTTTGCATTATTTCCTCGTTCTCTTCATCGAACTCCGTTCGAATTATTGCAATCCTCACAAAAGTTTTGCCTCACTCTATTTTGGAGAATTGAATTTGATACCCACATTTTACCATTGTATGAGTTTCCAAAAAATTCTCCTAGAAAATACATAAGTTTGAACAAAATCGGTCTGTGTTTTTTAATCAAACATCTAAATTTTTATATACAAAAAAATTTTTAGGAATGTAAAATCTTTTCTCAATTTTTTACATATCAGAAATTTTTGAGTTTTCAAACTTTTCGATTGAGAGATTTTTTCTCAAATTTGTTTACATGTAAAATTTTTGTTGTTTTTCAAAAATTTCAGTATGCAAATTTGTATTTCAAATTTTTTTTTGTATAAAACAAGAGTTATTGAAATTTTAGGTATGTAAATTTTTTTTCTCTTATATTAATTTCTAAACTGAATTTTTGGAAAATAATATTTCATAATAAAAAAATAGTAGTTTTAAGTCCAACTATTTCCATATCATTACCTATTTGAAAGAAGGTTATTTGAAAGATTTCCTTTGAAACCATAGTTTTTATGAAAACAACTTATTTAATTCGAATTATACTTAATGTAATTCGACTTACACCTTATGAAACAATAGGATTTTGATTCGGCAATGTTTAATTCCAATTGCACTTGTGCATATTTGAATTGTGCAATTCAAATTACCTCTATATGTAATTCGAATTATCTGTTCATAATCAACATTTCAATTACTCTTTGTGAGGTGTAATTCGAATTACACAATAAGGTCATTCAAATTATATGTTCAGAATCAACATTTCATTTACTCTTTGTGAGGTGTAATTCGAATTACACATTAAGGTCATTCAAATTACACGGTAAAAAAATTCATAATAGTATTTTTATCATGTGTTGTTTTCACTCACTCTTTGGCTTTCTTATATAAATCATGTTACCTCATTTTTGCAAATGGATAGAACATCATTAATCTCTTCTCTCATCATCTCTCATCAAAAAACATATCTTTGAAACTCTCTTAGAACCATTTTGAAATAGCAATATTAATCACAAGGAAGGGAGTTTAAATTGTGAACCCTTTTTAAAATATTAGCTCCTGCTTTTAATTTAAATTAACTCAACATCAATCTTGGTTACAAATAAAATCCAAAACGTTCTAGGAAAGTTAAAAACGAATAAAGCAAATTATTTCTAGGTGATATGTGATAGTGAGTGAGAAATAAACAAGGATAGAGATAAGAAGATCACACAATGATGTATCTCAATTCACCCAAGGTGGGCTACATCCAGTTCTCACAATCTTTGAGTTTTCCACTAATGTGTTTGGCACAAGAACATTCTTGATTTCACATTATCTTTCTTGAACACTCTTGATCATTTACAGAATTCACCTTTCAACCTTGAAAGAATTTTTAGAGTTGCCTTTCACTCCATAAAAGGACTTTTACAAGTTACCTTTGAATCACTACAATGATTTTTACAACATACTCAAACTATCTTAAGAGATAGACTTGAGTTTCAAATGATATGCATGATAAAACTTTTTAGGATTATAATCTACTTAACACTTGTTTGAGATTTATTGTTAGCAATAACTCGATAAAGAGATCCATGAATATAGTAAGAGAAAGCTAGAGTTTTTGTTTCATTGAAGAGTTTTGTTTGCTTGAGTATGATTGTTTGAGTATTGGAATGATTTCACTAAAAACTCTTGCTATTGTCTTCATTTAGATGTTCTTTTTATAAGCATGGAGAAGGTTACGAAACGCCTGTTCAGAGTGAGATGTAATATGCATGTGTGCTATTTAATCCAGAATGTTCTTCTTCAAAACTAGAACGCATTTGGTTCTGAGTTGTAATATGCATTTGGTTCTTCAAGAAAATGACTATTACATCTTCATGATAGAATCTTCATGAAGAAGGTGATCAAATAAATCCATATAACAATAAATGATCACACCATATTATAAATCAAAGCAAATCATGTCTTAACTAAATTAAAAAAAAAATGAATATCATTCTGGTTTATTAAAAAACAGCAATCTGAAAAACGAAGATTATTCTGGTTCATTAAAAACATAATTATGGAAAAACGAAGATCATTTTGGTTTATTAAAAACAGAAGTCTAGAAAAACGAAGATCATTCTGGTTTATTAAAAAACAGCATTCTGAAAAACAAAGATCATTCTGGTTTATTAAAAACAGAATTCTGGAAAAACGAAGATCATTCTGGTTTATTATCAAGATCATTCTGGTTATTTTATTTATGGGAAGAAATAAAATGAATCATTTTCCATAGTTCAGACCTTAAGATAAACACATGTCAAGACTACTCAAAATAGTACTCAAGCCCAAAAAGTCTAGCTAAAGGCCCAAAGAAGCAAACAACATCAAGATTAATCTCTAGATTGATGAGCTATGAGTAAGGACAACTAGGACACTACTGTTGCACCTTTTTACAGAAAGTGCATCATCCTTCTGAGACAAAGGACTGACACTAGACAGCTACTAAATTACTCATCCACGTTCTCTATACAACACAAAACCAAGAACGTTCTTGCTTTACATAAGCACATTCTAGTTATTCTCTTTTAAAGACATAATTAAAACAGGTCATTTTCCATCGTCCAAACCACAATTTGAAGAGTATCAAGACTGCTCAAATCAATGGTGAAGCCCAAAACTCGAGCTGAATGCCCAACGGAATAAAACAGCTTCAAGAATGATCTCCAAATTGATGAGGTGTGAGCAAGGACGCAAATACGTTGTACTTACATTATTTTGCAGAAAGCTCTGCATAATTATGATTTAGAACAGTACCAACTGACATTTCACAGCTCATTCACTCACTCATTCTCGTTTTCCATCAGAACCAAAAGCAAGAACGTTCTTCGTTTGTCAAGAACGTTCTTGACAGTAATATAAACACATGTTTAATTGTTTTAAAACATATATGACACTTGGGAAGTGTGTCCAACGACTATATTCAGTTTAAACTGGATGTTCAAAGCCTTTTATCATCTATAAATTGAAGATCAATTGGAAGATGAAGGCAAGAGTTCAATTTACAAATCTACCAACACTTGTTCAAGTAATAAAAAATCAAAAACTCTTCAAGCAAACTCCATCTCTCTTCACTATATTTGTGGATCATCATTTACTGAGTTTGTCTTTATTTATCTCAAACAAGTGTTGAGAAGTTTCAATATCCCAAACACTTTTATCATATACATCATTTGTAACTCAAATCTATCTTTTATGTTAGATTGAGTGTGTTTGTAAAAATCCTTTCTAGGTTGAAAGGTGAAGATTGTAATTGATCAAGGTGTGATCAAGAGAAATGGTGTGAAGGAGAACATTCTGGTTCTGAAGCACATAATGAAAATCTCACGGTTGTGAGGACTGGACTAGCCCGAGTTGGGTGAACCAATATACTTTTTGTGTGTGATTTTTCTATCCCTTATCTTTAATTATTTGCACACAACAATCACACTTCATTATAAACTAATTTGTTTCATTTACTTCTAGCATATCCAGAACATTCTAGACATTCTGTTTTAACCAAAATTGATCTTGAGTTAATCTAAATTAGGCACAGAAATCAAAATTTTAAAATGGTCACAATTCAAATCCCTCCCCCCTTTCTGGTGATTGACATTGCTACTTCAAAATTAATTTTTGATTTTTTTAAACTTTACCTAAGCTTGACATGAAAAGGGAGACTTATGCAAAGAGGAAGGAAACGGAGATCGTTCCTCATATTGACCAGAACATTTTGGTCATTTTTTCCAACGAGATAGTTTAGATTTTTTATAATTTTAAATTTTTCTTTAATTAATTAAAATTATCTTCAACTAGAGGTATTTAACAAGACTCTTGAGGCTTATTTCAGTCCATATAGAGCTTTAGTAAGTTTGATGACATGATTTGGTTTTTTTTTTATCTTCAAAACCAAGAGGCTGATGAACATATACTTGTTCATTTAGCAACCCATTTAAAAAAACACTTTTAACATCCATTTGAAAAAGTTTATTAAGCTTATGAGATGCATATGCAAGAAGAATTCTTATAGCTTCTAACCTTGCAACTAGAGCAAAAGATTCATCATAATCAACACCTTTTTTATTATAACCTTGAGCCACCGATATTGCTTTATTCCTTATTACTTTTCCTTCTTCGTCTAGTTTGTTTCTAAACACTTATCTTGTGCCAATAATTGTTTGATTTTGAGGATTTGGTACAAGAGTCCATACCTGAATTTTCTCAAATTGGAGAAGTTCTTATTGCATTGGTTCAACCCATGAGTTATCTACTATGACTTTTTTGATTGATTTTGGTTCCATTTGTGAGATCATTGCCATGTTGTTGTTATTATTGTCATCTTTAAAATACATTCTTGTTATGATGCCATCAGATGTGTTTCCAATGATTTGATTTTGTGGATGATCTCCTACAATTTTCCAGCTTCGCAGAGGAGTTTGAGATTAAGATTGATGATCAATCCCGTTTTTCCGTGGAACGATTTGCTATTATTGCTTAGATTGTTCTTTTTCTTCATCATCTATCTTTTGTATATCAAGATCATCAAATAACACATGGATACTTACATCCACAGTTTTTGTTCTTATATTATATATACGATATCCTTTGGAATTAGCGGAATCCTAAGAAGATGACTTTGTCTGATTTCGCATCAAACTTTCCTAGAATTTCTTTGTTATTTAAGATATACCAATAGCAACCAAAAACATGAAAGTATGGGATATTTGGCTTTATGTTTTTCCATAATTTATTAGGAGTTCTGTTGATCATTTTTCTTATTGATACATGATTTAAAATGCAACAAGAAGTGTTAATATCTTCAGCTCAAAAATATTTTTCAACATTTGATTCTTTCAAGATTGTTCTTGCCATGTCTTATAGAGTTCTATCCTTTCTTTCGACAACTCCGTTTTGTTGAGGAGTTATTGCACAAGAGAGATTGTGAGAAATACTATTTTCATCAAAAAAGTTTTTAAAAGAAGCATTTATGAATTCTCCTCCATGATCACTTCTTACTGAGATTATGTTAGAGCATTTTTCATTTTGAACCTTTTTACAAAAAGTTTGAAAGGCTTCAAACGAATCATCTTTATGTTTTAAGAAAAGTACTCACGTGAATCGTGAAAAATTATCAACAATAACAAAGTCATATATCGTTCCTCCTAAGCTTTTAGTTTTGATAGGACCAAAGAGGCCAATGTGAAGTAATTCAAGAGGTTTTTGAGTTGAAACAAAATCTTTTGAATGAAAACTGCTCTTGACTTGTTTTTCTTTAGCACAAGCTTCACATATTTTATCTTTGTCCAAACAGATTTTTGGCAGACCTCTAACAAGATCAAGTTTGGATAATTTTGAGATTGTTTTCATGCTATCATGCCTAGTTCGTTTGTGTCGTATCCACTTATATTTGTTTATGGACATAAAACATGATTCAGTGGATAATTCTTTTAGATATAATACATGTAGATTTTTCTTTCTTGACCCAGAAAAAAGAATTTCTGGAAAAGATGTTTGCTTGACTTCACATATGTTTGGTTTAAAAATAACTTCAAAACCATTGTCACACAGTTGACTAATGGTTAGTAGATTATGTTTTAAACCTTCAACATATTGAACATCAGCTATTTTTGCAGAGTTTTCTTTACTTATAATACCTTTACCTTTGATCTTTCTCTTATCATTATTCTCAAAAGTTAAAGATCCTCCATCCTTCTTGACAAAGGAAAGAAAGCATTTTTATCTCCTTCATATGTCTCGAGCAGCCACAGTCCAAGTAACGTGGCTTTTTCTTGACATTTTGAAAACCAACCACCATTTGATATTAATAAAATCTTAGGTACCCATTTGGTCTTAGGTCCTTGAGGGTTAGATTTTTCTTTAAAAATATTTTTTTTTTCTTAAGGTAGCATTTTGGTTCAACATGACCAATCTTAGAACAAGAAGAACATGTTCTTATTGCTTTTGCATAAGGTTCTTATATGATACCAAAACATTCTTCCATTTTGAGAGGTCGTCTTACTTTGAATTTTTCATCATTTTTTTTTTTTTGTAAAAACATGTGGAATCAAGATGTCCAATTTTATTCCAATAAGAACATTTTGTTTTGCATTTATCTTCTTTTCTTTCTAGCACAAGAAAGTATTCCTAGAGTTTTTGCTTTCGATATTTTTCAAAACCAAGTCTAGCTATACCAAATATTCCTACCTAAGATCCCATGATATTTTGGAAAATTTCAGTGGATTTAACAAAGTTTGACAAATCATTTTGAGATTCTCAATTTCTATTTTGAGCAGAATGTTCTCCTCTTAGGTTGTAGAACATTCTTGACACTCGAATTTTTCAGATATTTTAATATGAGAATCTCGTAGGCTTTGATTGACTTTTATGAGTTCCTCATTCATAGCTTGAGTTTTCTCTTTTTCTTTACACACTTGTTCTTTTAATGAACCACGTTTTTCAGCAAGAAAGTTTGAGTCATTTAACATATTATCAAATTCTTTTTCCATTTGTTCCCATTTGGCATATGTTGGCTTCTTCATTTTCTTTTGTGTCTGATTCTTCATAATCATCCCAGGTAACCACCATAGAATTTTTCTTGAATGGAAATCTCTTTGGTGCCTTTTTGTTTAAAGGATATTCAATTTTGTAATGTCCTAGTTTGTCGCACCCATAACATGTAATTTGACTCTTATTTATTTATGTTTTAGAGTTTTTCCTTTTGCTCGGAAAACTTCTTTTGACTGATCTCTTGTTCTCATCATTCTTTGAATTTTTCTGTAAGAAGAACTACTTCTTCATCACCTTTTTCTTGACCAATTTCTTTCTGAACCTTCTCTTTCATCTTGTTGTGAAGATGAGCTTTCCTGAAGATTTTGTGAAGCTTTTAAGTCTATTATTCTGCCTTTCTTTGTTGGTTTATCTTCTTGCATCAATACTTCATGTGCTTTTGTAGTTCCAATGAGTTCTTCTAATTCGAGCGTCTCATGATTTTTGACTTGACTTATAGTTGTGACCATCGGTCTCCATATGATGGGGAGACATCTCACAATTTTTCTTACTCTGTCTTGGACTGAGTATGTCTTGCCAAGAGAGCGAATTTCCTTTACTATGGTTATGAATCTTATATACATTTCATCAATAGTTTCTCCTTCATTCATCTCGAATATTTCAAATTATCGTACACCAATATCAATTTTTTGTTTCTTTGACATGGCTTGTTCCTTCATGATGAGTTCGTAATGTATCCCATACTTTTTTTGTCGTATCACATTCATCAACTCTTTCGCTTTCCTCTCTGCTCAAAGCACAAGACAAAAATGATTGAGCTTTAGAGTTTAGAAGTACCTTAACCTTATCTTCGGCTATCCAGTCTACTTCTTTCTTTTTAGCAGATGTTGGATCACTTTGATCAACTCTTGTTATGAAGTTTCCATCTGTTATGATATGCCACATTCCTGTATCATGTGGTATAAGGAATAGTTTCATTTTTTCTTTCCAAAAGTAGTAGCATGTCCCATCAAAATAAGGTGGTTTATTTTATGATCCTCCTTCAACAATATACTTGGTTTTTGATATTATTTCCTGAATATTTTTCTCTAACACTTGTTAGGTGCTTAACCTTAGAACCAGGCTCTTAGAACCATTTTGAAGTAGCAATATCAATCACAAAGACAAGAGTTTGAATTGTGATCCATTTTTAATATATTAATTCCTACTTTTAATTTAAATTAACTCAAGATCAATTTTGGTTACAAATAAAAATCTAGAACGTTCTGGGTAAGTTAAAAACGAATAAACAAAATTATGTCAAGGTGATATGTGATACTGAGTGAGAAATAAATAAGGAAGGAGATAAGAAGATCACATAATGATGTATCTTGGTTCACCCAAGGTAGGCTACATCTAGTCCTCACAATCTATGAGTTTTTCCACTAATGTGTTTGACACAAGAACGTTCTTACTTTCACACTATCTTTCTTGATCACTCTTGATCAATTGCAAAATTCACCTTTCATCCTTGAAAGGATGTTTACAGTTACCTTTCAGTCCAAAAATGTATTTTACAAGTTACTTTTTAATCATTAAAAGGATTGTTACTGTAATACCCCAGTTTCTTATTATTATATTTTAACGATATAATGATGCACAACTAATATATCGGTGTGTTTATTCCCCCTCGGTTGCCCTATATGCTTGCCTTAGTGATTTAATTAAATTATTAATACTATTAATATTGAATTTGTAATAATAATAATAATAAAACCAAGGCTGGTATACTATATATATATATATATATATATATATATATATATATATATATGTATGTATAGCTGAAAACAAACTTTGCTACACTAATCTGCCGCTGAACATTTTTATATTCATTTTAATTCCAATCCCACCCTACATATTAACAAATCAGCCACAATCACATAATTACATCTTAAGTTTATTACACACAGATCGTTGTTTTCGGTCGTGATTTTGTCGGCTACTACTATCGGATTAAAGAATCAAGCATATATTACTTTTTACAGGATCTTTGATTTCGTCTGGTTAGTCTCTCATTATTTTTAAATTATTGTCAAAACCTACGGTTTGTGTCACTATTAGTAGGGGTGTACGTGGTTTGGGTTCGGCGGGTTTTGACAAAACCCAAGACCCGACCTGATCGATTATCTTTGGATTGGGTTAAGTTCTAAACCCGAATTTTTTTTATTTAACCCGAACCGACCCGACCTGATCAAGAACGGGTTGGGTTGGGTTGGCGGGTCATACATAAATACTAACCTATTTTTTTTATTTTACAGGAAAACATATTGAATGAAAATATATTTAATACTTGAATGTCTTAAAACTATCAAATTTCAATCAAATTATGCAATTCTTTAAAAAAGTCATCAATCTCTCACATAAAAAAATAAATCCAACAATCTACACATACCAATCTTCATGTCCATATACACATATCAATCTTATGAGATATACACATACCAATCTTCATGTCATTTGGTTAGATTAATTCATGTAACAAGAAAAAAATGCAGATATAGTATGTTATCTTCACATATTAGACTGAAACATACATATCGACAACATAACTCAACAATCGCAATTCAACTCATAAAATACACCAATTATAGAACCGCAATTCAAATGCTTTTTCACAATGACAAGGATAAACCTGATTTAATCTATATTAATTTTTATTTAACAAATTATAGTATTGTAAATAAAATAAAATAAGAAATATTTTTAAAAGATTAGAGAAAATTTTGGGGTGGTCGTGCCCAACCTATGTCCCAACAAAGATTAGCCACTGGTTACACATAATCCACCAACCATTTTAGTTTACTAAGTACCATTTATTGGTTTATAGTTACTATTTTCAAATAAAATACTAAAAAAAAAGTGTTTAATGGATTTAAATATAAAAAATTCAAACTAAATTCATCGTAAGCTTTTGCATAAACATCAATTTTGCTCATAAATAGTATTTAACTCAAATGAATAGTATTTAACTAAAAAAATTTGTATTTAACAAATGTAAAAAAATTAAACTAAATTCATTATAAGTATAAGTTTTTTGTTCGTACCTTTATTACGTAAAACTATAACATTTAAATAAATAGTATTTAACTCAAATTAAATTGCTCATTTGAAAATCTAAATAAGAAGAAAAGTAATGAAACCCTATTGAACTACTGAACCTGCCAAACAAATTTTTTTTAAAAATATATAACTAGTTAACGGGTTGGGTCGACGGGTTCAAATTGTTAAACCCATTACCCGACCCAAATATAAGCGGGTTTCAACGGGTTGGATTGGGTCGGACCCGAAAGTGATCGGGTACGGGTAAAAATCGGGTTGGGTTGGATTGGGTGATCGGGTTGGCGGGTCGACCCGCGCCCATGTTCACCCCTAACTATTAGTTGAGTTTTCTTTCAATAATTTAGTTACCGTCCTTTCCATATTTTATTTGATAATTTAGGTTCATGATTAAAATAAAATACTAACTATATTTTTTTATTAATTATATTCTGTTTGAATGCCAATTATTTATAGAATAAATTTTGTTAATAAAAATAGTGTTTTCAACGGAATCAGTAAAATTGGTTTGCAAAGGTATCATAGCACAATATGGTCCAAATAAATAAATCTTGTTGATTTCAAAAACAAAGAACTTGCACATATCACTTTATTTAATTTAACTAATTTATTTTTTTGACATGTTTTATTTTGTTATTTTATAGTTCATGTTATTAGTATTCCTTAATACTACATACAATATTATTATTAGCATACTTGTTTTAGCATATTACATTGAGTTTAAATAAATAAAGTTAAATTAATGTTTGAATCAAAGAATATCAGCTCTTGTTGAATACAACTTTTCTAGACATTCCTCTATCTTTTATATATATATATATATATATATATATATATATATATATATATATATATAATCTCAATTTGTTTAACATCCAAAGACTTGACTTATTCTAATTATAATTTAAAATTGTTACAGTGTTCATTGCGTCGTAAATTTTTAAGATAGTATATACTGCATTTATATATACGTGTCTACAATTTAAAATTTATATCTTAAAGAGTCTAATTCTATTTGTTTTCAGCCAATAGCTTTATTACTTTTCTTTCAATATGCACCATATATTGTTAGAATATTGCAATATCAAAATCATACACACACTAAATTTATTTAGTAATATATAATTCTGTTATTTTTCATTTATTTTAAATAAGATGTTTGTTTATATTAATATAATCATAAGCATGCGTAGTATTAAATATTTTTGGATGATATTGCAAATAGTAAACAATTTATTTATCTATTGGAGCAAGTAATTAATCTGTATTTGGTCATTGTGTTGCGTTGATTTATTTATTTTTTTCACGGATTATTAGAGACGAGGGTCGACGAAGACGCGACAAGTTAGCAGATCAGATTCGTTCGGCGAAATCTTCAATTGAGGTAAGGGGTGAGAGGAGGTTCGACTTTATTAGTATAAAATAACGTGGGATAAACAGGAATACCGTAATTCCCAGATATTCATCCGGGGCTTACTACATACGGTCGAGCCCTATTGAGTAATAATAATTAATTAATAATATATGAATGGTAATAGTAAGAATTAAAATATAATTTAGCAATCTATAAATTGTCGTGAATTTATTTATACCAAGATTGCATGTTGCATGATTTTATGAGATCTTATGCCAATTGTTATTGTCTGAATGATATGTACTTGAGTGTTTTTGTTACTTGATTGAAATTGTGATATTACTTGAATGTGCCACCTAATTGATTCCTTATTATGTGATTGATGAAACTGGATTGTGTATTGTGAGTAGTGTAACCAAATTTTAGAATTTTATTGTGATTGACTGATGTACATATATAATGATGAATATTGTGAAGTCAAACTAAAACTTATTGAGTTGTGATGATCGAGTAAGTCTGAGATATGTGTTGTAGATTTTGGAGTTAGGATTATTTTGTCATCATATAGGGAGGGTTTGACAAACCTAGTGATTTGAGGAAGTACAACTGAATGAGCCTGATCATGGATGGCTACAGTCGAACTGTAAGGTAAGACTTATAGACCTTGACGGTACATCAAGTAGGGAATTCCTAAGTGGATTAGTGGGTCATTCCCTAAGGCCGGGAGCTACCGTGCAACACAAGAGTACCCCGACTGTCGTGTATATGTGTTTCGGGTTGAGTTGAGGGGATCTATGAGGACTTGGCCATTCATGAATTGTCTGTCCACTCTTGTAGTGGCATAGTATCAGGTCTCCTAACCAAGTACTTCAGAGTAGAATGGTATCAAATGATGAAGTATAGAGTATAGGACATGCATAGCATTTCATCCTTGTAACTGTTTTATTGTGATTGAATTAGATTAACCTTTGATATTATGTTCTTGAAAGTTTTCTTTATTTGTGCTGTTTTGACTAATTGTGTGTTCTCCTCGTGTATTCTATACTGTTACATAATTTCAAAACTCACCCTTCGTTGTTTGTGTTTGGCGTTTGCGATGGACGCATACGAGCAGCAAACTGCAGATGATGACTAGTACCATCAAAGTGGCGGAAGCCATCTTGTCTTGAAGACTCTTATTATATGCATTTTGTTCACGTTATTTTGAGCGTATTTTATTTTGGGAATTCCTGCTCTGATAGTGACATCGGGTTGGGACTACATTTGCACTTAATATTAAACTTATGTATGTGTACTTGATAACTCTTCATCATATGCATATTTTTCATTGTTTTTAATCTTATTTATCTTTTATTCATTAGTTAATTTAAGGAATAATTTGATATATTTTGTTGATTTTTAGTTCTTTGATTTAATGAAATGTTTATGTTCTTATTTCCTTGATTAAGTAGAGATTTTTTATAGTTTTGCATTGTTGCTTTGTTTTAGTGCAGTGCTGAATTTTGGTGTGAAATCAACGTGACCTATATGAAGTATTTCAGCCATATCTTGAGTTGTAGATGTCCAATTGGAGTCAAACCAAGTGCAAATGAAGGCTAAGATCCATAACTACAACTTTTCTGAAGACACTGGAACCCAATTCAGACTCCAAAGAGGAGAAAAATGCAGAAAACGTCAAATAGAAGTTGTGCGCCTAAAGCGCAACAGTCGCGCCTGAGGCGCATTTTCAGGCTGAAGCCTCTGTCGGGGCGCGTTTGAAGCGCAAAAGCTACACTTGGGGCGCGTAGCACGCGACAGCACTCATTAAAATGCTTTTTTTTTTTCTAGAGATCTTTTTGGCTATTGGGAAGTTTGGAGACTTGTGCCCTAGCAAAGAAACTCAGAGACAGCTGTTTCTAACACCATTAAAGCAGTTTTATCAAGAATCATTCATGAATCTTTCTTGTAATTCTTCTCTAGTCTCTATCTTTTCTATCTCTGTCATGAGTAACTAAACTCTATTTGTTAGGGATGAGTGAAACAAGATGAAACCCTTATTTTTCTGATTTAATTTCTAGTTATATGAATGAGTTTATTGAATTATTTTTCTCATCTTTGTGCTTAATGCTTTTTATTCCTGCTCTGATAGTGACATCAGGTTGGAACTACATTTGCACTTAATATTAAACTTTTGTATGTGTACTTCAAAAAGGATTTTGTTGTCTGATATTATGATTTCGAGTTGTTAAGTTTGATGGAAAATTTGGATTTATGTGATATGTTCATAATTATGTGATATTCTTTACCTTAATAAAAAAATGTTTGGAAGTTTATATATTTATTTATTTGAAGGATTTCATTGTTTTAAAAATAAGAAAATTAATTTTTTTTATTTGGGGTTTAGGGTGTCACATTAGTGGTATCAGAGCTGGTCTGTCCAATCAGACCTTAAATGTGTTATGTGTTCACCATGTTTCCTTGTGTGCTCTGATATGTGTGTTGTTGTTATGGTCATTATTGTGTTAGTGGTTTACAACTAAGTTAGTTTCTCACTTCCCTAAGTGTCTCACTATATTCGATTGGCTTATCTGATTGATGTAGGTAGTGATGGCTGGTGGAAGGAATGACGCTGCAATTGCTGAGGCTTTAGAGTCCATGGTAGAAGTTACAATGCAGGCTCTCCAAGCTTTGGCTGAATCTCAAGCTACTACACAAGCCTATGCGCAAGCTGTTACTCAAGCTGCACAGGTTGCTGCTTAAGCTGTTGGTGAAGCTACTACCTACAGTGGTGGTCAAGGAAATGTGCAAATAAATGAGTTCATGGTGATGGGTCGATTCCATAAGGCTAACCCTCAATCGTTTGAAGGTCACTATAATCCTGATGGAGCTCAGAAGTGGTTGCAAGAGGTTGAGAAAATTTTCAGATGAGTGGCATGTCTCGAAGGATAGAAAGTACATTTGGGAACCTTCATGTTGACAGAAGAAGCTGAACATTGGTGGGATAATGTGCGCCAGCGTTTAGATAATGCAGGGACTGCAATTACTTGGGCTATATTCAAAAACATGTTCTTGGTCAAGTATTTCCCTGAAGACATCCACAATAGGAAGGAAGTGGAATTTGTCAAATTAGAACAAGGGAATATGTCAGTAGTAGAGTATGTCGCTAAGTTTGAGGAGTTATCCAGGTACTATCCACTCTATGTTGGAGAGGCGGGAGAAAAGTCTAAGTGCATCAAGTTTGAAATGGGACTTAGGCTAGAGATCAAGAAGCAGATTGGAATGCAAGAGATCTGTGACTTTCCTACCCTAGTGAATAAGAGTAGGATTTATGATGAAGATAGTCGTGCTAAAAAGGCATATTACCTAAACACTGGGACCATGAAGGACAAGAGGCCTAAGCATCATAATAGAGGAAAACCTTACTCTTTTCCTCCTAGTAAATCTGGAAGTCGTCTGAATTATCAACAATACAGTTTTTCAACTGGAAAAGGAAATAGTAGTGGTAATGGAAAAGGAAATATAAACAGTTATAGTTATGGGGGTGGTAGAGGAGTCAAGTCTCGAGCAACAACAATGGTAATAATGGTGATCCGGCTACTCCTATCCAATGTCACAAGTGTGGTAAGCAGGGTCACATGGCATATGAATGTAGAAATGCTAGAATTACTTATTTTAATTGTCAACAACAGGGCCACATCAGCACCACATGCCTCTACCCAAGGAAGACTCCACAGCCTGGAAACCAGAGTTCCCAAGCTAGCCGACCTAAATCCAATGGAAGAGTTTTTGCCTTCAGTGGTGCAGGAGCGTCTGAGAAAGACAACTTGATCCAAGGTACGTGTCTCATAAGTGATACTCCTTTATTTGTGCTATTTGATTGTGGTGCCACTCATTCCTTTGTGTCTCTTGATTGTGTTAGACGTTTAGGACTACATGTGTTTCGTTTGCAATATGATATGATTGTGAATACCCCAACTAGTAATTTTGTTGATACCTCTAGTGTTTGTCTTGACATTTCTATCCATGTGTGTGGAAGGGACTTCCGAGTTGACTTAGTGTGTTTACCTTTGCATCTGGTCGATGTGATTGGTATGGATTGGCTATCTGCCAACCATGTCCGCGTAGACTTTTTTAGTAAAACCATTGAATTCATGGAGCCAAAAGAGGGGGAGAAGCCTAGCAATATATCCGCCAACCAAGTGAAGGCACTCTTGAAAGAAGATGCCCAATTATACATGATCCTGGCCTCATTGGAATTTGAAGAAAAAATGGTGATATGAGATGTTCCTATTGTGTGTGAATTCCCTGAAGTGTTCCCTAAAGATGTCAATAGTTTACCACCAGAGCGTGAGATTGAGTTTAGCATTGACCTTGTACCAGGTACTGGACCCATATCCATGGCACTGTATAGGATGTCTCCATTAGAATTGTCTGGGCTTAAGAAGCGATTGGAAGAGCTTTTAGATAAACAATTTATAAGGCCTAGCGTGTCACCATGGGGTGCACCTGTGTTGTTGGTTAAGAAGAAGGATGGCTCAATGAGGTTGTGTGTGGATTACCGCCAGCTTAATAAAGTGACAATCAAGAATAAGTATCTGCTACCTAGGATAGATGACCTTATGGACCAATTGAGATGATCATGTGTGTTTAGTAAGATCGACTTGAGAGCAAGTTACCATCAGAACTGAGTGAAGTCTTCTGATGTCCCTAAAACCGCCTTTAGGACCCGTAATCGCCATTATGAGTATTCGGTTATGCCTTTTGGTGTTACTAATGCACAAGCAGTGTTTATGGATTACATGAATCGAATCTTTCATCCTTACCTAGACTCATTTGTGGTTGTGTTTATAGATGATATCTTAGTGTACTCTAAGACTAAGGAAGAGCATGGCGAACATTTAAGGATAGTCTTGCAAACCCTTAAGGAGAAACAATTATTTGCCAAGTTTTCTAAGTGTGAATTTTGGTTAGAGGAAGTAAGTTTCCTAGGACATGTAATTTCAAAAGGTGGAATAGTTGTTGATCCTGTTAAGGTAGAGAGTGTCTTAGAATGGAAATCACCTAAGTCAGTGACTGAGATTAGGAGTTTCCTAGGATTGGCAGGTTATTATCGTAGGTTCATAGAAGGATTCTCCAAGTTGGCCTTACCTTTAACTAAGTTGACCCGAAAGGGGGAATTGTTCGTGTGGGACACCCATTGTGAGAATAGTTTCCAAGAGCTTAAGAAACATTTGACTTCTACATCGATCTTAGTGTTACCAAACCTCAGTGAACCCTTTGTAGTGTATTGTGACGTGTGTGGTTCAGGATTAGGTGGAGTACTTACGCAGGATGGGAAAGTGGTAGCATATGCTTCTAGGCAACTTAAGATTCATAAGAGGAACTACCTTACCCACGACTTAGAACTAGCAGCAATTGTTTTTGTACTTAAGATGTGGAGACATTATTTATATGGATCTAGATTTGAGGTTTTCAGTGACCATAAGAGCCTTAAGTACCTTTTTGATCAAAAGGAGTTGAACATGAGACAACGTAGATGGATGGAATTTATTAAAGATTTTGATTTTGAGCTTAACTATCACCCTGGAAAGGCCAATGTAGTGGCTGATGCCTCGAGTAGGAAGACTTTGAGTGTGTCTGCCTTAGTGGTTAAGCATAGTGAGTTGTTGGAACAGTTTAGAGACCTTAGTTTAGTTTGTGAAGTGACACCAGAAAGTATTAAATTGGGAATGTTAAGGTAACTAGTGGACTATTAGAAGAGATCAAAAAGAGTCAGAAGTTGGATTTACACCTTTTAGATAAGTTAGAGTTGATTGACCAATGGAGATAACCTAATTTCAAAATTGGTGTGGATGAAATTTTGAGAATTAAGGATAGAATTTGTGTACACGATGTAGATGAGTTAAGTAATTTGATCTTGGAGGAAGGATATAGGAGTTGTCTAAGTATTCACCCTGAGCCACAAAGATGTATAAAGACCTCAAGAAGATATTTTGGTGGCCTAGAATGAAAAAAGATGTTGATGAGTTCGTTTACGCTTGTTTGACCTTTAAGTCTAAGGTAGAACACCAGAAACCGTCAGGCTTGATGCATCCTTTGAGTATTCCCGAATGAAAGTGGGATAGCATCTCTATGGACTTTGTTGTAGGCTTACCTCGAACTCCAAAAAGGTATGATAGTATTTGGGTTATTGTGGATAGATTAACTAAATATGCTCACTTTATTCCGATAAACATAACTTATTCCATGAAAAGGTTAGTTGAAATATACATAAAGGAAATTGTGAAGTTGCATGGAATCCCATCAAGTATAGTGTCAGATAGAGACCCTAGGTTTACCTCTAAGTTTTGGGAAGCGTGTTGGTCCACTATGTTTAGCCTGTTTTGTGATTAACCCGTCAAAAAGTGGGGCGCGGCGGGTTGGTAGGCTTGTGACTAGTTCGCCAAAAACCTGTTTATTACATTTCACAAAAAATAATGGCAACGATATAGTAATAGTTAGTGTATTACAATTATTCTTATTTTTATGCGACAATATTATAAAAACACTAATTTTAACAGTTTTACTACAAATATTTGTCTCTTGTATCTATTTTAGCAAGGATTAAAACTATTCGCTGAACAATTTTGGGGGACTAAATTTTTTTAACACGGATTAAAATTGAAAGGTTCAAATTTGATAAGGTCTAAATATATATTTTAATGCAATATAATTAGGACCATATTCTTGCACTTAAAAAGTTTGTTAAGGTTCAAGAATATGGTCCTATTAATACTTTGTAATTGTGCAATTTTTTGGTGCCCTTTTAGTTATTAATGAAACTTATTTCAACTAGTTAATCTACGATGAATTTTCTCTTATATTGGTGCAAAATTTTTTTTTTTATTCATTTTTTTGGTTCTACTATTAGTTGATTTATTTGAAGGAAAAAAAAAAGTACAACATGAATTTTTTGGAGGAACTAAAATTAATTTTTAACTAAAATAAATTTTTTTTTTTATTTTACAGGGATGAACACCAAATTTCTTACATTTGTTGGAGATTAAGTGATTAGTTATTATATATTTAAATCTTAAGTACTTAATTATTCAACAGTTAAAACACTAAAAATGTTAGACATTAAGAAAATGCAAACGTTTATATTTTGTATGGACAAAAACAAAATTATTTATTTTATATGATATTAATTACATATTTTTTCGGTACAAATTAATCGCATATTTAAAGATTATTAGGGGTGTACGTGGGTTGGGTTGGGCGGGTTTTGACAAAACCCAAGACCCGACCCGATCGATTATCTTTGGGTTGGGTTAAGTTCTAAACCCGTATTTTTTATTTAACCCGAACCGACCCGACCTGATCAAGAACGGGTTGAATTAGGTTGGGTTGGCGGGTCATACATAAATAATAACTTTTTTTTTTATTTTACAGGAACACATATTGAATGAAAATATATTTAATACTTGAATGTCTTAAAACTATCAAATTTCAATTGAATTATGCAATTTTTTAAAAAAGTTACAACCTCTCACATAAAAAAATAAATCCAACAATCTACACATACCAATCTTCATGTCCATATACACATATCAACCCTATGAGGTCTACACATACCAATCTTCATGTTTAGATTAATTCATGTAACAAGAAAAAATGCAATATAGTATGTTATCTTCACATATTAGACTGAAACATACATCTCGACAAGATAACTCAACAACTGCAATTCAACTCATAAAATACACCAATTATAGAACCGCAATTCAAATGCTTTTTCACAATGACAAGGATAAACCTGATTTAATCTATATTAATTTTTATTTAACAAATTATAGTATTATAAATAAAATAAAATAAAATAAGAAATATTTTTAAAAGATTAGAGAAAATTTTAGGGTGGCCGTGCCCAACCTATGTCCCAACAAAGATTAGCCACTGGTTACACATAATCCACCAACCATTTTAGTTTACTAAGTACCATTCATTGATTTATAGTTTCCATTTTCAAATAAAATACTAAAAAAAAGTGTTTAATAGATATAAATATAAAAAATTCAAACTAAATTCATAGTAAGTTTTTGCATAAACATCAATTTTGTTCATAAATAGTATTTAACTCAAATGAATAGTAGTTAACTAAAAAAATTTGTATTTAACAAATGTAAAAAATTTAAACTAAATTCATTATAAGCATAAGTTTTCTGTTCATACATTTATTACGTAAAACTATAATATTTAAATAAATAGTATTAACTTAAATTAAATTGCTCATTTGAAAATCTAAATAAGAAGAAAAGTAATGAAATCCTATTGAACTACTGAACCTGCCAAACAAATTTTTTTTAAAAAAATATAACTAGTTAACGGGTTAGGTCGACGGGTTCAAATTGTTAAATCCATTACCCGACCCAAATATAAGCGGGTTTTAACGGGTTGGGTTGGGTCGGACTCGAAAGTGATCGGGTACGGGTAAAAATTGGGTTGGGTTTGATTGGCGGGTCGACTCGCGCCCATGTTCATCCCTAAAGATTATTATATAAATTTCGCCATTCCAAGAGCGGATCCCTATTTTAACCTGTCAAAAGAATATGAATGGATCTTTATAAGACCCGCTTGATTTCTGCGGAGAAGATTGTGTTAATGTAGATTTGTTGCATAATTTGTATTTTGTATTGTGATGGAGAAAAATCTTGTTTTGTATATGTAACGTATCTTTTGACATCAGATCTTGTATAGATATTTTCTACAATAAATAAAAGTAAATTACGTTTATTTGATATGATATATATTTACTGATTTAATCTATATTTGTAGTAAGATTTTGTTCAAAACTTCAGCAAAAAAAAAAAGATTTTGTTCAAAACTTCAACAAAAAAAAAGATTTTGTTCAAAACTTTTAATTAGATATCATCACACTATAATTGCATAAAAAAAAAATCATTACACTATAATGACTAAAAATCATATCACTATTAGTAAAAAAATCGATATCACTATTTGAGAAAACATGAAAAGTTCTTTACAAATTTGTTATAAATAATGAAGAAGAACATCAGTGGGAGAGTCTATAAATTGTTGTTTTCAAGAATCCAACCTTAATCTCATGCCATTGCTCTAGTTCCAATAAGGTCATCATGGCTCAAAGTTGTTACTTGCTTCTACGTGTGTGGCTAACCCCTTATACGCACCAACTACTTTCCTTGGAAGATGACTCTTCTCCAAAGCAAATATCTATATCTTTGCCCAACATGAAGAGTACTTGTCTATCATATCATCTTATTTCAAATTCTTGTAATGGCTTACTGTGTTTGTATTCAGATTTTTCTTGTGGAAGGGATGTTTTTCTATGCAACCCAACTACAAGGGAAGTGAGGCTTCTTCCATCATCAGATTTGGTCACAAAAGTAAAAGATGGGATGATACTAGGTGTTGGAATGGGACATGATTATAGAACTAACAATTTAATTAAGGTTGTAAGGATGTGGGAAAGTTACCGTGAATGTCGTCGTTGTAAGGAGTATGTTGTTGAAGAATATGATTTGAGAACTGATTCTTGGAGAACAATTCGAAGTTATAATCCATGGTGTTGTGAGTTTGACTCTTCTTGTTTTGCAATGCATTTCAAAGGGGTTTATTATTGGTGGGCAAAACTGAAAGGCTTGACTACAACGATCCTTGCATTGAATGTGGGAGGTGGGATTCTTCACAAGGTGTCGTTACCAAAAGATATTGATATTAGTAGTTCAAGTGGAAGATATCTGGGTGTTTTGAATGAGTGTATGACATTGGTTTGCCGTAATTGTTGTGATCAAAATGCAAACTTTGACATTTGGGTGAAGGATGGAGGTGGTGTTGGGGATTCCTGTTGGACCAAACTTCGAACTATAGAGCACAGTTCACTTTGTGTGCCATTAGTCTTTTGGAAGGGAAATGAGTTTCTTGTAAAAGTATTTGATAAAGTGAGATCCTATAATGTTGAAACAGAGGAAATTCATAACGTCAATTTTGGGAATGAAGGGGTAGAAATTGTTGATATATGTGAAGCCATATTCTGTGTGAAGAGTCTAGTTTCAGTCAATCCTCTACCATTAAGTATTGAGTTTGGGAGATAGGGGTAGTCTCTCTCAAAACATGGCAAGCCAAAGTTTGAAGAGAGAGATGTCAAAATTTAATATTTGACTTGTTTCAAACATAATTACTTCCAGTGAAAGGGACAAAGTGTAAACAAAACAAAAAAAAAATCCTTAGCTGTTCTTTTAATGAATCAACTCTCTCAAGTTATACAAATTTACGTTGACGTTAAATATTTTCCTTTTTTTATTTTTGCAAAATTTAGAATCCAATTCATGTAACTAAGATATTTTTATTATTGGCAATGAATAAGTCGTTTTAACACTTCCAATCTTTGTTTTATTTTGCTGAATATTAATACTTCTAATGTTTGCTGTAAAACAAACCGTTTTTATTATAACAGGTGCTAGTTTGTCATGAGTGTCTAAAACTATTTATTTATAGAACATTATGTAGGAACTTTTCTAATTTTGTATTAACTTTTTTTAATTAATATTTTAAGGGAATTTTTATCATTTTCAAAATGTGGGGGTGAGAGCATGAAAAATCTCAACGGAAAAAAAAAGTTCAATAAGCTTCTAGCCTGTAGGAGACAGTAACATAAGGACCTTAGTGAATGAGCTTTAATCTAAAATGTAAGCATCAAATATATTAAAAAAAAATTAA
>JBBPBP010000003.1:38088359-38106323 GCA_037974735.1 Cicer chorassanicum | reverse complement strand
AAAAAAAAAAAAAAAAAAAAAAAAAAAAAAAAAAAAAAAAAAAAAAAAAAAAGTAACTTAAGGTAGCAATTGATTCCAAGCCACGGCATTTGAAGCAAAACAAAATACACATAGAAACTGGTATTTATAAAGTAAATTGATGAAAGAAATACTTTCGTCAATTTACTTGTATCAACCATGATGGGAGCTTCAGGTTCTATACGATATACCGTGTAATTTCAGATACATAGGAAAACGACATAAAAAGTTACATTGAACTAGAAGAATAGGACTAACCACAAGACTGTAGATAAATAATAAAAATATTCTTTCATTCATTCATCTGTAACGTAACAACCTATGAAATTAAAATGTCAGAAACCCAACAATAACATTCACAGAATAATGTGACAATGCTAACAACCTAATCTAGGACAAAATCTCATGACGGCTGCATGAAGGACTAAATTCAGGGCTACAGGAATAATGAGGATTGGTAGGTATGGTGGGTATGAAAAAAAAATAAAAAAAGACAGCAAAAGGAAGATCAGATATACAAAAAATTTCACCAGCCCACTTGTATATTATATTTCCTAAGAAGTTACCCTGACATTGCTAGTTTGTTTAGTTTACTTACCTGTACAAGTTTAATGCAACTTTAACTCTGAACTCTAGGAAATTCTGTTGTCAGAACTGTTTCCAAAATGTTGAAAATATTATATTATTGAGCGGAAAAAAATCACCTGCGTCGAGGCCTCCATGTGATAGAAGCAAAATTGGCCCATAAGTGTTTCCACAAGCAAGGAATTATGTTGATACTCTCACCTGACATTCAACCAGTTACTAAATCAAGGTTAATACCCCTTTCGTTTGCTTCTTCAACAATATTGTTTGCATCACCAATGGACAAAAAAAGCTTATAGTAACATTTCCACAACATTATAGAAAATGGATACACTAACAGTGCCTTTTTATAAAACCTCTGGGATACTGCTTCAATGCCCATAGCATTGTGCAGGAGCTCTGCAGCTTCCACCCAGACAAATTCTGGGGGTATTGGGATGGCATTCATAATTGCATTTACCAGGGTTGAACACGCCCAAAACCATAGACTGGTTGAGTTTAGATCAGAAGAACTGTAATCCTTGCTCAGTAGCTTGCAAACAGCCATAGCTAATTGAAAGTTGAAAGGAACTACCTCCATAATGCCTTCCACAAAATCCACCAGATGCTTTGGGTCGCTCACAATTTGGGGTAAAAGAGATGAACCAAACCAGGATTGAAGTATCAAATTTAGTAGAGAACAATCAAATGAAGCTGGCCTTAATATGTTGCCAATGAGATGCTGTACTCTTGGCTTCTTGATGTTGTCAAAAAAATTTCTCGTTAGTACCCTAGGGGCCAGAAATGCCTGGGAGGAACCGTCCATATATACCTCCAATATTCTCTTGATGGCACCTTTAGGACCATCCTCATTAAAGCTTGATGCATCACAAATCAGAAACATTACATATTTTCTTATAGATTGCTCTAAACCCACAAAACTGACAGTATTCCTAGCCTTTTTAACAGCTTTGCATGCTTCTGTTTTATCATTCTGGAAAAAATAATAAACAGACAGGTTAAGATATCCAAACATCTTATCCATCTGTTTATGACCAGAATTCAATGAGTCGGAAACAAATTTAGAATCTAATCCTAATAAGCCACAAGAACTACCATCATCAGCAGTATCCATCCCACCATACGGAGGATCCTGCCCTTGCCATACAGACTGGAACCATCGGGCTGTAATTTCTTTTGAAAGGTCCATTCTTTGATTATGGATAGCATTTGCAATATACTGATTCCAAATGCACTGGATTCCAGGAACTATTTTTGGCCATCTACTAATTGCATCCTCAAATACCATCAGATTATCAACACCAAAATATTGTTTCTGTATTTGAGCTGACACCAGAACCAATTCTATGCAGGAAGGGTATAACGTAACATATTTATTCAACAAATTTCTTAAGCATTCTAGGCTATCAAGAGCAATCATGCACCTGAGATGATTGAGAGCAAAATGTTGAGCATACTTGAGATTAACTTCATTTTTCATTGATTCATTATAGGCATAGCAGTTAATACATTCAACGGCTGTTTCCATAAGTCTAACAGCCCTCTCTTTTTCATCCTCTGATAAACTGACAAAGGGCCATTCAATGTCAAGGAGATCTTTCTCACATTCAAACTTCTGAACAACAGCACCAGGCAGTTTCCTGTAAATAACTAAGTAAACACAACAAACCCATAACACACATTTGTCAGAAATTGTTAAGCAATTGAGTATATCTGAGAGTGACAGAAAATTAGGCTCATCAGATTTAGTTGTAGCCGGGAAAACTCCATAAGTTAGCTGTATTGCCTTCTCAACATTCCCCGACATGCATAAACAATCCATCATTTGCAGAAACAGATCTAAGATGCATGCACTTTCACACGTTCTGTCTTCAGAAGCAGCAGATGCATGCTGGCAGAGAGCTGAGAGGGCAGAATCATAGGCAGTTAATCTATCATCAAGCTTTCTACGACTATTGATGTACATGAGCCACAGTACATAAGATCCTTCATAGAGCTTAACCTGGAAACATTGGTTCAGAATTCCAAGGTAAATCACATAATCAGACCTTATACGGAGGGCTTAACATACTAACAAGAAGTTAAAAAGGAATTTAAGTGGAGCCAACGAGATAAATGATAAAAAGCTCTTTCTTATAAAACAACTTAAGGAAATTATGAAAGAAATTATTTTTCTACTATCTATATGGTCAAAGAGCAAAAGAGCATGGTTCCTACCAATATGATGTCTTTAAAGATTTGGCTAAAATGCACTATTGGTTCACCTATTGTCTTTAATATTTTATTTTTAATATACAACTTATTTTTAATATAAAATAAATAAAGTTTTAAATATTTATTTAAATATTTGTAAATTTTAAATTACTCATGGATAAAATAAATTTTTATTTAAATATTTTAATTTTAAATATATAAATATTAAATAATATTAAAAAAGTAATAAATTTAAATATAAAATATAATATTAAAATATTTAAAATAAAATTTTAACTATTTTATATAAATATTTTAACTTTTTAAACTATTAAGAAAACTTAAACAAGATAAATAAATTTTAAAAACTTTCAATTTTAATTTTAAATATTTTAATATATATAAATAAAATGAAATTGATTTGATTATTAATATTTTAATATATCAATAAAATTAATAACAAAAATAAATTAATGAGAGTGCCACATCATCAAAAAAGTAGGGGACCAAAAAATAGGTTTCGGAAATGAAATGACTAAAAGTTCATTTAATGCAAATTAGAAGGACCAAAAGTTCATTTAAGCCTAAAGATTTTTATCTCCTCCGTCCATTCACCCATCACTACCTGAACATCACGACATCAACCAGCCGTATACTAAAATGATAGAACCATGCACGATGGCCATCAGTATCTAATGATAAATGTAAATCAACAACCATGGATAGAACAGCTCTCAAAATTTAGTATTTTTAAATGACAGATTACATGGTGAACCAGTGATTTCAATAAATAAAAGCAAGTCAGAAATGCATGCTACTCGTAACACAAACGAACCAAAAGGCCTAGCACGTAATTTATGATGGAGTTACCTACTGCTGGTATCGTATCATTGGATTTCAGGGGATTATGATTAATAGCAACTTCTAGAGTTCCTATATTATAAAAATTTCCTCATTCTCCAAAAAGAAAAATCATCCAGAGAACGCTCCATCAATAAGTAGAAAACAAAGGATAACATACCACACACAAGAATGTGTCCTCCTTTTCATTTGGCCCCAAACTTCCATAGTAAATGAGCAAATAAACTATCAAGAGAGCCACACATGTTGGATCAATCTCCAGAGCTTTTGACAGTACAGATAGAGCCTAAAAATTACAATTATTGATATGAAGAAATACATAAGCAAACTCAAACAAAATCTACCAAGACAGAAAATGCAATCACAACTGTTACCTTTCGCACTCCCCGCAACTTATTGATTTCCTGGTCAAGAATAAGAAGAGCCATCTCAACAGCTTGCTCACTATCAGCCATAACCTGTTTAATTTGATTCTAAGTATGCAATAAATAAAGGGGAAGTTAGCACAAAAAAAAAAAAAAACAAATTCAAGACATTCAGCATTACAGGTTAATTATAAAATCAAGGCTAGATTTAACAAGAGCTGTTGGCCAGGAAAACTGAAAAAATTCATATTATAGTCAACTAAAAACTACATTTTTCTAAAACTGAAAATATGTATACACACAAAATACTTCTTCGCATTGAAGTTCACAAAATTGTCATTTACACTGAGCAGTACTAAAATCGTGAATAAGTATCCTTGCTACAGTTGCAAAATTATAGCTAACACGTCATAGTATATATATGCATGCACTGATACGAACTAGTGCACAAAATATAAAAAATGGTCATACCCCATATCCTAGACTTAAAAATAGTGGATCATTTAAATATTCAAAGCATAATATCATAACAAGCATAGAAGTGTGATATGTCAATTCAAGTGCAGAAGAATTAAAAGCTTATTTTGGTAAAAATAAACAATAGGCCAACTGATTAAAATTGAAGTATTCTGTAAAATTAGTTGATTAAAAATAAACAATAAGGTGATTAAAATTGAAGTATTCGGTAAAATTAGTTGTTCAACCAACTTATAAATATAAAATGACTTATAATAACATGTTTTATTTGATATTATATAAACTATTTATATTAAAATAATTATCAACTTTTATATTTTAAGTTATTTCAAATCATTTACCATTTTACAAGTTAGAAAATTTGCGTTTTCAATTTGTTTCTTATATTATTAAATGAAACAAGATAATATAATAAAATGACATTCATAACATTTAATATAAATTTTATTTCTGTTTCATAAATATTAGGGTTGATTTTTATTTTAATATAAGAGATAGTAAAAGTGAGAGATAACATAGTAACAAGTTTCAAGCTCAAAACTAGTAGTTTCTCAAGAAAAACTATAAGCTATTGCAATAATCTTAATTATCAAACAAATATACATTTGTCAATTAAGTTATAAGCAAATGAAATAAGCTATAAACTAGTTTATAGGCCTTGTCATACAAAGGCAAAGGTATGAACATAGATGAAGGTGGAATTAACATTGTTTGGTCATGCAACCTAATCCACTAGGCAGACACTTCTAAGAATACTGGGACCAAAGAAAATTTCTTGGAATAATTATTAACTGCTAAAAACAACAAAAATATCTTGTTTTACATATTCTAGGTCTTTTGATGGGCATAATAAAATTCAACCGTTGGTAAGCAAGTACTCTTCTGGGAGTTTCCAAATCCATCTAATATGCTTCTTATTTCTATCATAAAAATGACATAAAATAACCAATTAAAATTGAAAAATATTCCTACAGAAATCAAAATAAAATCATACAATACAACAACAAAATGAAGTTATAATTGACTCATCGTGCTCACTTCTGCATTGTGGTGTTATACTCATCGTTGTTAGGAGCAAGCTCTAAAGCGTAGGATTCTAAGATCTTACACGTTTTACGCCATGAATAGTGTGAGAGCGAAGGAAAGAGCTTCGTACGACCCAGATCTATGGGCGCGCAGAGGAAGCGCGTGGACGCGTAGGGGAGAGGTGTCGTTTTGACCCGTTACGGCGTTTTGACCCGTTTTCGACCCGGTTGTAAAAACCCTAGCTCTGGCCCGTTTTGCACCTCTTCGCCTTCGTATTCTGCTTGTTTCCCATAAAGAAAAGACATGCGCACGAGGATTTGAAGGCAGCAGCAGCCAGCATGAGGATTTGAAGGCAGCAACTGTTTGTTTCGTTTTCTGTTCGCATTCCTCACTGTTCCTGTTTGTTTTCTGCTCTGCAACTTAAATGATTCGATTTCAGATTCCCTCCTATTTCTTCTATAAATTCTTCTCATCTCTACAACTCTTCTCAATCTCATATCTGAAACTCTCCTCGATCCTCTTTGCTGCAATCTGCAATTTCTCTTGCTGCCTCACAATTTCAATCATGTCTACAACTACATCTGTTCCTGTTGCCTGCAGTTCTGGTTCTGCACCTTCCAGAGTGCAGAAAAATGCATTAGGAAGCAGAACTGATATAGCATGGAAACACGGTGTATCTGTTGATGGAGGAACCAGAAAAATAAAATGCAATTATTGTGGAAAAACATTTATTGGAGGAGTGTATAGACTGAAACACCATTTGGCTGGTACACAGCACAACGCTGTTGCATGTGCTGCTGTACCTGATGATGTGAAGAAACACATGTTTGAATAAAATCCTTGAAAGATAAATCATTGAAGAAAACAGAAGAGAATGATACAGATAATGTAAAAGGAAAAAGGTTATTAGAAGAGGATGAGAATGCTACCCCTACAAAACTTTTCAAGAGAAATGTAGTAAGTACTCAAGCCACCATCAACAACATTTTTAAGAAGAATTTGAAAGAAGAAGCGTGTCTAGAAATAGCTTCGTTCTTCTACAATAATGCCATAGCCTTTAATGTGGCAAAGAGTGATGAATTTAAAAGGATGTTGGAGATGGTTTCAAGACATGGCCTTGGTTTTAAGCCACCTTCCTATCATCAAATCAGAACAAAGTACTTGAAGCAAAAGGTGGAGGAGACAACTAAGGTCATTGAAGAACACAAACTTACTTGGAAGAAGGACAGGTTGTACTATTATGAGTGATGGGTGGATGGACAAAAGACAGAGGACACTTTTGAATTTCTTAGTTAACAGCCCTAAAGGTACTGTTTTTTTTAAAGTCAATAGATGCTTCTCATATAATAAAAACTGCCGATAAAATATATCAGATGATTGATCAAGTAGTAGAAGAAGTTGGAGAAGAAAATGTCGTGCAAATTGTGACCGACAATGCAGCAAATTACAAAGTTGCTGGTGCAATGTTAATGTTAAAAAGGAGGAGGCTCTATCGGACACCGTGTGCAGCACATTGTATTGATCTCATGTTAGAGGCTTTTGAGAAAAAGATAACAGTTCATCATGAAACAATTTCAAAGGGTAAGAAAATTACCCAATATATATATTCAAAGGCTTCTCTAATTTCTTTATTACAACATTTCACCAAAGGAAAAGATTTGGTAAGACCATCCGCTACTCGATTTGCAACATCTTATCTAACTTTGGGTTGTCTCATGTTGAACAGAGGATCATTGATAACAATGTTCACATCTAATGAATGGACATCAAGCAAGTTTGCAAAAACTAGTGAAGGGCAGTATATTAAAGAAGTGATTATGGATAAAGAGTTTTGGAAAAAGATTGCAATTTGCTTAAAAAGGTGCTTATCCACTAACTAAAGTGTTTCGTTTAGTGGATTCAGATGAGAAACCACCAATGGGGTTTATTTATGAGGCAATGGACCAAGCTAAGGAGAGAATCCAAGCTACCTTCAATGGTGTTCAAAGAAGGTACTACTATTTCTACAAATTATGTTTCTGCAAATTATGCATTCTGCCTTCAAATTCTGCAATCTGCATAATGTTTCTGTTTTGCAATGCACAATGTTTCTGTAAATTCTGCATTTTATTTCATGCCTAAAAGTAATTTAGTTGTTTTTCCATTATTATGTTTCAAGCCTCTATGGGATATCATTGATGAGAGGTGGAATAAACAACTCCATCGGCCTTTACATGCGGCAGGCTACTACCTTAACCCTCAACTACATTACAGCCTTGGATTTAAAGTTGATTATGAAGTCAAACGTGGGTTATATGATTGCGTACAAAAGATGGTGGGAGATGTTGAAGAAATTTGCAAGATTGATGCTCAACTAGAAGATTTCAAGACACAAGCAAAGTTTTTTGGTAGTCCGATAGCAAAGACATCACTTAAAACCAAAACTCCATCACAATGGTGGGAATCATATGGGGATGAGCATCCAAAACTTCAAACTTTTGCAATACGTGTGTTAAGCTTAACTTGCAGTTCATCTGGATGTGAACGAAATTGGAGCGCTTTTGAGATGGTAAAAATTACTTTAAAATTTCACTTTGAAAATTATCCAACTTGCTATATACTAATGGAGTTTGTATCTATTAGGTCCAAACAAAGAGGAAAAACCGTTTGAAACAAAAGACAATTATTGATGTGTTGTTTGTGATGGCAAATTCAAAATTAGCTAAGAAGAAGCAAACTAGAAATGTGGTAGAACATAACCTTGATGATCTTGAATCTGATGATGAATGGATTGTAGATGATAATGAAGGTTCAACTAAGAATGACATTTTAGATTTCACAATAGATAATGAGGATTTAGAATTTGGCAATCAAAATGAAGAAGGGAATGGAGTTGAAGATATTACCCCTCAAGATGATTTGGAGATTCACAACCTTGATGATGAATTTGATGGAGAAGGAGATGAAGTTTGTATGGAAGATGTTGGTTTTGATCACAACGCCTTGGATGAATTGTTAAATTAAAGTTTTAGATGTTGTTAGATGATGGTGATAGGTTTTGTTTTTTTGTTTGAGACAATGGTAATAGCCTTTTGTGTTTCAGCTTGTGATTTTTTATTGAACCAATGAAAATTTTTATGTGAAGGTTATTTTTCTTAATTTTATGATATAATTTTGTCAATTTTGTGAGATCTTAAAATCCGCTTTACGATCCTACGATCTACTCTTTTTCTGTACCCCAAAGATCTATCTTAGGTAGGATCTAGAGTTTGACAACCTTGGTTATACTTCACATGATTATTTTAAAAATATAAGAACAAACCAGGAAAATAATATGATAGATAGAAGCAACAAACCCCAACTCCATTTCTCCACTGTAAAGATAACTGTTTGCTCCATGCCCCACGGACCTCTTTGCATTCATCACCACCAAGCGAAAATGGACCATCTGCGGCTGAACCATTTTGTAGCAAATTCAAAGTAGCCAAAGTGATACTGAAATGCTGCTGCCAGTATTGAGCAATTCTATGTGCAGTTAAAGGTTTATATGCAAATTGATCCGCTTTCAGAACATCTAAACTAACAAGGTATGTCGGTAGAATAGTCGCTTTGTGATACTTGGTAACTTTTCTCACACCATTACAATTTTGCTGATGCAACGGCAATCGATCTTGAGAATCTGTTCAAACAGTATAACAGTCTCTTTATAGAAGATAATTTTAATAACAATCATACGAAGTGGATAATATCATAATGAAATCATGATTCAGAAATTGTAATTTTTCTATACAGCACTTGTTACAGGTCAATATAAATTCCATATTCTGTCACATAATTTAGTTTCCCTGACATTGAACTGAATAGAATAAAGAAGCTGCCATTCTTCTAATACTGAGTCCAAGCAATAATCAGATATCAAAAAGTCAATAACTCAGTATTTAGGACCAGTCAGTTATAGAAAGAGATTGTGTATATGAATAGTGGTTCTGTAATTTCAACAGAATTAAGTGAAGTAAATCCAAAATTCATCCTCTGCATTGCATTTTTCCTTTGTTTTGGACAATAATGTCGATCATATCAAAAATCGACCTATGGAGGTAGGTTCCTTTCACACAAGCTCAATTACCAAGACATCGATCCAACCAATTACCAAATTCCCAACATTCATTCAACCTCAAAATATAACTACATTTCTGGGACTGGATCGTGTCAGCCTCAAAATATAACCTGACATACTTTATTTGAGGTAAAAACATTATTAGCTCCCAAACCAAACAATATTCAGTGTAAGACTATGTAGTCAGAAGCGGCCGTCGCGGCCGCAATCGCGCTGTCACATTGCGTTGTGGTGGTCTGGTGCTAAGCAAAATGCCGTTGCGTCGCAGATTAGGGTAGCGACCGTCGCAGCTGATTCGCGGAGAAGACATATCAAAAATGTGCAACAGTATATGCAAAGGAAAATGTCGTCAATGCCCTTAACCATGGTTGTTAGGGGCACGTGACAGATTGTGAAGTCATAATAGTGGCACTCTTCTCACGCCGCCGCCGGCTGGTTATTTTGGTTACAGTCATGGTTCATGGGTCGGGTCTGCAACTCGGTTTATTAAAAACAACAGCTTCGCATAACAAAACCCTAAAAAACACGTTTATGATACCTGTCATTTTGCTTGCTGACAGTCTGTCATTTTGTTTACTCTATTCATTAACTTGCTTTCCTTTTTGGTTTTATATAATTAATTAATAATAATTGCTAATGTGATTTAAAAAAGGAAATATACTATGCTATAAGTTACAATAAAAAATATATAATGCTATATTATTTTTTAATCATAATACAAAATGATTTTATTAGTAAAAAAAAGTATAAAATGATTTGTTTATTTTTTTAAAACAAAAAATATTTGTTTATTGCTTTTAGATGCTCGAAGCATGGAGTTTCTGTTTATATTATGTTTCAAATATTAGTAGCAATGACCTTTGAAGTTATGACTTATGAATTTTTCTCTAATTTTTGCAGTTTTCTATTTTTTTGCCTGTATATGTGTATGGTATTAATAGCTTCTAAATGTTCCCTTAGACTTCAAAGTAGCGGCTATACCGCTACCTGCTATAGCATTTTGAAGGTAGGCCGCTACCCTACACTATCTGCTACTGACTACATAGGTGTAAAATAGGACTATATTCTCTTTTCAGTATCAACCATTCATCCTTAATTAACCTAATTATCTCCTATATTGAACAATATTAAGTTCAGCTTCAGAAAAAACCCCAAAAATACATATAACAATCATCACATGGACATGGATATTTTCAGAGAGTTCCATCATCATACAACAAGATCGAAGGCAAAATATATAGGTTACAAACTGTAACTAATTTTTTATACCTGCATTATTAGAATCAGTTTGCTGATTAATGTTTCCATCAGCATAGTCCTTAGCATGCTGCCAAGGACACTCGTCGTTGTTGCATTTTCCTCGCAGCTCATACATGCAAAGCGGCCAAAACGGATCAACTTCAGGACTGCAGCCATAAGTGCCTTCTTCTGAGAGTGAATTCCCAACAGTGACAGACATTGAGATTGCCGACATGTTCTTCTTTGCTTCATCAGAACTGAGGCAAGTAGCATTTTGACTTTGATCATCATTATCGTGAGTGGACTTATTTTGATTGGGTAAATGATTTGAACTAAATGGTGACATTTCTCTCAGCTCACTAAATGCACTCCTAAAAGTCACAGGCAGAACGTTCACCATATTAGTTGAGTGATGACCTTGAAAAGGTATTTCTCCTTGATCACCAGAACCAGCTCCGCAGTTGGCACTCAAAGAATTTCCACCAATTTTTTGCTGACTTTGAATCTGAGTATCCGGATAGATGTTTCTTTCTTTCCTCTCGATGCCTAGATTTTAAGAACAAAATAATCAGAAACATAATGATAAATTTGCAAGCTCATCAACACTTAATTAACTACTGCTAACTTTAACTTGTGATTTGTCACAATAAAGACCGAGAATCATTGATGTGAAACCTAAATAATTGGTTAATACCTAAAAGTGCCAATATACTGCGATTGACAGAACAGCACTTCTAGATTTTTTACAAAAATATATTCAGTTCAATATTTAAGAGTCCTTAATTCCTAGTATCACTGTTTTTCAACCTTAATTTTAAAGCATTTACAGAGTCTATGAAGTTTAATTCTTATGCTGATTAAGATACACAGATCAACTCCTCTTTTGACATCAACAGTGCATATAAAATCCTAATAATCCAATTCAATAAAGTTAAAAGAAAAAAAATTGACAGTCAACAGCACCAAAATTATTCCATTTACAAATATTATGTAATGAAACTGAGTGAACAGAGAAGAATTTTAGGAAAGAACATAGAAATGTGAAGCTAGTGTAGGGCCAAGACATTGATTAGAGTAAACAAATTATACAGTTTATTCAAACTATACATTATTATGTTTCGCTAAGATTAAGAAGCGGCATTACAAACTTAAAAAATCAGGCCTATGTAAAAAAAATTAAAAAATAGCACATCACAAAAATGTTCATTCAAAAAAAATCACCTCTAAGATCATTGTTTTCTGCATTAGACAATGGGACAGAGCCATGATGCACTTGGCTTTTCTCACTTCCAACCTCATTTTCAGCACCTTGTTCAGCAGTCTCAACGTTGTTGCATGGATTACAACTCTTCGTAGCTCTTTTCCCTAATCGTGCAAATAATTCAGACCTTAATGCTGCTTCAAGAAGCAAAGAATCCTGAGGACTACCAGTGGAACAATTTGCATTTGATGCAGTATTTATGTCTATTTGTTTCACCTTGGAGTCTTGTTTTCTATGATATTCAGCATCAAGATGATTAGAAACATGTCCAGATAGAGAAATTTCTTCATTTTCATTAGCCGATGTGTCAGATTCATTCATAGGAGAATACACTTCATCCGCAGTATGATTACCCCTTTGAGGCAATGGCTCAGATGTACTAGCATCTGGTTCAGCACAATGTTCAGAACCTAAATTTGCTCCATGTGTGTGATGATAGGAAGTATCGGACTTCCTATTATTGATGCCTTGATTATTAGAATCAAAACTAGGATTATTAATATTATATTCAGCCTGCCTCAGACAGCTTGATGTGGGTATTTCATATCCAAGTTTAGGTAAGTAATCTAGACCTATATCAAGTTGCTGGTGCTGTCCTAAAGACAAAGAAAAGCTGGAATTATTCAAAATCAAAGATCTTAGTTTAGCTGAATACAATTCCCTTTGGCGATAAAGATTGTTGCATCGAGCATTAGCCTCAAGCAAAGACCTCTGAGCTTTAAGATAAGCTCTGTGTGCATTCCTTTCTTCAATTTCACAACTGTGCCTGTGCTCTTGAGCTTCCTTCAGTTCCTTGTCTATCAATTCTTCCATACCAAAAACTGACTGTAAATCAATGCTGCTATGCTCTGAGACATTTGCAGTGCCATTACAATTCATAAGAACATCATTGCTTAATGCTTCCTAAGTCAGAGATGAGAAGAGAAGGTGAGAAAATGCAACACAATTCACTACATAACAAAATCAGAATGATTATAAAAGGTATAGTAGTGGCCTCTTTCAGTTGCTTACTGTTAGTAATTTATTCATGAAGCAACTTGGTAACCATGTAGTGTTACACTACTCTGGTGATATAAAGACAACAGAAATTACATGATGCCAAAGAATTTTAAATTCATACTAGAATGACTGTTAATGTATTGACAAAGGTTTATGATCTTGGCTAATCTATGGCCTATTATTAACTATAAGTGAAGAAAGTGTTAGGAACCCAAGAATTGGATTCCAAGGAAAGAACACTTTTTTATTAAGAAATATAAAAGACTAATATGAGAGGAATCTCTACTCCAAGGGTTTCCCCTTCACAATTCTCAAGAATTAGAGTAAAAATATATTTATTGAATTGAATTATGTTGGCAATACATCAGAGATATATATATATATATATATACTAGATTACTAAACAACCAAATCTATTAGTACTCATATATAACTAAATCCCTACTAGTACTCATATTCAACTGAATCCCTATACTTGAGGAATATTAAACAGAAACAGATTTTGACACTCCCCTCAAGCTGGTGAATAGGTGTTCTCCATTCCCAGCTTGAATACAATTCTTTCAAAGTTGCTGCTATTTAGCCCTTTAGTTAGAAGACGGTCAAATGGACGTTTAGGCCAAAAAGAAATCTCAAGTTGCTGCAATGAAGGCAGCAAAAAGGGGCCACAATGAAGGTGGCTAAGGTTTTAGGAAAATAGAAACCACAATGAAGGTGGCTAAGTTTACCGCCATAAAGGCGGCTAGGGTTTATGCGGAAGCAAGGCACTCAAAGATCGAGAGCTCTGATACCATCTCAAGAATTAGAGTAAAAATATATTTATTGAATTGAATTATGTTGGCAATACATCAGATATATATATATATATACTAGATTACTAAACAACCAAATCCTATTAGTACTCATATATAACTAAATCCTACTCATATATAACTAAATCTCTACTAGTACTCATATTCAACTGAATCCCTATACTGGAGGAATATTAAACAGAAACAGATTTTGACAACAAGAGAGTTTCTACTCTATTCAAAACTTTACAATAGTCAAATGATGCCCTTTCTAACTCCAAAACCTCCTTATTTATACATGATAATCCTGACTACCCCATCAACTAACTAACTACCTCATTAGTTAATAACTTCCCTGACTTACTCCCTAACTCAAATCCTAACAAATTCACCCTTACCCTATACCCTAACAGAAAGTTTGTGCATCACTTGTGAATCAAACCATAGGTCATAGTATAAATTACATTGCTCAGTCATCCATAATTTCTGAAGAATTCGAAATGGTAAAAGAGAAGGAAGATTAACTATGGTTGGTTAGCAAGAAAAAAAATATCAGACAGTTTTCAGTAAAGTCACCCAATTAAAGCAATTTTCATGTATAGAGAATTATGACTTACTATCAGCGATTAACAACAAATACGAAATACAAATAAATGTATGAATAGAAAATTATAAACTCACTAAATAAGTTGGCACGCTGTTGGAAGGCATATTTGCTGGCACTGCACTTTGATTGAAAGCTGCACAAGGGTCAACCAACCTGCTACTTTTGTCAGCCTGATAGCAACCATAATTGACATCACCTACAGAATATGATGAGACTATGCGATTATTAAAAGAAAAGAACTTAAATATGTTTTAATGACAAATATTTGGACATGGGTGGAAAAAAGCAGCCAGTTTTGTCATACTTAACTAAATCGCCTAAACCAAAGCAAAGTTCCGTAAGATTAGAAAACAATATTTTACACATTATCATGACATTGCAATATAATTTGATATTTTGACCAAAAAATATGGCATCAAATTTGTAGTAGCACTTGGAAGCAGCCTTACATAAACATGTGATTAGGAAAACGAAATGAGACAACCGAATGATACAAGCTAATGAGTTATTGAAATGAATACACAAACACAAAAGTAACATGATCAAAACATATTTTAATTTCTAAAATCCAGAAGAGTACAACGAAGTTTCTAAGTGAACTTGTTCACCAAAATGTCCTACGACACGGACAAAATAAAGAAAAATATTTACCTTCTCTTCTACAAGGCATATTCTGTAATGAGTTGCCAAGATGATTGTCAGGCTGCCTTTGCGATATGATTTTCGACTCCCCTCTACATGATGGAATCTCCTTTTGGTTATGATCAACCTTGTTTCTTTCCTGAGGATAAATGTTCCCACACACAGAATCTTTTGATGGTAGTATTGATTTTACAATGGGAACTTGCTGCCCACCAACAGTTTGAGGTGTATCATGAGATGTGTTGAGTTTTATGCGCTTCCTATCTGGTTCTTTCAGCCCCAATTGTGCAGCGCCTGAGGAAACTGGAATATTTTTCCTACCTGTGTCATTCTTCAGGTTCATGGCATTCTGATTCTTACCTAAAACTAAAGCAGACTCCTTATGTTGCTGGGCTGCCTTCAACTTCAGTTCACTTTCACGAAGTGCAATCTGATGCCGCAAATCCTGAAGTTTATTGTCATTGGATACTGCTCCTTGGTCACGCTCTCTGCTAGCTAAAGTTTTGTTCATTGGATTCAAATTTCTAGCTCGTGGTCCTTGTCCCAGTGACCAGGATCCAACACCCTTAGAATTAGAACTAGGATTCTTGGCCACTGATGAGATAAATGTGCGATTCGTAGACAACTTCTTGGGAATTTCCTTGTGCAAACTTCTAGCATTTTGTTGTGACTGTAGCTTG
Source organism: Cicer chorassanicum (assembly GCA_037974735.1). Lineage (NCBI taxonomy): Eukaryota > Viridiplantae > Streptophyta > Magnoliopsida > Fabales > Fabaceae > Cicer > Cicer chorassanicum. The sequence goes on along the minus strand of JBBPBP010000003.1, from coordinate 38,090,483 downwards.
TTTGAATTTCCCAAGGATGAGCTAGGTCGCTTGACATTTCTTTCCAACCCGGAAGGATTACCTTTATTTTCAATGTCACTACCACTGTCATCATCAGAAAAGCTTATCACAAGATTTTTATCATTGCCTACATGACCAGTCCATGGAGAAGATTTAGGGGGTAATTGGTTCTTTTTTATGCTCTTCAGTGAAAATGGTTGTATGGCTGTTCGCGTTTGTATATTATTGGAGCCTCCTGTAAAACATTGTCATTACGCTCCATAAATTGTACATGCCATTAAAATTAAAATGGCTTTTACAGATGATTACATACACATTTTGACTAAAGAAGAAAAAATTTACTGGATGCATGTAGGAAAACACCAAGATTACATTACGAATAAAAATACAGTGAAAAAGCCATGCCCAATGCATAATATGAGAGCACCATCTATTCACACACATGACATGCCGACATCTTGCCACAATTAAGATGAAGATGAAGTTTCCAACTCCATAAACCAAGACTAATAAGAAAGTAATGATGCCAGATGAGTGATGATCAATTGCAGAGATCAGTACAAAACCAAGTTCAATGGACACTTGGACAATGAACAAGACTTACCACCTTGAACCCCTTGGGTACTTTGTTGCACCGAAGGAACAGAACGAGACCCTGCAGCAAGGGTGGATTGCACTGTAGAGCCATTAGGGTTTTCCTGGAGAACAAAAATTACTCATCAACAAATCCATATCAATTGAATTAAATTTGCAAGAACAACACATTGATTCCACCACATGCTTTCAAATTTAGGCACGCTCTCATTTTTTCATTTTTTACTGTTTAAGCCACCATAAAAGCATAAAATAAAACCCTACACAGCAGTGTTTGCAAAATAAACTAAACAAAACATATAGTTGTACAGCAGATAAAGGTGCTAGTTCAGATTAACCGCTAAGTTACTCGTTAACAAACCATATCATTTAATTTAAATTTACAAGAATAACGCATTGATTCCCCCACATGCTTTCAAATTGTAATACCCTCTCATTTTTCACTTCTACCATTTAAGCCGCAGAAGAAGCATAAAACCCCACACCACACTGTTCACAAAGAGAAGCTAAACAAAACCAATTGCCATAATATCAGTTCTACAGCTAATAAATATGCGAACTAGTTCAGACTAACCGCTAAATTACTTATAAACAAATCCATATCAATCAAAATGAATTTGCAAGAACAACACATTGATTCCACCACATGCTTTCAAATTTTAAGACGCTCTCATTTTTCATTTCAACTGTTAGAGCCAGAAAAGCATAAAACCCTACACCGCAGTGTTGGCAAAATACATCGTAACATCAGTTCCAAAGAAGATAAATTTGCAAGCTAGTTCATCTGAACCACGAAATTACTCATTAACAAATACTTATCAATTGAATTTAAGTTACAAGAACAATACATTGATTCCAACACATGCTTACAAATTTTAATACATTTCAGTTCTGCAACAGATAAATTTCTAAGCTAGTTCAGATTAACCGCTAAATTACGCATTAACAAATCCACGACACGAAGAAACATTAAACCCTAAACTGAAGTGTTCACCAATAGAAGCTTAACAAAACCGAGTGTTGTTATCTCAGATCCAATAGCAACAAGATAACATGCAAATTCCGAACGAAGAAATAGGAAAACGAAAAAAAAAATCGCAGAAACGGGAAACTGAAACTGTAGGTAGGGTTTTGAGAAGAAGAAGAAGAAGAAGAATACGTCGCCGTCATCGGAAGAAGAGAGCTCGCCTTCTTCTCTGGTTTTGGTTGGAAGGCGAGGGTTGTGATTCTCGGATGATGCCGCCATGGTTGTGGTGGTTATGAGGTCAATGGTGTTATCCATCGTCTCACTACTTTCCTCTCTCTCTCTAAGTTTCTCTCTCTAGAAAAGAGAAGAATAACCGTTTTTATTTTTTTTCACAAAAGAGGTAAACGCGCACGGAAATGCAACAGGAGACGGATGAGGTAAGAGAATGAAACGACTCGTGTGTTCAGAACTATACTTTCTTCGTCCACGCCATCAAAATAGCAGTCATCCTCACCTCATTTTAACGTTTTGCTGATTTACCACTATTTTTAATATGAGAAAAA
>JBBPBP010000003.1:38066321-38088214 GCA_037974735.1 Cicer chorassanicum | reverse complement strand
AAAAAAAAAAAAAAAAAAAAAAAAAAAAAAAAAAAAAAAACTAAAGTATACCATATAGTAGGGGTGGACATCGGACGGGTTTGGGCGGTTTCGGGCTAAAAATGTGAAACCGGCCCAATCAGCGGGTGATATTTATAGACCTAATTTCGTTGGTTTTTTAATTCGAGTTCGGGTTCGTCGGGTGTCGGTTTTGAGTGGGTGGCGGGTTGGACTTTATTGGGCTTTTTTTTGCTTTTTTTTTATAAAAAAAAATCTGGTTTTATATAATTTGTTATATATAATACAATTATTTCCGATTAAAAAAAAGCTGGTCCACCTGCTAATTTTACATCACACTTGTTTTATATCTTCAATTTTTCTAAAGCACATAACATTTGCATAATAATCAATTTAATACATCACAATTTTGTACAATAATCAATCAGTTTTGTTTCAACATCACAATTTCTAAGTTCTGAGGTTTGGACTTCTGAGTTCTGAGGCTTTGGGCTTGTAGGTTTAGACTTGTAGTACTGACTGGTGAGTAAAACTTTTTTTTTTACAGATAACTTCAATGTAGTAATAGTAATAATAATAATAATAATAATAATAACAATAATAATAATAATAATATGGGCGGGTTCGGTCGGCAATGGGTCCAAATAATCAATCCGAACTCGCCCGACGTAACTCTTATGAATCCTTTTTTTCTTCCACGCGGACCCGATTACTCGTCTCAACCCGACCACGTCACCCAAATTCAACATGGGTCGGGCGGGTATGGGCGGGTCGAATTATCTTGTCCACCCCTACCATATAGCAACTTCTAGCAATTAGAAACAACTTGAATCTAGGTCTAGCCGTCTCTACCATTCTTTTGTATTAGTCTTTATCATCATAGAAGAGGGATAATTTAAGATTATTTTTTTATCGAAAATCACCTTTAAGAAAATTTGCAATATTAAATAAATAAAAATTTCCTTTGAGAGGATCTTTGCATTCATTACATATATAGCCCTTAAGGATAGTACTATTACAGCAGTCAATGGTGACTCATACAAATCTAGCAACGGTACAATCTTAACAAAATTCCTAGAATTGGAGAATAAACCTTCTAGGTCTTTCTTAAATGTTTAGACAAGGAAATAACATCTAGTGTGCGTTCATTTGGGCTTACGGGGTACCTCATAGTTCCTTAGCCATTTGGGCTTGACCCTGTTTCTCTTAGACCTAATTTGAGGTATCTCCTCTCTCATCTCATCTTCAATTTATTGGTCCTCATCTTGGGCCATGACATCCCCACCAACTTCAAAAAACGCATTGTCCTCAAGGTGTAAGTCAGGGTAATTTTGTTTAATGTCTAAAAACAACTCACAAGTAGCAACTTCAGGAAAAGTGTTAAACCATTCAATAAGAACCTTGGGGTGGAGAATTTGGTGCCCCCTACTAGTCCAGTATTGCCATAGGGTAAACTAGTGGTTGATTGTGTAATGTTTCTTCAGGAAGTGATAGGGCTGGAGTAGAATCACCATGAAATGGTTTCAATTTGGACACATGGAAAACAAGGTGAGTTCTGCTAGTTTCAGATAGTAGTAATTCAAAAGCAACTTCACCAATTTGTTTAGTGATTTTGAAGGGACCATGGTATCTCTTGGTGAGCATGTGAATACGATCTCGACAAGCGAAGTTTGACAGTGAAGATGCAATTTGACTAGGACTATGTCCCTAACTTGGAAAGAGTGTGGAAGACGATGTTTGTTAGCTTGAGTCTTCATTGCAGCTTGTACTTTTTCAAGGTTCTTTTTGAGGATTTGCAAGATGGTGTCGCAGCTGATCAATTCTACATCCAATACTTTTAATTAACTAGAACCTACAATGTATTGAGACAAAGTAGGTGGTGAAGGTGCAAACACGAGAAAAGGGTTGAATTGTGTTTGACAAAGTTGATAACTTTTTGCTAATTTGATGAAGGATGGTTCATTTTTATGAATTACTTAGATAAGAAACAATCAGGTTCAGAGGCAGCAAACAATGAAAGGATAAATAATTGGACACATAGATTTATCCTGATTCACCACTAACTTGGTTACATTAAATCCCATCATTCATAAGACTTTAATCCGTTAACTCAAATACCTTGAATTACAAAGCACTTGACCCTCCAAGTCAGTTTTCCCAAACAACCTGACAACCCCAGACTTTAGAGGAATACACACACCTTGACTCTACCAACCAAGTATTCTCCACACAATTTGACAACCCCAGATTGTTGAAGGCACACTAACACCACTATCGGGTTTGAATACAATGGTTTAGAACTTGAGTAGTTGCTTCTAACAAGCTGATTATAAAATGACTATCACACTCTAAGAAGAACACTTAGAAAATATTTCTCATTCGAACAAGTGTTTCTCTCTTTGAACTCTAAGATGAATTTGGAAGTTTGGCGCCATTAAGTTGAAACAATTGTTGCTAAAACTGCTCAAAAAAATTGGGTCTCTATGCGAAAAGATGCTACTAGGCATACCATGATGTTTAAAAATCATGTGAGCAAATAAATCGACCACTTTGCAAGCAGTAAATTTTGTAGGCAACGTGCCAAAGTGAGTTGTCTTTGAGAATCTATGAACCACTACCTGAATTACAGTATGAGTTTGGAATGAATGTAGCCCTACAATAAAGTGTAGCAAAATATCTTCCCAAATAGCAGTAGGAAGTGATAAGAGTTGTAACAAACCATATCATAAATGTCATCGTGACTTTGTTTCTGAACCAAACAATGTTTAATGAAATCGATAACATCATTTTTCATGCCATTTCAAAACATATTTTTAATCTAAGTATCTCACTCACAAAAGAGCAAAGCATTAGTCAAAAATTGCACAGAAAGAACGTTCTGTTTAAAGTAGAAAAACGTTCTCTTTGTTGGATTTTATGATAAAAGAAATTATTTCTCATATTAAAGTAAGATTCATCACCTTAAATGTTTTTAAGTCAACTTAGAAACGGACAATGATCAACTTTGTAGTTGAAGTCATGTCAAGAATAATACATTTAAGACATATTGCACAAACAAACTTAAATGAGGAATAGTGAAATAACATTTTTTATGGTATGAAACAATGGAATATGTCAGAAAGGCTTTGGTTGATCCATCTTCAATTCCAACACTATTTTCATCTTTCATTTTGACCAATATGACCAAGCAAACTCATACTTTGACATGCACATGTTGCCCACGTTTTTGGAAAAGAACATTCTCTTTGTTCTACAACTTGCAATTACAAGTGACAGTTGTTGTATTTTTTCATTCCCCATGGTTCATCAGAAAAGACAACTTACAATGTCTCATATCTCATATTTTGAAGATGTTTCTTGGTTACAAAAAGCAGAAGAACGTTATTCTCTAGGAATGTTATCTTTGAACGACACTAAAACATGAAGACACCTCATCAAGAAGATTGATTTATGGATTCTCGTGTCCAACAACTTTTCTTTTCTTCATCAAATTGGAGCTCTCCAAAAACGGATGTTGAACATGAATAAAAATAGTGCAAGCTACAAATCATCAATCACTTGTTTTATTCTCAAGTTAATCTCAAGGCTCTTTTTATCATTCACACTTCAGTTTCAGATCTGCAAATTTGAGCTACATATCTCTGAGTGTGCTAATACATTTCCTTTGGTTCTCCAATTTGTCTTTGGTTTTCATAAACAAAGAACCCATACACTTATTCATATTCTTGCAAAAATCTCTCAAAGTCTTTCCTTTGTGATTGTTGAAAGTAAAGTTGTATTTAGTTTGTTTAAACTGAGTTTGTAAGCCTGTTGAGGCTGTGATAATACAAGTTGTAAGCATGTTGAGGCTTTAATAATACATGGTGTATTAGATCAAGTTGTGATCTAAGGAAAATATTGTAAAAGTGTGCTAAAGGAACGTTGTCTTCAACAAAATAGTGGAAAATCTCACAAGATGTAAGGACTGGACGTAGCCCAAGGTTAAGAGTGAACTAGAATAAATTTGTGCGTGATTCTCTTTACTTAATCTTTTATTCTTGCACATTAATCACACCACATTGTCATCTACAATTTTCATTATATACATATGATATAGAACATTCTATTTGTTCTTAAACCAATATTCTTATCCAAGTAACAATTGAGATATTTTCATTTGATTTAAAATTTTAAAGGTCGCAATTCAAACCTCAATTTCTTGTGAGATATTATTCTACTTCATATCCATTTTTTTACAACTGAAGTAATGGCGCATAATTCTCAGACATATATAGAGGCATTCAACAACTTAGGATAGAATTTCTTGTTGTAATAGCAAATGGGGAGGCCATTTTGTGAGATAACTGCACCTATGCCTAAGTTTGAAGCATTTGTGTATAACATGAAATCCTCATCAAAGTTTGGTAGAGCTAAAACCAATGATGTTGCCATGGCCCTCTTTAAATTATTAAAGGAAGATTAAGTTGTCTTAGTCCATGTCAACGAATCCTTTTTGAGCAGTTCACTAAGAGCATGAGAAATGGAAGCATAATTACGAATGAATTTCTTGTAAAACCTAGTAAGTCCAAGAAATCCTCGTAGTTGTTTGATTGTTGTTGGATGAGACCAATTGGTCATTGTAGCTTGAAATGTGGAGGGAGCATTACAAAGACCAAATGACACGACAAGGATTTTTCAGTGTCCTTGATGAGTGCGAAAACATTTTATGTATATCTGAAGGTGTCATGCGTATCTAATGATACCCTGAATAAAGGTCCAGTTTAGAAAACCATTTAGTGCCATAAAGTTCATCTAACAATTCATCAATGGCAGGAATGGGAAATAAATCCTTAATTGTGATGGCATTAATAGCTCTATAATCGACATAGAAATGCCAAGACTCGTCACGTTTGTGCACCAACAACACAGGGGATGAGAAGGAACTAAAGCTAGAATGGATGATAGCTTGTTCAAGCATGGCTATGATTTGATTCTCTATCTCTTTTTTTTTGGAATTGAGGATATTTATAAGGTCTAACATTCACAAGGTATAAGCTATCAAAGGGGGGAACATGGTGGTTAGTGGCTCGGGGGGGAGGTAGGGATGTGGGTGTAGTGAAAATGTAGTTGTATTGGTCAAGGAGGTTTTGGATTAATGATGGTGAGGATGTAGGATTTTCATAGTCGAAAGTAAAGGAAAAAATGTGGATTTGGTAACATGAGTTAAGGGATTCAATGGAAATTAGGCGTCAGAGTTAGTGCAAAGATTACTCGGTGGGGTCAGGTTTGGGCTCACCTTGGAGTTGGATCACAGAGCCATTTTGGATAAATTTCAAATTGATTTGGTTATAATATGTTATGATTGGTCGAATGTTTTGAGCCATTGAACGCCCAACATAACATTTTCCCCATTTAAAGGTAGCACAAACAGGTCCACCGGGAAAGTGTAAGAGCCCACTTGAAGGGACATTTGTTGGCACGTGGTTTCACATTTTAATTCTTCACCATTACCAACAAGAAATTAAAATGATTGAACTGGATGTTGGGGTTGTTAGAACCAAGATGGTTTGAAGAACAATTCCTTATCTTGTTTTGATGATAACAAAAGGTATTTTGTGGGAACAATTTAATGTACTAATCTTTTAATTAAGTGTGCAATTCCAAGACCAAGTGTTTGTGTGGGATATTATGCTATATCCTCGGATGATCAAATTAATACAAAGGAACACCAAGACTTCGCTTTTATGCTATACATTCTAAGTACGGTGATATGTGCCTCTGATGGTGCAAAATAATGTTATACTTTGTTGCCTTTGGAGATGCAAGCAAGCGTCTGACTTAGTTGCCTCTAATGAATGCAACAAACGTCTATTCATTTGCCTCTCATAACTACATCAAACGTGTAATTTGTTTGCCTCTGGAGAAAGTCAATGCCCAGTAAACAGTCATGAAGAAGTCAACATTCTAAAAAAGTCAATGCATTTGGTTAAGTCAACGACTCTGAAGAAGTCAATGCTCTGATGAAAGTAAATGATCTGATGGCAATTAATCCTCCGAGATAACATTGTTGTGTGCATCCTTTGATAATCACCATGCTTTGATGGTTTGTAAGACAATGCTCTAATTATCCTATCATTTGATCTCGTATCCTCTGCTTCCCTCTGTTTTCATTCAAGTTATGAGGAATCATTTCTAGGATTGTGATCTAATTTGAGCTCAACAGATAAATTTATCTTCAATAATTTTATGCTGAAATCCATGAAGATGCATGTTGTCTTTCTGTTATGAAGTACAAATGTCATACCCTAAAGGCTCTATAAAAAGGATATGCTTCCTCACTTGAATACATAGACAACAACGCACAACAATTCCACATCAACTACACACAACACAACAACATTACAACATTCTACAACCATTCAAAATTTATCTATGTGCTGAGAAAGAAAAACCTGAAAGTATTACATTGTAAACAACCTCTTGAGAGAGATTTTTCAGAAAAACCTAAACTCATTCATTTGTAACTTAGCCCGGTAGTGGTTGTTTCCTCAACGGTTTATAGGTGCAAACTAGAAGTTGAGTAGAGTTAACTTGTTGAAGCTAAGTGTTGTAATTTGGTTTGAATTATTGGAGAAAATCCTTCTAGGGGAAGGGATTGGACGTAGCTACCGGTTTGGTGGTGAACCAATATAAATCTTTTTGTGATTTACTTCTTATTGTACTTATTTATAATGTGCTTTAATTACCAAGTTTATTTAAGATTTTTTAAATAGTAAAACAGAATTCAATTCCCCCATTTTCTTGTGTGTTTTCAACCTTCAAAAACAATAACGAAAAAAGGTTTGAGCACCGACAATCTTATCAAAGATTTATCTTTGAAAGACTATATCTCCAAATCTATATCCAGAGAAAGTCGAACTGATAGGCTGGAAAGTACACTACTGTTGTACTTTCAGAACAGACCTGCACACGTGATTCAAGGCATGGATCACTTGAGACAACTGTCAAGATCAGAATAAAAGTCAGCTCATTTCAAGACAAAATTCGAAGATCGTTCTTGGTTCACAAGAACATTCCTATTTTCAGCAATAACATTCTTGCTTTATGGCTGATCTAATCCACTCACTTACTCATGACAGCTGGACTATTTCCAACGGCCAAATGAGTTGTCATACACTCTATTGAAGCCTATAAATAAAGCCTCAAGATGAAGAACAGATCAGAGCTTGAAGTACCAAGTAAAACACCACTCATTCAATCATACTCGAATCATCTTGAGCTTCTCAATCATTTCTAAGTTTCAGTTATGTTCTTAGTTTGATATTAGAATCAGTACTCATTGAGTTCTAAAAATCTAGAATCTATTCTCAAACACGAGTTGAGTATACTCAGATTCTAACAATCTCAAAAATTATTACTTTGTAACTCAAGGCTATATTGTTGACATAACTTGAGTAGTTTTATAAAAATCCTTTTATGATTTAAAAGGTAGTTTGTAAAATCCTCTCTGAAAGAGTGTAAGGTAACCTGTGGAAATCCTTTCTAGGTAGAAAGGTAGTACTTGTAAACTGATCAAGATTGATCTGAAAAAGTTGTGTGAAAAACCAAGAACGATATTGCTTTAAGCACTTAGTGGAAAATCTCACAATTGTGAGGATTGGACATAACCCGTGTTGGGTGAACCATGATATATCCTTGTGTGATATCTCTTCCCTTATCTTTATTTACTTTTATCTTATAATCAGTTTTTATATTGTTAAGTTAATATTGTTGTTTTCTCACTAACCAAGAACGTTCTACGTTTGTAACAAAGATCAATCATGAGTTAAACACTTTAGTTTTTAACACGAATTTAAAAAAAGGGCAATTATAATTCAAACCTCCTTCTTTATAATTGACATTGTTATTTCAATTGGCATTAGAGCCCGTCTCCAAGGATTAACACCCAAAAAGTGTTAGAGCAAAAGGTTTAGGAAGATAATGTCAAAAGCTAAATACATTGCTGAATGAGGGTCATCAAACAGACCATCTTACTTTGATGGCTCGGATTATCATTTCTGGAAAAGCAAAATGCAGTTTTTTCTAAAGTCAGAGGACACTGGTATGTGGCGCATCATCACATTTGGAGATTTCATACCAAGAGTAGATCAAACCAATTCAACATCTGCTAAAACGAAAGAAGCAAATAAAAAATCTAAGATACTTCGAAACTCAAAAGCTCAATTATTTTTATCATATGCTTTAAGCAGGGAAGAAAGTGAAAGAGTAGCTGAATGTGATACGGCAAAAAAAGTATGGGACACATTACAAACTCACCATGAAGGAACAAGCCATGTTAAGGAATCAAGAAAAGACATTGGCATACGAAAGGAGAGACAATTGATGAAATGTATTCAAGATTTACAACTATAGTGGACGAAATGCGTTCGCCTGGCAAAGCTTATTTTGTGCAAGACAGGGTAAGAAAGATCATGAGATGTCTTCCAATCATGTGGAGATCAATGGTAACAGCTATAAGCCAAGCCAAGAATCTTGAGGTACTAGGTTTGGAAGAATTTATTGGAACTCTAAGGGCACATGAAGTGCTGTTACAGGAAGATAAACTTGTAAAGAAAGGCAAAATAATAGCTTTAAAGGCATCTCATAATTCACTAAGCATGCAACAAACAAATGAGAAAAGTGATTCAGAAGATAGCCAAGAAGATGTTGATGAAGAGATTGTTCCGCTCATAAGAAAGATACCGAGAATGATGAGAAGAAGAGATTAGACTAAAAAAAGATCTTCAAATAAAAAGGATTTCAAAACTGAAGTAGATAAAAGTAAAATCACTTGTTTCAGATGCAACAAACAATGACATTATAAAATTGAATGTCTCTTGAACAAATGAGCACCAAAGAAATTTCATTTCAAGAAGAAATCAATGATTATGACCTGGGATGATTCTGATGAATCAGAAAACAGATGAACATGAAGAAGCCAACCTATGTCTGATGGCAAACTTTGAAGATATAGAGGTAACAAGTTCCGAACCTTGTCTTTTGTGTGAACAAATGGAAAAAGAATTTGATAACTTACTAAATGATTCAAACTTTCTTGTTCAAAAGTGTAGTTCTTTTAAAGAAAAACTTCACAAAGCAAAAGAATAGAAAGAGAAAACTCAGGCTATGAACGATAAACTTAAAGAGATCATTCAAAATCTGAAAGAATCACAACTCAAAGATTTTAAAACTGAAAGTCAAGAACGTTCTGCATTTCAAAAGGAGAACGTTTTCCTTAAAACTGAAGTTGAACTTGTTAAAAATGATCTATCAAATTTCATTAAAGCTATTGAAACCTTTCAAAAAATAATGGGATCTCAAGTAGGAATATTCGATAAAGCTGGTCTTGGTTTCTATAAAACTCAAAAAACCAAAATGTATGAAAACTTCTTTGTTCCTGAAAGAAAAGAAGGTAAATGCAAAATCAATTGTTCATATTGTAGCAAGATTGGACATCTGGAATTTGCATGCTATTTTAAGAAAAGAGATGAAAAAATTAAGAACAAAAAGATCTTTAGAAAAGAAAACGTTCTGGAACAAAAACAAAGTTTTTTTCAAAATCTGGAAAAAGGAGAATGTTCTCCAGCAAATGTAGCAAAAGGAGAATGCTCTGGAATCTTACCAAAACCAATTAAAACTCAGTTTTCTAAATCTTTTCCAAGACAAACCACTATATGTTCCTCATATTCCAAGATTGGCCACTGTGAATCAACATGCCATATTAAAAAAGAATCAAAATTTAAAACTAACTCTCAAGGACCCAAGACCAAGTGGGTACCTAAAGTTAATGTAACAAATCATGCAGGTTGGATTTCAAAGTGTCAAGAAAAAGCCATAGTTCTTGGACAGTGGTTGTTCAAGACATATGACAGGTGATAAAAATTGCTTCATGTCCTTTAATAAAGACAAATGGATATGGCATAAGAGAACTGAACATGTGATTATGAAAAAAGTTTCAAATTTATCAAAATTAGATCTTGGTAGAGGACTTCCTAAAATAAACTTTGATAAAGATAAAATATGTGAAGCTTTTGAAAAGGGAAAACAAGTTACGAGTAGTTTTCACTCAAAAGAATATATATCAACTAAAAAACGTCTTGAACTACTTCACATTGATCATTTTGGTCCCATCAAAACCACTAGTCTAGGAGGTATGAAATATGGATTTGTTATTGTTGATGATTTTTCTAGATACACATGGGTATTGTTTTTAAAACAAAAGGATGATGCATTTGATGCTTTCAAAACTTTATGTAAAAAGAACAATCTGGACAGTCACAACAGATTGTTTCCCAGGAAAACAATATTGATAGACAATCTTCGTTTCAAACTCTTCCTAGAAGTTGGAAACTAATAGGTGATCATCCTTATAATCAAATCGTTGGAGATACAATTGATGGCATTAGAGCAAGAATGTCATTTAAAGATGATTTAAACAGCAATATGGCAATGATATCCCAAATGGAACCCAAATCCATCAAATAGGCTATATTTGATCAATCTTGGATTGATGCAATGAAAGAAGAACTCATTCAATTTGAGAAGAATGAAGTTTGGACTCTTGTCCCAGATCTACTAGATCAAACAATCAATAGAACACGATGGGTCTTCAGAAACAAGCTAGACGAAGAAGGTAAGGTTGTGAGAAACAAAGCAAGGTTAATTGCTCAAGGTTATTGATAAGACCGCAAGTGCACGATATTATCGCGTGGTAAAAATTATCGTTCCCACAAGGACTTTGTTATGAGTACTAGTGTCTCTTTACTATGATGATTAGCTAAAATAGTAAATGTTGATAATGATTTTTGGTTTAAAATTCACAATAAAAATAAAGCCTTGGGATTGTAGTTTTCACAATGATGGATACAATAAGATTAACCTTCTATGAGTTATAGGTGTTAAACTCTTAAAAATCAGATAAATAATTGTAACTAATGCCTTCTTTCAAAGAACAGAAGTGTATTTTAAACTAATAACCAACCTATTTTCATGATTGATGTATTAGCAAAATCCTTTAAGAGAAGATATCTTTCATGATTTAAAAAAGAACCAAAATCTATCTTCATGATTTGATTATCTTGTCCAATCTTAGGGGACAAATATCAAATCTACCTTTCGGTATATTATTTGATATCTAAGTATGAATATGATTCTTACTAAGATTGGATTAAAAGATCAACACCCGTGACAAAAAGAAATAGAAATTGTTTGAGATCCAACATTGGAAATCCTACAATCCCAAGACAAGGAAGATCTACTCACATAGGATCATAGTAGAATCAATGCTTAAATATAACAACATTGGAAATATAAAATAATAGAATAAAATAACAAAACAAAAATAGAAAACTGAATATTATTGAAACTATAAAATTTCTAAGAGAAATACAAGAACAAAAGAAAGAGTAGTAAGATATTGTGAGTAGGAATATGTCTAAAACTGAGTATTTTGGTCCTTTTTATAGTCCTAGGTGCCTTTATGAGCTTTAATTACAAGAAACCCTCAAAATTTCATAGGAGGAAAATAGTTCAGCAGAAAATGAGCAGTTTATGGCCATAATGGCCATTACTGCCAGATAGTAATAGGTGCAGCAGCAGAAGATGAACAGATTGTGGCCATAATGGTCATTACTGCTAGGTAGTAATAGGTGCAACAATAGAAGAAGAAAGATTATGACCATAATGGTCATTACTACCAGGCAGTAATCCTTGCTGACTTGAAGTGACAAATTCTTATTTTATTTATTTTTTTTCGTTCATCCATTATGGCTGTAATGACTATTATGGTCGGGCATTAATGCTTTCTGGAACTTGAGTTTCTTTCATTTTCTTGATCATGATGCACCTGAAGGTGCAAACACGAGAAGGGGGGGGGGGTTGAATTGTGTTTGCCAAAGTTGATAACTGTTTGTTAATTTATACATAATTAAAAAACTAGTTTGGTTTTGGTGACTTACTTGGAGTAAAAGCAATCGAATTCAGAAGCAGTAAACAACGAAAGCATAAATAATTTGACACATAGCTTTATCCTGGTTCACCATTAACTTGACTACATCCACTCCCCTCATTCAGAAGGCTTTAATCCACTAATTCAAAAACCTTAAATTACAAAGCTCCTGACCCTCCAAGCCAGTCTTCCCAAACAGCCTGACAACCCCATACTTTTGAGAAACTAACCACTTGACCCTACAAGCCAAGTCTTCTCCTTACAACTGGACAACCCTATATTGAAGAAGGAACTAAACCAATATCGGGTTGGATACAAAAGATTGAAACTTGAGTAGTTACTTCTAACAAAGCAGATAATAATAATAATAATAACTCTCACATTCTAAGAAAAGAACACTCAGAAAATATTTCAAACCTGAACAAGTGTTTCTCTCTTTGAACTCTAAGTTGAATTTGGAATTTTGAGCTTAAGTTCTTCTACTCTTTTCTACTTTTCGATGATTTTCTCCTTCAGCCTTGAGTGTCTATTTATAGTGAGAATTTGGGCTTCAATTTAGTCCTTGTTTAATTCTGAATTGGATCTTGTTCAAATTGAGTTTGTAAATTCTTCAAATTGATTCTATTTCTATTTTGTGTAGATTGAGTTTGTAAATTCTTCAAATAAACTCTTCTTCAAATCATGATCAAATCTTCTTCAATTCTTAATTAAATCTTCTTCAAATGTTGATAAAATATTCTTCAAATCTTTGTCAAATATTCTTCAAGTCTTGACCATATCTTCTTTTCAACTTGGTCAAAGATTTTCTTCAATTATAAACATGAATCAAATCTTATTTTAGATTTTCAGCAATTATAAATTTGAATCAAATCTTATTTTAGATTTTCTTCAATTATAAATTTGAATGAAATCTTATTTTAGATTTTCTTCAATTATAAATTTGAATTAAATCTTATTTTAGATTTTCTTCAATTATAAATTTGAATCAAATCTTATTTTAGATTTTCATCAATTATAATTTGGAATTAAATCTTATTTTAGATTTTCTTCAGTTATAAATTTGAATCAAATCTTATTATAGATTTTCTTCAAAAACATAAATCTTCTTTCATACTCTTTGAAGTCAAGTATATTGTTCTCATAAATACTTTTGTTAACATCAAAACTCTAAATGTAAAACCAACTTGGTTCTAACAATGACTGCACCACTTGACTTCAAGGCTCTTTTGCACCAAAAATCTTCACTTATTCCTTCACTTCTTTTTGCAATCAAAACAAAACAAAAAGGTAGTAAAATATAACTAAAATCGAATTAAAAACATCAAATTAACCTATCAAATAAAGCTATAAAAATAGATAAATACTAGCTTATCAGTTATAATCAACAAGAAGGAATAGACTACGATGAAACCTTTGCTCCAGTTGCAAGGTTAGAAGCTATACGAGTTCTTCTTTCATATGCATCTCATAAACATATCAAAATTTTTCAAATGGATGTTAAAAGTATATTTCTAAATGGCTTTTTAAATGAACAAATTTATGTTCATAAACCCCTTGGTTTTGAAGATCAAAGGAAACCAAATCAAGTTTTTAAACTCACTAAAGCCTTATATGGTTTAAAACAAGCTCCTAGAGCTTGGTAAGAAAGATTAAATTCTTTTTTGATCAAAAATGGATTTTCCCGAGGAAATATTGACACAACACTTTTTAAGAAAACAAATAAAAATGACCTATTCATGTTCAAGTGTATGTTGATGATATTATTTTTGGACCAACAAATGAAAAAATGTGTAAGGACTTTTCAAATCTCATGCAAAATGAATTTGAAATGAGCATGATGGGAGAATTGACGTATTTTCTTGGATTACAAATAAAGCAACATAAAGATGGAATTTTCATATATCAAGAAAAATATATAAAGGATCTTTTAACAAAATATAAAATGAGTGAAGCCAAAATTATGACTACTCCCATGCATCCATCCTCTTCATTAGACAAAAATGAAAATGGACAATCAATTTCTGAAAAAGAATATAGGGGTATGATGGGTTCATTACTATATTTAACTGCAAGTAGGCCGGACATTGTTTTTGCAGTAGGATTATGTGCTAGGTTTCGATCCTCACCAAAAGAATCTCACTTAACTGCTCTGAAAAGAATTTTTCGTTATCTTTTTGGTACTACTGATCTTGGCCTTTGGTATAACAAAGGTTCTCATTTTGATTTTTTAGCTTATTGTGATGTTGATTATGTCGGTGATAAGATTGAAAGAAAGAGCACAAGTGGTGCATGTCTGTTCCTAGAAGAAGCATTGATAAGTTGGTCATGTAGAAAGTAAAACACGATTGCTCTATCAACCATTGAAGCTGAATATATCTTAGCAGCAAATTGTTGCTCCCTAGTTTTATGGATCAAAAATCAACTTGAAGACTTTTGAGTAAGATAATACTAGTGCCATTAATCTGTCTAAAAACCTTATTCAACATTCAAGGTCTAAACATATTGAAATAAAACATCATTTTATTAGGGATCATGTGAATAAAAAGGAAATTGAATTAATCATTGTTGATACGAAGAATCAGTTAGCTGACATATTTATAAAGCCTCTTGTTGAATAAAGCTTTAATTCAATCAAAGAACGATTAAAAATCATAAGAATCCCACTCAGAATCGTTAAAAATAAAACCAGAACATTCTAGTCATAACGGAGAATGTTCTTTGTTTTAAGCCCGTTTGCAATAAACATCTCAAGAATATTCTTCGTTTTCATCATGAAGAAAAATTCAAAATCAGCTTTTGAAGTTGTACCGTCTGCTACTTTCCAAAAGGTAACGACTACCCATGCTAGTCATGCCACATCATCTTCACTTTCCTCCTTCCCAATAAACGACTGCCCAATCAATCAACTCACACGTGTGGCACTCTCTCCACTCACAAACCAACTGCAAAAACTCAAAACCGTTCATCTTTCTCCACAAAACAACAACTTCATACTTTTTCTGAAAAAAGTTCATCTCCTTATCCCCTTCATCCTCAACTCTCATTTTTTTTTTCTTTCTAAAAAATGGCTCGTACCAAAGTAGCAGCACGCAATAACCCTAGCTCACCAACACCATCATCATCTCCTTCACCATCACCAACGCGTTCACCATCACCTCCACATTCATCCTCAGAGAGAAAGTTATTTGACTACATGTCTTCGTCCCCGGAGTTAAGCCCTCAACCAATCACACTAGCTCCACTTGCCACCATTCTTGCTCCATTGTATCAGTGTCCTACTCCTTCAATCAGTCAAGCTCCACCCCATCTTCGTAAAACCCTCAACCCAAGAACGTTCTCCACTCAAAACTCCAAACCTAGAACCAACAAAAACTTCCAAACTAGCAACCACAAAACCCTCAACCAAACCCTATCCTTCCAAAATTCTCATTCCTCCCTTGATTCCTTCAAAACCTCAAAAACTTTATACTGAAAAATGGGCTCAGACACCTATTGGCATTGGTCGGGTTTTTATCTTTGAAAACCTACAAATTGAAGGAGTCTCCATTCAACATCACACCGATGCCCTTGGATTGACTGAATTTCTTAAAATATTTGACTGCTATTATCCTGATCTTATTCGAGCGTTCTACTGCAAAGCTAAAGCTTTTGCAGATAAATCCCTCATTGTGTCAAAACTGAAGGGTATTGAAATTCGTTTGGATCCCTTCGTTCTTGCTGATATTCTTCAACTGCCATCTGAAGGACCAACAGTTTATGGAAAAAAACTAGTACTCAACCTTAAACACTACCAAAGAGGAAGTGTTTCAAGAGTTGATCATTGATAGGTCTACAAATTTTTTCTCAGCAGACCTAAAACCCCTTCCAAAATTTTTTAAACATTGTTCCATATGGTATGGTTTGCTCCAAAATTTTCAGATATTTTAATATCCTCTTGATGACTAAATCCTCTCACATTAAGATATCAAAATTTTCCTCAAAGAACATTTCACACATGAAACAAATTCCCACCATCCCACCCTTACCAAAAGCTACTTTAACTTCTTCTAACACTAAAAGGAAAAGGTCTGCACGCACATCTGCTATCAACACCAATTCTGAGCAACCCTTACATCAAGAACGTTCTCCCCTTCACCAACATGTTGAATAACATTCTCCATACTATTCCACAAAATTTGAATCCACTCCTCAATTAGGTTTCCCCTTATAGTTTCTGCATTTCAACCTATCACCAATCCACCTTCTCAAAGTAATCTATGCCCTTCACTTCTAATACAACACAACTTCTTGATGTCACCAGCATTTGTGTCACCACAAAAAACAAATTCCTCCATCTTTGGAATAAGCCAATATCTAGTCTTTCTAGATTTAGACATAGCTGGCCCATCAGTACCTCATCATTCTACTCCTACAAACTCTCTTCCTCACATTAACAGCTCATTTTCCACGTTGTCCACATTCTGTACCACTGCAACGCCATCTTAACATACTCCTCTATCCACTCCAATTGAAGATGACCAGCGTCCATTTAAAAGGACAAAAGTGGAAAGGGAAACATCAAAGACCTACAAAGAAATCCCCAAAATATTTGCTGCTCTTCAGACTATCATTGCTAGGCAAACACATTAGGACAAAGAGCAAGCTATTTTGAGGGACTGGATGGCTAACCAGCTTGCTCCAAAGCTCGGTCTTGAGCCTCCCATGCCTAATCCTCCTCCAACTTTTCCATACATTCCTTAGTCGTCCTTGTCTCCATCATCTGAGGGATCTTCCCTTTCACTATCCTTTTTGATTTAGCTTTAGATTACTATCCTATTCCTTTTTACAAGGACAAATGGGGAGAAGTTATTTAGATTTTAAGTAAGATCAAAAGATCCTTATTGTATGATTACTTCTGTTTTTTTGTTTTTTGAACCACATGTATGATCAGAACATCATTGTTATATCAATGAAAATTATAATTTGGTTCAAATGATTAGCATATATTGAGGGGGAGTTTTTAACTAAAAAGCTCTCTATAATTATTATTAGAATCAAAATTAAAATCTGAATTAACATGTTTGTCATCATAAAAAAAAAGGAGATGGTTGAGACAAAATCCCAAATTAATGTTTTGATGATAATTAAACAAAAAGTTAATCAAGACTTCTAATTATGATTCTAAGTGTTTTGTTATTTAACATGTGTATTTGAGTGTGTTAAACAAGATAGGTACCAAACATTACAAAGCAAATCATATTAAAATAAAGAAAGCTAATTCAGTGAAACGAAGAACGTTCTTGACAGATTTCTGGAAAACGAAGAATGTTCTCCACATCTGCAGATTATCATAGAATGATTGGATTCCTATATAAAAGATTAGATTCAGGAATTATAATCCATTCCATAACTTCACCAGAAATATACAATGATCAATACAAGCAAGAGTCGCTCTAGTATTTGAAGGCAAAACATTTGCTTCACAAAATACATAAAGCAAGATCATTCTCTAAGTTAAGCAAGTGCAAGTACAAAACTGACACGCTGAAAAGTACGCTACTGTTGTACTTTCAAAACAGACATGAACATGTGATACAAGGCATGGATCACTCCAGACAACTGTCAGGATCAGAATAAAAGTTAGCTTATCTCAAGACAAAATTCGAAAATTATTCTTGGTTCACAAGAACATTCCTGTTTTCAGCAAGAACATTCTTGCTTTATGGCTGAACTTATCCACTCACTTACTCATGACAGCTGGACTATTTCCAACAGCCAAATGAGTTGTCATTAGCTCTCTTAAAGCCTATAAATAAAGCCTCAAGATGAAGAAAAAATTTGAGCTCGAAGTACCAAGAAAAACCCCACTCATTCACTCATACTCGAATCCTTTTGAGCTTCTTAATCATTTCTAAGTTTCAGTTATGTTCTTAGTTTGACATTAGAATCAGTACTCACTGAGTTCTAAAAATCTAGAATCTATTCTCAAACACGAGTTGAGCATACTCAGATTCTAACAATCTCAAAAATCATTACTTTGTAACTCAAGGCTATATTGTTGACATAGCTTGAGTAGTTTTGTAAAAATCCTTTTATGATTTAAAAGGTAGTTTGTAAAATCCTCTTTGAAAAAGTATAAGGTAACCTGTGGAAATCCTTTCTAGGTAGAAAAGTAGTACTTTGTAACATATCAAGATTGATCTGAAAAAGCTGTGTGAAAAACCAAGAATGATCTTGCTTTGAGCACTTAGTGGAAAAACTAACAATTGTGAGGACTGGACGTAACCCGTGTTGGGTGAACCAGGATATATCCTTGTGTGATATCTATTCCCTTATCTCTATTTACTTTTATCTTATAATCATTTGTTATATTGATAAGATAATATTGTTATTTTCTCACTAACCAAGAACGTTCTTCGTTGGTAACCAAAATCAATCTTGAGTTAAACATTTTAGTTTTTAACAAGAATTTTAAGAAAGGGAAATTATAATTCAAACCCCTTTCTTTATAATTGACATTGTTACTTCAACCTTCTGCTCTTCAGTGCATGGTAAAGTTGGTCTAGCCATGACCCCCAATCAGAGTCTCGATTGTTCTTCTTTTACCCATTGTTCCATGTCTGGAACAATCCTCAAAATGTCCCACCATGTACTTAGACCATGCATGTTATGACTTGATGAATGCAATGGATTTGTAATGTTATGTTTGCAATGCACCATTCACCCACACAACTGTTTCGTAAACTCAGTAATACATTACAATCAGAGAATACCTTAATTCTAAATCAATTCTAAAAACTTTAGCTAGTTGATGTTTAAATTGTGAATGTGTACTTTAAATTCCACGTTCAAGTCAGAAAGCTTGGACTAGAGGCAAGCTCAACTAAAGGCAACCTAATTAGAGGAAACTTAGATCAGAGGCAACATGACTAGAAGTAGGTTTTTAATCAGAGGTAGCATGATCAGAGGATGCTTGGATCAGAGGCAACATGATCAGAGGTATGTTCTGATCAGAGGTAGCATGATCAGAGTCAAAACAGAAAGGGAAACAATAGAGGCGAGTCATATGAGAAACAACTGAGCCAAACAATAGAATAACAATAGAGGCACACACATAAAAAAACAATAGAGCAAACAAAAAAGAAAAAACAAAGGCAAGGAAGAGGAAAATCAGAGGCATGCGTACTAGCCTTGAGTGTGGGATCTACGCCATAATTTCATGGATTTCAACTCACTATGAACACAATCATCACACAATTAAAAACCACAACATGCATGACTTTTAAATAAAACTTTGAGTGCATATTTCCCAAAATTCCTATATGCTTAAAAGATCTATTCCCTCTCATTATCAGAATTACAATAAACTCGATTTAACCTAGAAAATAATTTCATAATAATTGAAGATTTTTAATTAAATTAACCCAAGAACCCTTATGTTAAATACATTTTAATTTAAAAGAACTTATTGTTTCTAAGAGTTGTCCTTTGAAATTTGCACTAATTGGAGAAGGAGTTGGTTCCAATAATTCTTGGTCTTTCTTTAAGTCACGTCCTTTGTTCCAATCTTAGAAATCCCCCTTTCTAGTTCGTTCTTTCCCAGCTCCACTACTCTTGGTTGATTCTTTAAGATAGATAGGTAGGATCTTGCATGCAATGCTTCTGGGAAGGTACGAGGGACTTGCATAAATAGGATCTTGCATGCAATGCTTCTAGGTAAGCTTTTACTTTTTGGAAGATTTTTGGTTCTCTTTCAAGTTCAACTACAAGAATGAAGGAAATGAGGGAAATAAAATTATTATTCCGAGTTTTTCCTAGGAAGGGAAATAAGTGAGGGAAATGAGAGGAAATTTCCCTTTTTGACCCTTGGACATTTTCCATTTTACCTTTCGTTCATTCCTATTTTAACTAAAACTCATTATTTCTAAATTAATATGTTAATAGTTAAATAAATATTTATTTTAACCAATTTTTAATTAAGTGGGTTGTTGCATTAGACCTCCCAGTTTGAGCCAACAATCTTTTCTTACCTCAATAAAGTTATGTCGTCGTTAAAATGTGGGTCTTATGATACAATTAATCAAAGAAATCATAATTATTGAAATAATAAAATATCATTGGTGAGTGATCCAACAAAGCACTTAGGAGATGAAGAGGTGATTGAAATATCGCACATTGTGACTCAGAATGACATAGAAGACAATCAAAAAGAAAATTAAGTACATACAACTAAAAAAGGAAAAAAGTGGTGGATAGGGGGATCATATATGATGAAAAAGTGAAATATTAATGATATATTGGAGTCAAGATATTCATTTCTAAAAACTAATGGAAAGTTCCATTTATGATAGAGATAGACGCAAATGCGATATTGGCAAAATCTCTTTTCCAAAATATTTCAAAAACTAGATCATAGAAATATTTCACATATGTCTAAGTCACTAATTGAATCCGTTCATTATTTATGAGAAATTAAGAGATCATAACTCAATATATCGTTAGTTAAACCAAGCACGTGGTAATATTTGACTACGTTGAGTTTCAATGATTCAACTGTTGGAGGTATTTGCTAGTAAAATGAACAAAAATATTCTTAAACCAAAGACGGGGTTGTACCTTGAAATCCGATGTCTAAGAAAAAGATGTAAAAGTGGGTAAAATTGAGTAAGCTAAATAACTTTTGTTTTGATAGAAGTAAGTAAGGTGATTTTATAAGAGTGACATTGTTGACTCACACTTTGGCCTAGCCAAATTGAGTGTAATCAATGTCAGCTTTGAATATTTTTGTGAATTTTTTTTTTTTTTAATTTAAAAAAAAATTATTATTAATATATAACGATGACAGTAACGATCCTTTTATAATTGTCTGATACATTATTTGAACTTTGTTTCTTAAATTTGTAAATTTAAGCTCTTACCAATGATGTGATATCTCATGCACAATCTATAACAATTTTAGATTGTTAGAAAAATTATGAAAATGTAAGTTTGAATGGAAGGTATGCACCATGTTTCAAATATATCTATTATATTATAGGTTAAATACCACCAGTGATCCTTTAACTTAATTTCGGTTAACGATTTAGTCTTTTATCTTTTTTTTTTCTTCCTGATTTGGTCATTTATGTTTTTAAATAATTTCAGTGTTACCCTTTAAGTAGGGTTCCGTTAAGAAAAAGTTAAAAAAATCCCTTTTTTGCATATATTCATCAAACCTCTAGGAACGATTGTCACTGATCTGAATTGATGTCTATGAAGTATAAATACCCCATAGCTTCAGTTTTAACGAATCAATCTTACTACCAAATTTAGAACAAACTTTGAACATTTTTCTGAAATATTTCCAAAACATAAAGAGTAACTTTTTCTGAAAATAGAGGAGGGATTTTTTTAACTTTTTTTAACGGAACTCCACTGAAAAGTAACGCTGAAATTATTTAAAAACATAAAATACCAAATCAAAAAAAAAAAGATAAATGATTAAATCGTTAACTGAAATTAAGTTAAGGGACCATGAGTGGTATTTAGCCTATATTATATAAGATGATGTCACACCATATGTCTGTTCAATAAATAATTATTCAGTTACTTTTATTCTAAAATATAAATTTCATCAAGTTTAAATAAATTTAAATAAATAAATTTCCCTATCTATTATATATTATATAAAAGATGGTTTATGCAATTTATCAATTCCACATGTTAGACCCTAAGTCATTTTACAATTAATTATTTGGTTACATTTATTTTAAATTTTAAATATCAATCAAACTTAAACAAACTAATTCATTAAATTAATCTATGAAATTTATTATACAAAATATGATTTGTGTAATTAAAAGATTGTATTCAACAAGCAATTTTAGTCTCTCCTAAAATTGCACTTGATTAATTATCTTTCAATTTCAAAATTTTTGAGTGGTTTTTTGCAAGCAAGTTTATAGTATTATGA
>JBBPBP010000003.1:38051490-38065929 GCA_037974735.1 Cicer chorassanicum | reverse complement strand
TGATAATTAAATAAGAATTAATTTTTATTTTTATTAAATCTATATTATAAATTTAATATTGACTTTTTAATAAAAATTGGGGAAGAGGGATATTAATATTATTAATAAGAGGCACTAATGGGTATCTTAATATTGATATTTTCTTTATTAAAATAATACATTTTAGTAAAAACATTTAATTGAAGGAGATTGATTTTTCAAATAAAATGATTGCATCTAAATTCTTTTTTAAACGTATTTTTCCAAAATTGTGTTTTTAAGAAAACTTATCGGAACACTATTATGAATCTTGTTATTTATATGAACTATATTCGTCAAACTACACATTAGTCTTATTATAAATCTTTTGTTATAAACTAAACTAATGAGAAGAGATAATGAGAGAGTATTGTATTATACCCTTCAAGTGTTTATTTTATTATGTCATATGAATCCTATTCATAGAACACAAGTCTTATAACAATAACGTGGATGATTTAACATAAGGATCCATAAAGTTATTCAATCTTAAGAGTTAAAGACATGCTATAGAAGGTGGAGAGCAAATGAAGATCCACACATAAATCAATTGAGGATGTGCCTCGTGAAAACCTTAGTAGTATAAATCCAGTGGGAAAAACTCTATTGGAGGAAAAAGAGAGCAACATCTTTTCTTTGAGAACTATTTCATTAAAAACCTTATTAGAAAATCTCAATGGGACAAAATTATAGTGAAGGAAAAACAAAGTACAAAATATATTTATATCTCCTTCTCATGCAAACAATAATCTTTAAAATCATGAAGCACAATATTTTGTTGTAGTTGTTGAAAATATTTGCTCGACACTAACTTTGTAATGATATATCTGATATTATCACATATATGACTTTGTTGATATTTGTATCACCACTTGGTTGAAGATTGCAAACGATTACATATTTCGTTAGAATATGCCTTGTAATATATCCTTTTATGTGTTATTGTCTCAATTGAGCAATGCATCCAATATTGTCCTTATAAAAATTGTTGTAGTCATGTATGAAAGTTGACACCACAAACCCCAAAGTAATATATACAAAAACTTATACTGTATTTTTGTAAAAATTTGCAACGAATAAATGAAAGTTGTTTTAAAGGAAAAAAAAGAAACTTTTACAAGTAATATACGATATCACATTTCTCAAGGTACGTATGGAAAACTTTAAACTTAATTTACAAATAAAACAGTGTAATCTCAATAAAATTGATATAACTATAATTTCTTAATTTAATTCCAAAAACATACTAGTACTAAAAAGATTTTCATACAAAGAAATTGTTCATAATTAAATAAGTAAAATACAACTTATAAATTTCATTCTCGGTATCACATATCAGAGCAGATCTTTTCATTATAAAGTCAAAATCACTCAACCGAAATCAACATCTCATTATAACATCAAATCGTCTAGGAGAAATCATTATCACATTCAATACACAATAATCACAATAGAACAATGACAAGAGAATGTAATGTTATGCGTGAGCTTAGACTCTACTTCTTCACACTTTGGTACTATTATAACTATGAAGTACTTGGTTAGGAGACTTGATACTGCGTCACCACACAAGTAGGCGGACAATTCAAATTGTCCCTGTCTTCATAGATACCCTCAACTCAACCCGAAACACATATACATGACAGTTGGGGTAAACGTGTGTTGCATGATAGCTCTTGACATTTGGAGGGCTACTTGCAAGTCACAGAGGAATTCTCCACCAGAATACCCCAAGGTATAACAATCTTGTCTTATGGCTTAACAGTAGAGCGCCACGATCAGGCTCATTCAACTATACATCTTAAACATCATTAGACTTGTCAGACCCTACCTATACAATAACAAAATAATATTCAAGTCAAACACCCCATAACATCTAGTTCCTCCCCTCATTGTGAAGGTGCAAATACGATAAAGGGGGATTGAATTGTGTTTGCCAAAGTTGACAACTTTTTGATAATTTATACATAATTAAAAAATTAGTTTGGTTTTGGTGACTTACTTGGAGTAGAAGCAATCGGATTCAGAGGCAGCAAGCAATGAAAGCATAAATAATTTGACACATAGATTTATTTTGGTTCACCACTAACTTGGCTACATTCAGTCCCCTTATTTAGAAGGCTTTAACCCACTAATTCAAGAACCTTGAATTACAAAGCACCTAACCCTCCAAACCAGTCTTTCCAAACAACATGACAACCCCAGACTTTTAAGGAACTAACCACCTTGACCCTACAAGTCAAGTCTTCTCCTAACAACTTGACAACCCTAGATTGAAGAACGAACTAAACCACTATCGGGTTGGATATAAAAGATTGGAACTTGAGTAGTTGCTTCTAAAAAGTTGATGATAATAATAACTCTCACACTCTAAGAAAAGAACGCTAAAAAAATATTTCTAACTTGAACAAGTGTTTCTCTCTTTGAACTCTAAGATGAATTGAGAACTTTGAGCTTGAGTTCTTCTACTCTGTTATGCTTTTCGATGCTTTTCTCCTTCAACCTTGAGTGTCTATTTATAGTGAAAATTTAGGCTTCAATTTAGTCCTTGTTTAATTCTGAATTGTATCTTATTCAGATTGAGTTTGTTAATTCTTCAAATTGATTCTATTTCTATTTTGTTTAGATTAAGTTTGTAAACTATTCATATTGATTCTATTTTATTTTTGTTCAGATTGCGTTTGTCAATTCTTCATATTGATTCTATCCATATTTTGTTGTTGATATATCTTCATGAAATCTTCTTCAAATTTTATTCAAATATTTTTGAAATCTTGATCAAATCTTCTTCAAATCTTGACCATATTTTCTTTTCGACTTGGTTAAAGATTTTATTCAATTATAAATTTGAATCAAATCTTATTTTAAATTTTTATCAATTATAATTTTGAATCAAATGTTATTTAAGATTTTCTTCAATTATAAATTTGAATCAAATCTTATTTTAGATTTTCTTCAGTTATAAATTTGAATCAAATCTTATTTTAGATTTTATTCAAAAACATGATATTTCAAACTCTTTGAAGTAAAATATATTTTTCTCATAAAATACTTTTATTAACATCAAAACTCTAAATGTAAAACCAACTTGGTTTCAACAATCTCCCCATTTTTGATGATGACAAAACTTGTATTTTTTTATAACAATTTTTCTTTATATTTCTTTGATTCCCCCTAATTCTTAGTATCCTTTTCTCCCTCACTTTATCAAATATCTTTCTCCCCCTTTTGTCATTAGACAAAAAGACTTGAAAGTGAAACTTTGTCTCTATTTTTTTTTCTTTTTGAATGAAATCAATATAACATAATACAAGAAAATATAATAACTAGTGTAAAACTAAACTACTTTAAAGTTATCACAACATCAGTCAGGTATGAAGGTAAGGTTTAGGTTTTTTTTTCTTAATGAAGTCAAACCTATCTTCAGGTAGTGGTTTGGTGAATATTTCAGTCCATTGGTGTTCAGTGTCTACAAACTAAATGTTTAATACCCCTTTTTGAATAAAATCTTTAATGAAGTGGTGTTTGATCTCTATGTGTTTAACTATAGAATGTAAGATAGAGTTTTTAATTAGACAAATGGCAGAAATGTTATCGCTATAGATGGGAATGTTAGATTCTAGGATTTTGTAGTATTCAAGTTGATGCTTCATCCAAAGTAGTTGAGAACTGCATCCAGCTGGTGAAATGTACTCAGCCTCTACTGTTGACATTGCAATGGTGTTTTGTCTCTTACTTGACCAAGATGTTAGGTTGTCACCTAAAAATGTGCAGTTGCCAGTAGTGCTCTTTCTCTCAAGTTTATCTCCAGCATAATCAGAATCATAGTATCCAATAAGTTTGTACTTAGGAGATTTCTTGTAGAACAAGGTAAGGTTGGTAGTTCCTTTTAAGTATCTAAGGATTCTCTTAACAACAGTTAAATGTGATTCCCTAGGGTCAGCTTGGAATCTTGCACATACACATACACTAAACATGATGTCAGGTCTAAAAGCGGTCAAGTAAAGTAGGGATCATATCATTCCTCTATAGGTTTTTTTTTTTTGCGATCAACTTTTTCGCATGAATAATCTTTTTCAAGTGCATAAGTAGGGTGCATTGGTGTAGCCATAGGTTTGCAATCACTCATCTTAAACTTCCTAAGAAGCTCTTTTGTATATTTAGTTTGATGAATGTATATACCTTTTTGACTTTGCTGAATTTGTATCCCTATGAAGAACTTAAGTTCTCCCATCATACTCATTTGATATTCAAGCTGCATCAATTTAGAAAATTCTTGACAAAGAGTGTCATTAGTAAATCCAAAAATATCGTCATCAACATAAATTTGAATAATAAGAATGTTATCTCCTATTGATTTTCTAAAAAGTATATTATCTACTTGTCCTCTTTCAAAGTTATTTTTAAGCAAGAAGTTACTAAATCTATCATACCATGCCCTAGGTACTTGTTTTAGATCATACATAGATTTCCTAAGTTTAAAAACATGATTTAGAAATTCAGTACTTTCAAAACCTAGGGGTGGTTTAACATAGACTTCTTCACTTATATAGCCATTTAGAAAAGCACTTTTAACATCCATTTGAAATAATGTAATTTTATTATTGCAGCAAAAGGAAGTAGGATACGAATAGCTTCTAACCTGGCCATTGGAGAAAATATCTCAGTGTAATCAATGCCCTCTTGCTGACTGTAGCCTTGTGCGACAAGTCTTGCCTTGTTTCTAACTATTTCACCTTTTTCATTTACCTTGTTTTTGAAAACCCACTTAGTTCCAATAATGTTCTTCTTTGATCTAGGTACTAGATCCCAAACATCATTCATCTTAAATTCATCTAACTCTTCTTGCATTGCAAGAATTCGTCCATCATCTTCCAATGCTTCATCAACAGTGGTAGGCTCAATTGTCGAGAGTGAGCCAAACAAAGTGATATCTTTTAATGATGATCTGATCCTCAAAGGATCACTTGAACTTCCAATGAGATGAGATGACTTGTACTTCCATCTATACCTTCCTTCTAACTTATCTTGACTGATTATTAGGTGGAAAGATGGTAATCACAATCTACTAGTGGATCCTGAAGATATAAAAAGCTTGTAAAATGTAGCAAGTTTGAATGATAAAGTTGATTCCATATGTAAACTTCACAAGAAACCTAATCCAATAATGGAACATGGTTCTATTTGGAATGACTTTGTTTAGTTACCTTCAAGGTCAAGTGATCAAAAAGAGTTAATGAATCCAGTAAAGGATTGTTCTTATTATTAATATTTAGTAATTGTTCTTATTAATCTAAAATGGTTTAAAATAATTTCAATGTAACCTAATTGTTCTAATTATTTTCATCTTTTTTGGCGTGACCTGTTGTGATATTGGGTTAAACCAATCCTAGAAATGATACTAAGAGGGCTTGTTAGGTTTACCTGTGTGATACTAATTATTGCTACTAGTCAGTATTTCCCATTTGTGTTGAATGAGCTTTGTTTATGTAATTTTTCCTTTGTGTTCATCAGGTTTAAATGTTTGATTATTTGTTTCCTTTCACCTGGTTGGATGAGCTTTGTCTATATATATATATATTGCTTTGTATTTCCTGTGTAAGTGCTAATTGTAATTTGTCACATTAATAACTATGGTTTGGTTTTAAATGGTTAGTGTGCATACTTGTGAAAATAAAGGTACATCTTGGAACCTGTTTATTGCTTATAATTTTTCATTGGATTTTATTATTAATTTAGGGCTGACGAGGAACTTGTGGATCAGAAGAGATATCTCGAAGACTCTTGCAAACCAAAGTGTGTGAAACCATTACTTGAATATCAGGTGTGATTTATTGAATTGTATAATTATTAGCTGGATCGTTTGAAGTTGAGCTTTGTTCTTAATGTAGTCTAAGTTTTTTTTCTTTTTGATTTTAAAATTGAGAGTAGAAAGGTGCTGCATTTGGTTTATGCATTTACAGATTTACTGGTTGATTACATTACCCCTTTTGCACATGTAACATTTATGTCATGGCCTACTTAAAACTATAATTAAAGCATTAGATAAATTTGAGTGTATATGAGAAGTTGAAAGAAGGGAGTACTAGAAAGAGTCAATAAATGAAGATAACTATTGATTCAACTTAAGAGTAGATCACACAAATTGATGCAGAATTAAGTTGATGCAAGATTAACTATTGATAAAGTTGATGCATGATTAATTATGTAGTAACTATTGAATGCAAAAGCAACATGGTTTTGAAGTGAGTATGGATTGTAACAGTTTCGACCTTGTTGTATTTGTGAACAATCTACACTCTTTGTTCCATAAGCATAATCCAATGCTGTTTGAAGTGCTGTTTGTGGAATTCCAGATTTAGCTACACACCAAATACCTTGAGATTGAGAATGTGTTTGAAGGTGGAGGTTGAAAATGAGGATTTGTGACAGGAACAGATCCTGATGATGGTGGTGATGGAGGTAGATAAGAATTCACAGGTTTGATGTAGAATACACATATGGATAATAACTATTTTTATTAGCCATGTAGCATGTGTGCAGCATTACTCTTTCAACAATGAGCCATGTTTGATGCAAAGTCACTCTTGCATTGATTTGAAAATGCAACTATATATAATGAATAATAACTATTTTAGGATTAATTTATAAATATATGAGTTGCATCATAGGAATAATATATTTATAAATATCTGAGTTGCATCATAGGAATAATTTAGGATTAATTTGGATAATAGTACATTTGTTTGTCCAACTATAAGCATCTTTCTCAACTGTTGTTGCCATTATCCTCTTTCTATAAACCATTATATTTTGTGTGTGTGCATTCATAGATATAAGTCATTATGTTTTTTTTCCCTATACACTACCTCAAACTGATAGGCTATTTTGATATATTGAAACCATTATGATGCTTGAGGAAGTTATTTTATTTTATCTATATTATGTTTTAAGACTACCTGATTATCTACCATTTGGTGGCTTTAGTATTTGTTTTTGAATTATGAATGCTGGTTGCAGATTGACTAAAGGCTTCAAGTGTTATTTGTGGCTTGCACCAAGATGGCTGCAATGACATCTTATCTCAGGTGTAAATTTCGTTTTACTAAAGGCTAAATTGTACTTTTGGTCCCTTAAATTTTATTCGTTTCATTTTGGTTCATTATGTTATAAACGTTAAACGCATTGTTCCCTCAAGTTATCCATCTGTGAATTATTTCAACAATGAGCATGCGTTGATCCCTCAAGTAGCATGTTTGCACATTACTCTTTCAACAATGAGCCATGTTTGATGCAGAATCACTCTTGCATTGATTTGAAAATGCAACTATATAATGAATAATAACTATTTTTATATGTGCTCAATGTGTAACCTATTCTGTTGTTTGACGTGAGTTGTTGCAACTTAATGGCATGCTTTGAAATTTAACATTTATAGTTTATAAGTGCTCATGTTTATTTTATAGTATTGTACATGACATGTGGTTAGTTATTATGTTGCTTTATTTCTTTTTAAATTCTACCGTATAAGCTCATATCATTTTTGTGCTTGTAATAGGTAGAGGAACTCTCGATTTCATTAAGCTGGATACACTTATTGATATGTTCAAAGAAGGGATATTGTTTTGTTTTTAACTAACATTGATGTCTCTTGTTGTGGATGATTTGTGAGAATAAACTTATTGATATTTTCTTTGAATTTTACTCTTGTTTTATTTTCCTACAGTATAAGACCCCCACCTAATGTCTCGTGGGGGATATGAATAGCTTACTAAAAGATTGAGGAATGAAAAATTAAAACAAAGACAAGAGTCATCTGGAAATTCAATAGTTGCACTTTCATCTCCACCATCACGCCATGAAAAGTGGAAGAGAGCCCGACAAAAGCCATCGGGAGATCAAGTTCAGGTGCTGCAATA
Organism: Cicer chorassanicum; assembly: GCA_037974735.1. Taxonomy (NCBI): domain Eukaryota; kingdom Viridiplantae; phylum Streptophyta; class Magnoliopsida; order Fabales; family Fabaceae; genus Cicer; species Cicer chorassanicum. The sequence continues at coordinate 38,057,992 of JBBPBP010000003.1, read as the reverse complement.
CCTCTGAATCTGTCATATTCTCATGGCTAAAGCATTTTGTATTAAGTCATTATTATTCAATAACTTGAGTCAAATTGTTTGTTGTTTGTTTTTATTTTTTTTTTGTTATTATGATAATTTTTTATTATTCACTATGATTTTTAAAGGTTAATTATTGGTTTGAGTTTTGAATAGGTGTTTCATTCAGCTTTGTGATGGTTTCTTGGGCGCTAATGCGTTAAATTGTTGTGTTGATTTCGTGCTTGCAGCAGACAATGAAATCTTTGGCCAGGGACGGTGAGTAATAGCAATCATTCAAGTGATTTGGTTGGGTTAATTCATATGAATCTTTTTGTGTTAATCTTGATTATTAATATTATTACTATCTTTTATGCATACTCAAACTTGTGATTTGTTTGTGTTTTCATGTTAAGTATAATGTATTGTCAACATAGTTGATGCCATCATGTGACTCCTTGGGTCGGGGCATGTTCAATTCGATTTTGTCTATAATTACATTAGTGTTCTGGTTCTACTTATTTGTTGTGACAATGCTGCGATACAATTGATATTTAGTTGATTTATTAATTACTATAATGAAGGATGAAATTTTGTTAAATTTTGAATATGACTTGCTAGATTGGTTCAAATTTAACCGATGTAATAAATCAATTTTAAATTTGACTTGTTAGATTGGTTCAATTAGAAAATAGACAAGTTTGATATCTCTGGGATCTACTTTTTGAAATTTTTTGGAAAACATATCTCACCAACATACATCATATATGATCCCCAATCAACCTCTTTTGTCCTTTTTTATTTTAGTTGTATGTTCTTAATTTTGTTTTTTGAATTTCTTCTATGTCATTATGAGTTTGGATGTGAGATACCCTTGGCCTTGATTAGATTGACAAATTTTATTTTTATCACATTTTCATCTCTCATAAGTGCTTTATTGGATCACTCACCAATAATATTTTATTATTTCAACAAAGGTGATTTCTTTGATTAATTGTGTCATAATGTAATGACAACATAATTTTATTGAGGTAAAAAAGACCGTTGGCTCAAATCAATAGGTCTAATTCTTCCATCAAAAGCAACAATATACATTGTTTATTTATATCATATTGATCAATATCTTGACAAGATTAATTTTTTATTCTATTTTATCAAAAAAGAAGATAAATGAGTTTTTTTTGCTATCGAGGTTAGTTTTAGTGCAATTAGACCTTGTCACATCAGTTTCTATGTACATGTTAGATCAGTTACTTGTCCGATCTAACATCAAGCGTTGTAATAAATAGTTAATTATAAAATCGGCTAAAATAACAAATGTAACAAGTCAAAATTCAAAATTGATTTATTAGATCGGTTAAATTTGAATCAATCTAACAAGTCCATTCAAAATTGATTTATTACATCAGTTAAATTTGAACCAATCTAACAAGTCAAATTCAAAATTGATTTATTACTTTAGTTAAATTTGAACCAATCTAACAAGTCATATTCAAAATTTAACTAAATTTCATACTTCCTTCATTATAGCAATTAATATATCAACTAAATATCAATTGCATCGTAGCATTATGACAACAAATAAGTAGAACCAGAACACTAATGTAATTATAGACAGAATCAAATTGAAAATGCGCTGACCCAAGGAGTCACATGATGGCATCAACTATGTTGACAATACATTATACTTAACCAAATCACTTGAATGATTACTATTATGCACCGTCCCTGGCCAAATATTTCATTGTTTGCTGCAAGCACGAATCAGCACAACAATTTAACGCATTAGCGCCTAAGAAACCATCACAAAGCTGAATGAAACAACTATTCAAAACTCAAACCAATAATTAACATTTAAAAAGCACGGTGAATAATAAAAAATTATCATAATAACTCAAAGAATAAAAACAAACACCAAACAATTTGACTCAAATTATTGAATAATAATGACTTAATACAAAATGTTTTAGCCATGAGAATATGATAGATTCAAAGGTACTGCAGCACCTGAACTTGATCAAATTAGTGTTGATCTAGGTATCTAGCAAGTTCAATTTTAGCTTAATTTGTCACGTGTATGATTTTGTCCTTCTATAATAGCAAATTTGTGTTACACAATTACTTACAATTTTTTCTGCAATGACATGCGCATCTTCTGATGAGTAATCTCCCAATGACTTTTGTCGGGCTCTCTTCCACTTTTCATGGCGTGATGGTGGAGATGGAGGTGCAGCTAATTTCATTGATAAGAAATGCATACAATGGTAATGTACAATGAGTTAGGTGGACTTTAATTGCTTTTAAAATTGAAACCATATTATAAACTAAAACTCATCAAACACTTCTAAGTTAATGTCTAAAAGCAAGGAAATGAAGTAGAACTAAAACTCTAACCTCAACTTGTCGTTGAAGAGACTGAACATAGTTAATGGTTTCATCAAGCATTCCAGCTTTGCCTGCAATTTTGTCGCATCCTGGCACTAAATCTTGCAAATACTTCATCCTCTCACTTATTTTTTCCTTTCTAACCTACACCAAACAGAACATAACAGAATATTAGCATTTATGCTAAAAAAATTTAAGGTAACATTAATTTTGAAATAATTAAGTAAAGTTTGATCAAACTCATTAACCACTCGAGCCTAATCACATACATGCAGAGCATGTAACATAAAAAATAGTATAAATTGAAGTTGATCTAGGCAAGTGAATTAACCTCAAGCTATTTTTGTAGAAATGTCTGATGAAGATATAATTCCACGGATAACTAATTAATTTCAGTGTTGGTCAGAATTCCAAAGATATATATGAATAACTCATTGTGAGATGTATCATAATATAGTAGCCACACTCATAAGAGATGTTAGCTGCACAATACTATGTGTTTGAATAAATACATACACACAGTCCAATCATTCTGCAGGCTTAGCAAACAATATAATAAATTAATTAAACAAGGTCCAATGAAACCATATATAAGAGGGAAGACTTAAATTAATTTATCTTTTGTACTAGCTAGTGGAGACCCTATTAGATTTGATCACTCTGTCTTATTTTATTAATCACTACTTTAATTTCCGAATAAGCCATTGACATGAAAAAAAACATATCTTTGTTTGACCAATTCATTTTTCTTAAGATGAAGCCTTAACATGCATTAACATATATATAATCATATCATAATAATCTAATCATATAATCTAGTATAATATCCTAAACATCTGTCCTTTGATCAAGGTGGAAAGTTTCATAGAACATCAAGATGCATGCATTATCCGAGGGAAACACCAAAACCAACCGGCTGCATGTTCTTCAGGAACAGCTTCAAGCACAAGTCCTTCTAGTGAGGCTAATATTAGTATAGCTCCATTACAAGGATTACCTATACTTTGAAAACCACCTGATAAAACAACTAATTCAAATATACACAACAAACCCTCCACTTCTATTTTGTATTTTGATGTATACTATTGTCAACATCCACTTCGAGAGATTGAATTTCAACTATCTTTGCTCCCATGTTTTATTCAGTTTCTGTAATTATGATGTTGTCATGAAAGTAAGCTCAATCATTGAGGAACACTTTCCTAATAATTGATGTTACTACAGTTTCAAAATCTAAGATTCTCCTAGCAATAGTATTCCTAAGTATTGGTCAAGGAGGGGTAAGCAAAATCAGCCCAGATTTGCTTATATTATGGGGATGACAATCCATAGCAAAATCAGCAAAACCAATCCTAGTGCACTAGTGTATTCAAATAAAACAAACAACACATCAATTTGAGTTCAATATTATGATTCAAGACTTTCAAAAACTCAAGTTGCGCTAGCTTTGATATTGAGAAAGATATATCATCACAAAGTTTATTGTAAGATAAATCCCTTCAAATTCAATTCAGGTCTCTGTCATTACCAAAAATACATAGTTAAGAAACAAATTAATTCAACAATAACACAACCATGTCCATTTGAGATCTAATCAATTGTAACAGTAAAAGGTCACATCACATACATGGATTGCAAGTTTCTTAAACCACCAATTGCAAGCGATATCTCACCACCAAGGTCCAAGCTTGACAATTTCTTTCATAAATAAACATGACAAAACATTCGAACTTAGCACCAAAATAAAAGTGTTGCTATTAAGAGATTAAAACAATCAATGCAAATAGACTCCCAAAGATGCCACTGTTAGATAATCATATATGATTTTCTTAACTATGACATTACATTTGGAACTAATACTATGCTAAACCTTAGTATTACAAGATGTGAAATGGCTTGAAACAATCACCTCATTAAAATTTTAGTGAAGGGTGCTTACTTCTAAAGATAGTAAGTCTATTAAACACAAACATTCCAATGTTTTAATGTCCAGTTGATGCTTGTTAGGATCGTTTCTATCAATCTTGAAAGTAATCACATACACTATTAATGTAGCTAAGTTAGCTATACAAGCTTTTAGTTAGTTACGCAAGCATTAAAGCCTCATGAATCACAGTGCAAAAAAAATCAAATAAGAATCTAGATTGTGTACCTTATTTCGTTGTTTCAAATCACCAAATAAGAACTTCAAGGAGTCTCTTGTAGATACATCTTCCAATGGCTAAGGGAATTTAATGAAATACAACCGAAATTAAAGAAAGAATGGGATGGGTAGGTTTAACCTTATGCGAAGCAATGAAACCCATTTGCAGAGCAAAATTGCAAAGCTAGGGTTTTTTGTGCGGCCACCAGAAATGAATGGTGTGGCCGGACGTGAATGGTGACGTGACAGGGTACAAGCAGAACATCGTTTCTTTTGGAGGAGAAGCACACTAGTATCTACAAATAAAGAAGAAGCAGAACACTTACGAAAACATATACGACAGTGGAGAAAGAAGAATCAACTACGGTGGTGGAGGAACTCTTACGGCGGCAACGGAAGAAAAACAATGGCGGCGATGGTTCACAACGGCTACAGAGAGAGAGAAAGATAGAAAGGATTTTTACGCGCAAGATTTTGGACTCTATGAAAAGTGTAGATGTGAAACAATTTTGGATTTTAATATTCAAAAACTATATTTTAATACACATGTTGGATGGGTTCTATGACACACGATCTAACAACGTTTGGGTTATTTGCAAAATTACCACCGCCTAGTTTCTTATATCGATTGGGAAATAACAAATCTAATATCTCCGATTTAATAAGGTTAAACTGCATTATATTTGAACTCTATTGCTTTAAGTTTGCAAAATTAAATTGTTACCAATGAACTCTCACCTCATGCACGATCTATTAATTTTATATTGTTAGAAAATTAAGGAAAGGTAAGTTGGAATGGTATGCACAATGTTTCAAATATATCTATTATATTATAAAAAGATGATGTTAGACCATATGTGATTCCACAATTAATTATTTGGTGACTTTTATTTTAAAATATAAATTCTATCCAGTTTAAATAAATTTAATTCATTAAATTAACCTATCTATTATATCTATTATATAGGCTAAATAACACATGCGGTCCCTTAACTTAATTTCAGTTAAATATTCAATCATTTATCTTTTTCTTTTTTTCCGATTTGGTCCTTTATGTTTTTAAATAGTTTCAGCTTCACCCTTTAAGTGGGGTTCTGTTAAGAAAAAGTTAAAAAATTCTTCCTCCGTTTTTAGAAAAAGTTACTCTTTATGTTTTGGAAATATTTCAAAAAAATGTTCAAAGTTTGTTGTAAGTTTGATAGTATGATTGATTCATTAAAACCGAAGCTATGAAGTATTTATACTCCATAGACATCACTTCAGATCAGTGGCAATCGTTCTTAGAGGTTTGATGAACATATGCAATGATTTAGATAAGGGATTTTTTAATTTTTTTCTTAACGGAACTCTATTTAAAGGGTAATGCTGAAATTATTTAAAAACATAAAGGATCAAATCGGGAAAAAAAGATAAAGGACTAAATCGTTAACTGAAATTAAGTTAAGGGACCACAGTTGGTATTTACCCTATTATATATTATATAAAGGATGGTTTATGCAATTTTTCAGTTTCACATGTTAGATCTTAAGTCATTTAACAATTAATAATTCGACTACGTTTATTTTAAAATTTAAACATTAATCAAAATTAAATAAACTAATTGATTAAATTAATATATGAAATTCGTTATATAAAAGATTATCTGTAAAATTAAAATATGGTAGTTTATTCGGTAAGCAGTTTTATTCCCTTCTAAAACCATACATGATTAATTATCTTTCAATTTTTTTTTTTTTGTTTTTTAGTCAGTTTTTGCAAGCAAGTTTAGAATATTATAAAAAGAACATCCACAAAAATTTATTATCTTTTAACTTCAGATGAATTAGATGTAAATATTTTAAATAGAAAAAATTTAAATTAAAATAAACGAAAACTTGGAACTAGAGTTCGATTTTTCAATTCAATTTTATGGATGAACTTTTACAATGTTCATTAAAATTGAAAGACTTCAACTTAATACTAGAGATTTCAATTACA
>JBBPBP010000003.1:38021866-38032409 GCA_037974735.1 Cicer chorassanicum | reverse complement strand
AAAAATAAAAACAAAAAAAAAATATTTTTTAATGGATTAAAAACATATTTAAATCTAATATGAACTATTAATTTTACAATTTTGATATTTTTTACATAGTCAAGTAATATTTTTTGTAAATAAATGGATAAAATTTTGTAACTTTAAAGATCGTGAACTTTTAATTATAAGAAGCAAGTTGATCTTCGTTGAAAATTAAATGTATTGTATACACATGGTAATTAACCACTAGATTTGTATATTACATTAAAATTCAATAAATCTTTTGCAATTTATTCATATCTTAAATTATATTAAAAATATAATTATTACAACAAGCGTATCAACTATTCTAAATTTATTTTGATCCATTCATTCAAACTCTATAATTATATAAATCACAATCTCCCAAAATACATAAATAACATAATTCAAAGTCATGTCACCATTAATATTTCGGCTCATGATTAATCATAAAAATAACAAGGTTGAGGATACTATAACCCAAATTGAAGGAGCTAGTTTAAGGAGTTGTACCAATTAGCCTAACAAAATGATAAAATTATTCAAGAATTGGCTTTGAGTCACATGATATATAGCTACATTTAGGGGCCTTTTTCTATATCTTATAGATAAACCTCCATTTGTTGCAAGTTTTTTTGCCGTAAGCAAGCAATATCTTGCGAAGCCATCCAATTGCAAACAAGGCTCAATGACTTTAATGCAAAAGGAAAACAAGTGATTAACGGTTTCAATTTCTTGAAATTAAAGCACCAGTTGCACCTTTGTTGGTGAATTTCTCGTATCACACCTATCCGCCATAATTCCAATGTAGTTGATAATCTGTCTTGCAGTAACCTCCATTCCAAAAATAGGGATATTTTATAAAATCAAATTTTTCCACAAACTTGTTGCAATACCAAGAAAATCACTAAACTTTTGCGATATTTTGTAAACAAGCAATGACATGATCCATCAACTCAATGAATTGGTGATAGATTTAATTATGACACAGTTAATCAAGGAAATCACAATTGTTAAAATTATAAATATTTCAATGAGATTAAGAAAACAAAAAGAGAAAATTAAGCGAATGCAACCCATGAAAGAGATGGATTGTGGGATCTTATATGAAGATAAAATAATATTACTTGTATTTAAACCAAGATCATATGGAACCTTTGGCTACATTGAGTTTGAATAAATATTTTGACTCCTAAAGACAAAGTATTAGTGGTGGCTAAAAATGGGAAATTACATCTTCAAATCCTTTATCATAGAAAGAGTGTGTAAGATGAGGACTTTTGTGTTCTAATAGCATTATGAGAGCTGGTTTTATAGGAGAAGGGTTGTTGGCTGATGTAATTGATGATCTAATCACTAGAAGCATCTAGAATTACATTTAATTCTTTATAATATTGTGATTAAATAAACTTATGTTTTTCTTTCCTTTGTTTTATATAATAAAAAAAGTAATAAATTATATATCGAATAGCGAATATTCAATTAATTCTAAGGTATTATTAGTATTGTGATTAAATAATACTTTGATTAACAAAAAGTAGATACGTAAGAAATATTTAAAAGAAAATATATTTTTCAAATACATTTTTTTCAAAGTCTTCAATGAAAATTAAGTTTGAAATTTTTGGAAATAAATCTTTATATATAACAATTCATGAATCACTAAAGCAATGAATTTCCTCCTAAATTTTAAAGGTTTATTATGGATATCAATGTTTAATATTTACTTTCTATTTCAACAAAATATAAAAATAATAATAATTTTTTTGTTAGTAGTTTTAAATTTGAATTATAAATTTAATATTCAGTGTGTAATTGGCATCGCTCCTTACTTATATAGAAATTAATTTACTCTTGAATTTAACATTACAAACACTTCGATAGGATTGAAAAAATTTCCATTAAAAATTATCTCATTCTCCTCCATGCATATGCTCCAAGTAGTTGCTAACCTAATTAAGTGAGACACCTTTGCGCCAATTTTTTTTTTTTTTTTTGCAGTTTGGTTTGAACGACAAGAAGTTGGTTTCACATCCATTCCCCAACAAACAGTAAACAACTTGTTGCAAGCTTTCTCTGGCAAGATTCTTAAGTTCTACTAAGCTTTGACCCATTCCTAGGCCTTTGTGACTTTTATGCACCTCTGTAGATTCGAGAAAGATTCGTCTGACTAACATTCAGATGCTCTTTGAACACCTGACCTTTGGCTAAGGGAAATTGGCAACCCCAAAAATTCGAATGATTGCCCTTCTTTGCTAGAAGATGAATTATTTTTAGGTGTAAACAAATGACCCCGCCCCTGCATTGAATTATCAGATAGTTGATAGCTTATGAGATGATGCAATGTAAATAGTAATTTATACGCGTGAAAAGTGTCATCATTGAGTCGTAAATCAGAAAAGTAGATGTTATAAACCCTGCCTTGGCTTGTGAAAGGGTGAAATGTAGTGATCCTTGTTGATATTATTCCCTTAGCAGTTACTTTGATTATCTCAACCAATCAAGCACAATATCTGCCTAATCGTTGAAATTTAAATAGTCTTAGTCAATTGCTTCCCTCCTCACTTTTTGTTATTCAATCCCTGATTTCTTCTTGCTTCCTCAAGAGTTCTTCTTGTAATCTTATTTCCCTCCTTTGAAACTTTCATCTATTTTCTTAATCTTATCTTCCTCTAATTCACACATTCTTAAAAAAAACAATGGAAAGATACCTGGCGCGCTTCGTCCTTTTAAAGATCTCCTGACTTTATGACCTTCTACTTTTGATGTGACCTTTGAAGCTCTTCTTTCTAGAATCCCTTTGCTCCAAACTACCATTGGATTGTAAATGATTTAGATCTAATAGGGAACCTAATGAATTTAGAACACATGCGCGTCCGACCCTTATTATTTAAGATGTCTTTCCAGCGGTGGCTTTGGCTAAAGGGAAATATTGGAAACAATGGGGAATTTACGACATGGTCATGCTTTCGAAGGTAGATATGCCCTTTGACATGGATCACCTACCCTTCTTGATATGGCTCTCATTCTATACTTTCCCATATTTGAGGATGAAACTCCCACAAATCACTATGCCCCAAACCTTTCCTTGGGATTTCATTTCTCAAGGTCCACTTCTAGCAATGACTCCTTTATAAACAATGTTGCCACTTCAGGTGATGTCACAGATGTAGAACACAACACTTGCTTGTTTAATTGGTTCAACAAGTTTTTTGTTTGTACTGGTTATGTGGCAATCATATCGAAGAGTTGCAACTATATGTTTCTTTACTTCAAACTAGGCAAAATATAACTTGGGGTTCTTTATTCCTTTCTTCCTTCTACCACTCTTTACACATTATTCGTTATCAGCCAAGGAAAGGAAATGACATAAAGATTGTAACTGGACCAATTTGGTTCCTTCAATTTTGGTTTAGACTTTACTTTCCTGAATTTCTATATACTAATTTAAACCTTGACTTGAATCCTAATGAGGGAGGAGTCATGTGGAGATGAATAATCCACTTTGTAGGTAATGACAACCCAACCTTCACCACAAGAGAACGATTGTTCCCTCTAAAATGAATCTCAGTCGATTAACCCCCATATTTTTAGAAGGTTGTGGTCTAAATTTGACTTTTGATGTAGGAAAAGAAAATTTATCTCCTCGGGCTCAAGCTATTGTGAACGAGAATTGGGCTAGGATTCTGATAGCCATATGCCTACTTGGTGGTTTGAAACTAAGGGGTAGGAACAACAAAATATCAATGGAGATCTACAACCCCCTAGGAGAGCCTAGGAAATATGGCTTTCTCCAACACATCCCCATCAACTATGAACCAACTATCTTGGTGCCAACAAGAGTTTTATTGATGAGACTTACCTCGATAAGGTTGGTTGCCTAAGCATGGAAAAGGCTCACACTTTTTCTATGGCGAAATTCCCAAATCAACCTGGGGAATCCAATGTTTTTGCCAATTGGTGACATTTGAGAACTTCAAGAAAGACAACCTCTGACAATATATACTTCTTCTAATGATGAGCAGTTCTAGTGATGACTTGTCTCATATTGTTGATCCAATCAGCGTGCAACAACCTTCATCTAAACCATCCATCAAAAGAAAAGCTTCATCAACTACACAAAATGGTTATTTTGTAATTTACAGTATTCATCTTTTATCTTGCCAATTATCTACCCCTTTTCCCTTAATTTTTTTCCCTATTTTCCTACATAGGTAAGAAATAGACAATAATTGACTTGGAAGAGGAAGACAAAGAAAGATTAGTTCCGAAGAAAATAATTAGACAAGGTGGTATTAAATTCAAACAACCATCATATTCCATGACTTCAAAAGACAGCCAAAGGCACTCAACCGAGGCATAATTGGCATCTGCTGACAAAAAGAAGAGATCGAAGGTAGTCTCTTGTCTTGAGAATGCTATTTTCCCTTCTTTTTAGATATCCTTTCGACCTTTCCCATACCTAATTTTCTCCTGTTTCAAAGCGTAAAGGTTTCTCACCCTAATCAACAAGATGAAACAGCTATACCTAGTCCCCAAATGACTAAAGCAGCTCCAAGGCCCTTATCAATGGTAAACAACCTGCTTAACCCTTTATAGTTCATGTTCTTGGATCAACTATTAGTTCTCTAATTCATTGTTTGTTGGTATTTTCAGGCCACAACATATCCGGTCCTTCAAACCACTAGATCCCTAACATTCATAGGCAGAGATCCCTAAACGCCTCTAAGGCAAACTTTTCAAAGGATGATGTTCCTCTTATGGTTTCCTTGTCCATACATGAAGAAAGGGACATAGTTGATGCAACATTACACAAGAAGTCGCAACTGCAATATCCCCAAACCTTTATATATAAATATCTTTATTTATTATATATGTGTGTGAAAATTAATTTAATTTTCATTAGATTAAATAAATATGAAATTAATAGATTGGGTTTTTAAGTAACACATTAGAACTTTATAAAAAGAAAATGGTTAATTTGTAAGGGTGGAATTTAAAAGGAGAAGGATAAGTAATTATACAATTATTCCAACCCACTCACTTGTTCAAACTCTCATGGCCTGTTTGATGGACAAAATAAGAGACAAAGCAGAAATAAGTTATCATATACTGTTTGAATCTAGTGTTTGATGAACCAACATGATATGATGAGTTAATTCAGAACTCTATTCTATCGTACCTCTCTAGTTGAAATTTTTATTCTGAACATGAGTTGGGTTAGAAACCAACAGAATAGGATAAGAGCAGTAATGTACTCAATTACCCTAAAAAAATATAATTTAAAATATAATAAAATATAAAAAAATATAATCTAAAATGTAAATCTAATCAAATATAAATATCAAAATAATTAATAGAAGTTGATGTTAAACTTAAACATGAAATATTAATAATTAATTTTAAAAAATGTTTATGATTTTATCACAAGGATAGTTTTGTCCTTTTAACTAATTTAATAAAGGTTTAAATATGTTTTTGATTCTAGTCCCTGTAAGTTTTTTGTTTGGATTTAGTTCCTGTAAAATCTCGACTTTGGTCCCTAACGTCAAATCAACATTAAAAGATAAAAAACTTTTACTTTAGTATGTATTGTATACACATTTTATTGGACAAATGTATTGTATACACATGGTAACCACTAGAGTTTATATATTACATTAAAATTCATTAAATCTGTTGCAATTTATTCATATCATAAATTTTATTAAGAATATAATTGTTACAACAAGCTTATCAACTATTCTAAATTTATTTTGATGCATTCATTCAAACTTTATTATTATATAAATCATAATCTAAAAAAATACATAAATAACATGATTCAAAGTCATGTCACCATTAAGATTTTGGCTTATGATTTTTTATTGGAAAAGCATACTTTGGCTCATAATTAATTAAGGAAATCACAAGGTTGATAACCCAAATTGAAGGAGTTAGTTTAAAGAGTTCTAGCAGTTAGCCAAAGAAAAGAATAAAATCATTCTAGAATTGGCTTTCAGTCACATGATATATAGCTACGTTGAGGAGCTTTTTTCTATAGCTTATATATATATATATATATATACACACGTCTAGTTATGAGAAAAAGTATTTCTTATAAACTAAATGATTAATGTGAGTACAAGGTACTCAAAACCAATTTTAAATCTTATTAACACATATTTCAATGATATAGGCATTATTATGGAAATCAATAAGGGCGTTATGGTTAGGAAACCACAACCGAAGGCAAATTTATTGTAATTGCTACAAAAAATAGTGCAATTGGAGAAAAACAAGTTGTAATCAAGTTAGCCGTTTCAGTTGTTGCAATTTGAGAAAAGGCTTTTGATATTGATAGTTAAGGGAGATGATTTTGCCATAAAAGTTAAGTTGTGGTTGGAGGATTGTAAAAATCACCAACACAATAGGTTGCTATTGTCAAAGGACGTTCCTCCTATTGAGTTGAATAAATTGTGTGATAAACTATTGAAATCATGAAGTCATCTAGGAAGATAAAAGATGAATTCCTTTAGGGAAAAGATTATATAAATTTGAATTCCCTTTTCTTGAAGATCTTCAATGTGTTCATGTGGAGACTTTTTAAAATTTAAAAATAAGTTCAATTAAATTGTTTACTTGGACTCTAGATTTTAATCCTTCAAATCATAAGCATACTACAATGCATAGTTGAGTTTGTTTGTTTGATTTGGCTCAAGAACATTGGAGGCCAAAAACTCTTTTCTATAGCTTATTCTCTTGGAAAGCCGACAAGCTTGGATGCTACAACAAGTAAGATTTCTTTTGACCGCTATTTTGGTCATTGCTAGAATTTGAATTGACATTGATTTGTCTACAAAAATTAGTGATAAAATTATGGTATAAAGGGAAGGGTAAGTTTTACTTATTGATGTTGAATATGAAAATATTTCTCTTTTTTGTTCTCATAGTCATTTGATTGGTCATTCTTTTGGTATTGGTAAATATAATTTAGCTATTATTGAGAAGAAAATGTTGGTTTGTCAGGATGTTAATCCTAAACGAGTTGTAGATTCATGCCCTTGCAAAACAAGCCTGCTTTAATGAGTTGATAAGACAACTTTAAAGGGTATCAATAATGTTGAGACATGTGATTGTATAGATGAAGGTTGATTAGCTTATAGGATTAATTGATGAGGATAGCCAAGAGGTTATGGTGATTAATGAAGAGGTTGTGAAGGTTAATTTGGAGGATGTAAGGATTATACTCAATATCATAAAGGTGACCAATGGTATAAAAGAGAATGCTAACAGTAAGGAAACACTAAAGGAACCTAAACTTACTCTAGTAATTTCTAAATCACAAAATAAAATAATAAGAAACAAGATCACATGGTGACTAATGTGACACCCTAAACCCCAATAAAAAAAAACATAAACAAAGTACACTAATCTTTAAGCAAAATTCGCAACAGTTTCAAATAAAGTATCAAAATTTCTTTTCAAATAAAAGCTTAGGGCACCACATTTATACTTACACAACTCACTTACATAAAAATCCTCACTTAAAAATATCTTTGAATCAAAGCCACCTAGGTTTATCATTCCTATACATTAGATCATTAAAAAAACATAGGGATGATTGATTTTCATCTTAAAAATAAATTACAAAATAATACTTGATTGTCAATAATTTTACAAAATAGAATTTCAACTCAAGACTTTGTAAAACACAATAAATGACTCCCACTCAGTATCACCTATTAGAGCAAAAATCACCAACTGACAACCTGCAATAAATGCGTTTTTGCCAACGTGCACACACAAACAATGAAGGAGGTGAACATCGAAAACATGTAATAGTAAAAAACATATGAAAAGAATATGTAGAACGTTAAGTAAATACTGTGTCAGTTACAATACAATAATAAGAATCATGAAGAGAGAATAACACAATAATTCACATCATCAAAATGAGACAATCACAAATCAACATAATGTTATACATGGTCTTATACTCTAAACTTCTTCTCTTTCTTTAGTACCATTCTAACTCTAAAGTATTTGATTAGAAAACTTGATAATATGCCACCATTCAAGTGGGTGGATTATTCAAATTGGCCAGCCCTCATAGATCCTCTCATCTCAACCTGAGACACATATATATGATAGTCGAGGTAAAAATGTGTTGTATGGTAGCTCCCAACATTTGGGGGTCTACTCTCAAGTCATTTATGAATTCCCCCTCAGAATACCTCCAAGTTCTAATAGTCTTGCCGTAAGGATAAACATCATACCTCCACAATTTGGCTCATTTATTTGTACTTCCCCAAAATTACTAGGCTTGTTTGACCCTACCTATATGATGACAAATGAATATCCACGTCAAATGCCCATAACATTCAATTCCTCTCATCGTTGGCCTAGGCAGCTACTCACTTCATTAAGAGCATCATCTTTAACACGGGTCATATATACCAAATTCATCGCCTAAGGAGTAACATCAATATATATATATATATATATATATATATATATATATATATATATATATATATATATATATATATATATATATATCAATTCAATAACATCAAAGTGATCTCTCATACACCCTCGTCACACTATCTCACATCATACGATTCAAAGATATATCATACAAAAAGTCAATGTATCTTAATATCAATCAAGTTAATAACATCATACAAGCCATCAAGTAAATACCATCATTTCATATTTCGTAGTCATATTTTACATTCAAATCAATCATCACATTATACAAAACTCTTAATTACTCTTTGTTTATTGATTTGTACCTCATATTATAGCATTTATTCACTTGCAATTTTACTCAACAATTAAAACCAAAAATTTGTTACCACTTAAGTATTCACTCACATATAGCAATACAAAATAATTGCACACACTATATAGATTCCAACATAAGTATACACAGTCATCACATTTTACTTCAAACAATATTGAGGACATTTATAAACAAATATAGTACAAAATACATAAAATACGCAATTATGAACTAATTCAATTAGCACATATTCATCAAAATTAAATCAAACTGTACCCTAATAAAAAGTTTTAAATCATATTATAATTCACTAAATCCCAGGTATTATCCTTAGTCCTAATAGGATTATGAGAAGAATATGAAAATACTTTAATATTTACTAAAATCACGAGAGTTGACACTAAGAGAAGGAACCAATTTAATATTTAAAAGGTTTAAATATGTTTTTGGTCCCTGTAAATATAATCTTCTTTTATTTTGGTTCTCGTAATTTTTTTTTTATTTACATCCCTGTAATATGAAAAATATTTATTTTTGGTCCTTAACGTTAAGTGGACGTTACAAATACGTTAACTGACAAAGGGAAACAGTTTTTGGTCCCTGTAAATATAACACTTTTCAGTTTTAGTCCCTGAAAAATATTTTTTTGAATTTCATCCCTGCAATATTCAAAAATCTCCTTAAATATAAAATAACATACAAATTGATCTTTATTAATAATAAATTTTTGCCAAGTAATGTTTAAAATATTTTAACTTCAATAATTTAAAATTTATTAATCTTCTTTTTTATTTATTTATTATTATTAAATTAATTTTCATTTTCTGTTTCAAAAAATCACTAAAATCTTATGTTTTATTTATTTATTTATTTATTATTATTATTATATTAGTATAAAATTAATTTAATACTAATAATTAAATAAAACAGAAGATTTTAGTGATTTTTTTGAAACAAAAAATGAAAATTAATTTAACAATAATAAATAAATAAGACAGAAGATTAATAAATTTTAAGTTATGAAAGTGAAAATATTTTAAACATTACTTGGCATAAGTTTAATTTTAATAAAGATCAATTTGTTTGTTATTTTATATTTAAGGAGATTTTTGAATATTGCAGGGATGAAATTCCAAAAAATATTTGTCAGAGACTAAAACTGAAAAGTGTTATATTTACAGCAACCAAAACCTGTTTCCCTTTGTCGGTTAACGTTTTTGTAACGTCCACTTAACGTTAAGAACCAAAAATAATGTTTTTTTATATTACAGGGATGTAAACAAACAAAAAATTATGAGGACAAAATCAAAAAATGTTATATTTACAGGACCAAAAACATATTTAAATCTATTTAAAATTAATCACATTGTCGGATAATAAAGTCTAATTATACCATGGTGAGGCTAAAAGAACTAATTGGATTAAAAACATATAACATATTGATGTGGCCCTCCTCATCCTCTCTTCTCTTTTCTTCCTCATTTCTTCTCTTTCTTCCTTTCAATTTTCTCTTCTCTTCGCTCTTCTTCTTCCTTCTATAATATTATAGTCTTATCTATTCTCTACTATCGTTCTTTCTTTTCTCTATTTTCGAGATCTCTTGAATCTTAGTATGTAAATGAATTTTTTTGTTTTTTTTTTAAGATAAAATAATAAGTTAGACCTAACTTTTTACTATTGATTACATTTAATGTTTTGTCATATTAAATAATATATTTAAAATGTATATTAATAATATTATGTGTGAAATATGATTTGTATGTTTTTTCCATG
>JBBPBP010000003.1:37922407-38011235 GCA_037974735.1 Cicer chorassanicum | reverse complement strand
TATTTGAAAAAATATATTCTTTATTATCTTCCAAAAAGTAATATATTTCATAAAATATTAATATTAAGTTGGATATAATATAGATTGAAACAAAATTCATGAATTTGAAATAAAATTCAATATTAAGTTCTATTTATTTAAATCTGATTGATTTTTATATTTTAAAATAAAATAACCAAATAATTAATTGTTGAATGACTTAGGGTCTGACACGATGCATTGATTAATTACTTTACCAATCTTTTATATAATTTTATAGATTAATTTAATGAGTAAAATCTATATTCTAAAATAAAAGTAACAAAATAAGTAATTGTTGAACCACATAGGTCTCACATATGGATTGATTAAATTACACGATCCATATTATATATATATATATATATAATTTAAATATATATTTAGTTAACATCCCTGCAAATATAGTATAACTTTAAAATAATTCTTCCATTTAATTTCTACTACAAAAATTGTAACACTGTTAAAACATAATCATTTTTTAACAAACATAAAAACTCAAATATAATTAAATTATAATATTTTTTAACTTAAAATTAACCTTAAATATTTTAGTCTTATTCCCTAAAAAACCTAAATCGAGCTTTCTTCGTCGTTTCAGTTATCTTCCCATTGTAGAATTTCTAATGTTGTGCCGCAATTCATAAAATAAAATAAAAAATATGTATGAAAAACATAATGAATTTGATTAAAGGTTCAAGCCTGTCACCATGGTGAATTCCTTCATCACCCTTACCATTACTAGGTCTAGGACTAGAACTTGGACTTTCTTCTTTGCCCCTCCTCCCTCTACAATCAAATTATACTCCTACTTTTGGATTTTTCACATACTCCCTTAGAATCCCTTAATCTCCATGTCAAGATAAAAAACTCTGATTAAAAGCCAATTCTAGAACCCACCATTGTCCAACAAGTACCACCAGTCGAAGAAAAAGATTACGGTAACGATGAATTTGAATACGGTGATGAATCTCAAATGGATGAAGATGTTGGTGACAGTGATAAGAACAGATGACTGAAACGATGAAGAAGAAGGCGCGATTTAGGTTTCTTTAGAGAAGAAGATTGAAACATTTGGGATTAATTTTAAGTTAAAACTTTTTATAATTTAATTATATTTGGAATTTTTTGTTAAAAAATATTACGTTTAACGGTGTTACAATTTTTGTAATAAAAATTAAATTAAAGAACTATTTTAAAATGAAACTATATTTACAAGGAATTTCACTAAACAAAAAAATTTACGATGACCAAAATCTAAAAAAAGTTATAATTGCAAAGATAAAAAAACATATTTAAAAATGAATTATATTTATTTGTTTTTTATTTTTTTATTACTATTTAATTTTTTTAATTAAACGGACTGAATATTATTTAATATAATAGATATATTTATATAATTTTCAAATTGATTAATTGATATATAATTTAATATAATAGATATATTTGAAGCATGATATATACCATGCATTAAATTTATTGAAAAAATTGGAGAATATTATTAATTAAAGTTAGAGTTAATGACCATTTTACAAACATCTTAAAAGAACATTTGGATTTCATCCATTGAACTAGCATCTAATAGATAAATTGAATAATGTAAAGTATAATAATATACGATGATACGTTAATGTAATGGATATTCAAGTCTACACAATGACAACACAATTTGTCCAACATCTAACTTAATACTTAAGTTCAAATGAAACAAAACATAATTAAACATAAACTCCACAATGTCATGTCTAATACAACATCCACTAATCTTCTATATAATATTTCTAAGTTCATTTTTATTTCCCCTTATCATTGGTTACCTGCTTGATTGAAAACAACAACAATAAAAAGGATGAGACTATGTCTTAGTGAGTTCGAGCAGAACTAACATGCGTTGACTCTTGAGACCTAAATGCATAATCTTCAATAACTTACTTCTATAAGATGAAAATCATAAAAATAATTATATAACTCTATTAAGTTATGCACCTCAATTGCGGCTATGTTACATGCTTGGACTTAGGCAGACTAGAATAAAATAATAAAAATACATAACAATTTTTATATTGCAACTGTGAGTATATAATTGTAAAGGTTTCATAGTGCATTACTCATATGTGAGTCAGTCCGAGAAAGTGTAGCCCACTGTAACCAATTGTCTAATGACGATAATCGGCATCCAAATCATCGTAGTTACATTGCAAGGTTAGATTTATAATGAAATTACTTATATTTGTGTGCGCGCATACATATATTCTTAATATGTCTCTTTTCTTAATTTAACATTGTACTATTTATAATGTTCCATATAATTCCTTTTAACTTCTTATACATAACACTAAGGTACTTGACCAAAAACTTAGTCTAAGATATCTAAAACACACCATAAAATTCTATGACAGCAACTGTGTTCATAAAATAACTGCAAATCGTAAAATTGATATAAAATTATGAAACTTTAAAGTACTAAGAATAATCTTTTCAACGCAATTGATTTCACTCAAAACTGATTCCTATAACTCTTGTTATACTCATTTTAACTCAGCTATGTGATAATCTTTTTGTTCAGAAAATACTTCAACTTTGACAATTCAATTAAAATATCAAACGGTATTCGATTTGAGTAAACACCCTTCATCATAAAAATTTATGTTGTCCAGTTTATGAATATAGTTTTCATTTTTCAAGTTAAGTGCCTAATTAGTACAATTTGTCAAAACAATACATAAATATTTTGAAAATAG
Source organism: Cicer chorassanicum (assembly GCA_037974735.1). Classification (NCBI taxonomy): domain Eukaryota; kingdom Viridiplantae; phylum Streptophyta; class Magnoliopsida; order Fabales; family Fabaceae; genus Cicer; species Cicer chorassanicum. The sequence goes on along the minus strand of JBBPBP010000003.1, from coordinate 38,008,476 downwards.
GGCAACAATTTTTGTCTAACTTAAGAATACATTTTTCTCTGTCAATTTTCAATTAAATTTAGTGAAACTAACGTCTATTACAAATGAATTATGTCTAGTTTCAATGGTACAAAAATAAACTCCAAACAATTTCTATAGAAAAAGTTACACACTAAATACCAAAGGTACTACATATGGGAATTGGGGGACAACAACTACATTTTTTTTTATCAAATATCTTATATGCAAGTCATCATACTATCAATTGATGCTCAAGGTACATGCATGTTTGAACCAATCAATCACAATGAACTATCTAGTCAATATTACTATCAATTTAACATCTAATACAAGTTCTAACATTGATTTCTAATATGAAATTTTCCCAATTGAATACCCAATTTGCATGCAAGTTTGGTTTCTTCTAGTTAAATTTTCAGCCATATTCTAGTCTAATCAATATCCTAACATGCAATTAAAGGCAGGGGGCACTCACCCAAGTTTGACACTGAATGACAGAGCATGAAGAGAAGTATTGAGCCCATGCAATGATAAAAGATGAAGTGAATGAGAGAAAATGAAGGTTCTTTCTCTTTTCCTTCTCTGTTTCACGATGGAGAGGAGATGGGAATTGATTTTCTTTTATCAATTTAGTTGACTCAACCTTTATATAGCAAGGCTTATGAGTGTGTTTGACTAGAATGCCATTTTACTAATAATTTTATTCTATTATTTACCTCTATATTACTATCTATTATTAATACATAATTGCTACACATTACATATTAATACTAATAGTTACTTAGATTTATGGGGTTATTACATTTTACCTTAAGAAATTTTGTCGTTAAAAATGAAATCTTACCTTGAAAATAGATAAGGATAGTTGTTTTGCATCTCAACTTCAAGTTTCCAAGTGGCTTCTCCTGGTGTTTATCCATTGCAAAGAACCTTCACTAATGGGATATTTTTGTTTCTCATTGTCTTGATGTTGTTAGTGGAAAAGTAGTTTTAACTACAATCTTCTGGTTGATATTTTAATGATAACAAAAATAAAAAATAAAGAACAATTATCCTCTAACTGTATTTGCTAAGTGTGCAGATTAAGTTGGAAGATAAATAGTTATATTAATAACTATCCATTTTTAAGTAGCATAAATTACAAGAAAATTAGAGGTCTAATAATGGAGCAAGTTATAATATAGCAAAAGAAGTACTACAAAGACAAGCGTAGCAAAGTATGTGTTATAATATAAGATATATCCTCTGATGATTGGATGAAGATAATCGAAACCAAGACTTTGCTTCTACTCTACAGTCTAATTCTTGTGACACACGCATATGATGTTGCAAGCTTTGATTGACTTTGAAAAAGCAAGCAAGCTTCAGTTGACTCTAGTGATGAGAGTGACGTTGTGTCTCAGTTGCCTTTGGAAACGTAACCAATGCCTTGGTTTAGTTACCTCTGATGAATACATATATGTTGTGTTCCAATTACCTCTGATGAATGCAAATATGTCGTGGATCGTCTACCTCCAATGACTACAATCTGCATCTAATCGTTTGCCTCTAATGAATCGACAAGTGTTTGTTCGTCTGCCTCTAATGGATGTGACAAGCAAGTGATTGCCTCTGCCTATGATAATCACATCAAACGTTTGATCATCTGACTTCGAGGTATTATATATCCTCTGATGAAAGTAAAAGTTATGAAGAAGTCAACGCTCTAAAGAATTCAAAATTATGATGAAAGTCAATAATCTGATAAAGTCATTTCTCAGAGTAAACAAAGTTGTGCGCATCCTCTAATGAAAATCTTGAATCTGCTACTTGTCTGAAAGTCTTTAAGATATGTTTTGATCATAGTACCCTCCGTTTCCCTTTCCTCAATATCAAGAGACACAGAATCATTCACATAGATATATACGGACACGTATTTAAGACTAATCTGCCTTTAATGGTGATTGAAGATTTTCAACGGTAGTATTCGTAACGGACACTTCAACTATGTATTTAAGAACAACTTACTCAGTCCATTAAAAAAAATGTGAGAGAGAAAATGCAAAAGGAAATGTGTTAAGAAAATTTGAAAAAACAAAGAACGCAACAAAAGAAAAGAATGAACGAAATATCATCTCAATAGAGAGTTATTAAAGTTTATGTAAATCAATAAAAATGTTCTTTCACACTTGTACTAATATACGACTTGATCTGAAACATCTTCTCAATGAGAGTTAGAATCCTAGAAATAAACTGTGTCAAATCAGACACAAATTAGAACTTATGCAAATCAGCCCGATAGTGGCAAAAATCCTCTCACCACTAAGAGGTACTTGAAAAGGTACAACGACTCTCATGAACCTCAACGGCAGGATGCTTGAAAGTTGAAGAAGGTTTAGAGGACAACAGTTTGGAGAAGCTAGAGAAAAATACTCAAAACTTGAAGAGGTAGAGTAAAGAATACTTGTATGTTATTTATGGAAATAGTGGATTAAGTCCTTGACTGTATTGAGGCAAAATCTCTCTATAAGAGGAGGACTATATGTAGAAACAGTTTGTTGTGAACTAGTATAAAATATATGGGTCTCCTTTATCCTCTTTTATTTCTTAGTTCTTTATAATCCAATCTTACTCTATCTAAACCTATTTTAAAAGTAAGTTGAATGTTTTGATAAAAAACATTTTTTGTAAAGAAATTGAAGTAGCTTTTAGAAATGGAAAAAACAATTCAAACATCTCTTTCTTGTGTTTTTCAGCACCTTCAGATGTCACAATCTATCCTTTGCACTAGTTCCGATTAAAAAGTGAAGTCCGACTTCAATTCAATACTGAGTTCTAGAGCTATTGGTTGAAATGGATCCTAAATGTATTTCTTGTATTGTGCCATATGGAATACATCATGTCAGTTTGATAGTGAAGGTGGTAATGCTAGTTGATATGCCACTAAGCCTACACGTTTGAGAATTTGGAAGGGTCCTATAAATCATGGACTAAGTTTCTTAGTCTTGAAAGCTCTTCTGAATCCTAACTTTCGAGTCACTCAAGAAATCATGGTCGCCTTCTTCAAATTACAACGATCGCCTTCTATTATCTGAGTAGCTCTTTTGTCTACTCTATGTAATTTTCATCTTTTCTTTTATTATCTTTAACTTTTCAGTGATTTATTTATGGCCCACGAATCCCTTTATCTCCTACCTCTTACCAGCATAGTGGTGTTCTACATTTTCTTCCACAAAGTGCTTTGTATGGTGCCATGCCTATGCTGGAGTGCAACTGTAATCATAGGCAAATTCTATTGAAGGTAGGTGGTCACTCTAACTGCCTCCATCTTCAAGACTACAAGCTCGGAGCATGTCTTCAAAGGTTTGAATAGTTCTCTCAGTCTGACCTTCTGTCTGTGGATGAAATGTTGTGCTAAAGTTCAACTTAGTTCCTAAAGCCTGGTGAAATGTTTTCCAAAGTCTAGAAGTAAACTTTAGGTCTCTAACAACTCCATGCAATCTGATTATCTCTGAAATAAACACTTTTGCTAGTTTAGACGAGGTGTAAATGGTTTTAATAGGTAAGAACTGCAGCAATTTGGTTAATCTATCAACAATCACCCAAATTGAATCACGACCCACCTGTGTACGGGGTAATCCTACTATGAAATCCATAGAGATCTTGTCCCACTTCCACTCTTGAATTCCTGGAGGATGGAACATGCCTCCTGGTCTACTGTGTCCAATTTTCACTTATTGACAAACCAAACATTGTGCTATAACTTCTGCAATATTAGTCATCATCCTAGGCCACCCTATAGTCTTACATTAACACATATCATAATCATTACTTAAAGGCATCACAATACACTTCATTTCCTTGTGTTAGGTCTGAAATGATCAAAATTGGTGCAGTAGTCAACTTAATCTTCAATACACTAAAACTTTATTCACACTCATCATCCCATAGGATTGGAGTGTCTTTTCGGGTTAAGCAAGTCAAACAAAGTGCCATTTGATAGAAACTCTTGATGAATCTTTTGTATTAACCTTACAAGTCCTAAGAAACTCTTAACCTCGGTAATGTTCTTAGGTTGTTCCTAATTGATTACAACCTTTTAGAGGGATCAACTAACACACGTCCCTTTGAAATCATATGTCCTACGAACTTCACTTTTGTCATCCAAATTTACACTTACTGAATTTGGAAAACAATTTCTTCTCACAGAGAGTTTGAAGTATAATCTTTAGATGCTCCTCATGCTCTTGAGGACTATTTGAGTAAATTAGGATATCATCAATGAATATCACCCCAAACTTGTCTAGATATGGTTGGAAAATACGATTCATGTAATCCATGAACACAGTTAGGGCAATTTTCACCCCAAACGGCATTACTAGGAATTCATAGTGATCGTATCACGTTTTGAAAACATTATTTGGTATATCTAAGGACTTTGTTTGGATCTGGTGATACCTTGAATGAAGGTCAATCTTAGAAAAAGATCATCGCTCCTCTGAGTTGATCTAACAAATCGTCAATTCAAGGAAGCAGATACTTGTTCTTGATTGTCAACTAGTTAAGTTGTCTTTAATCGATACAAAGTCTCATTCCAACATCTTTTTCGTTAACTAAAAGCATTGGTGCACCCCAAGAAGATACACTAGGTCTGTTAAAATGCTTTTGCATAAGGTCTTCTAACTGTGCTTTTAGTTCCTTTAGTGCCAACAGAGACATTCTATAAAGAGCAACAGAAACTGGTCATGTGTATGGAACCAAGTCTATGGAAAACTCTACTTCAAATTCTAGTTGTAAGGAGGTTACATCTTCTGGAAAGACATCTACATACTCATTAACTACATAGATAGAATTAATATCAGGCGAGGATCCAAAGTCTGTTGAAAGCATGAAAAGAAACTTTGGTCATCTTCAAACAAACACTGAACCATCTGATGTGCATGGTTTAATAGTGTTGAGATGACTTCACTGGTACCCATTTTTTTTTGGAGGTATGAAGATAATTTCTCGTGGCAACTAATGAAAACTTGATTATCTGAGAGCCAACCCATGCCCAAAATAACATTCATTCTCTTCAAAGGTAGACAAATTAAATCTACTTAGAAGGTTTAGTCTGAAACGTCAATTGGACAATTTTCAACCACTAGTGAGGTCTATATACTACCTTCAGTTGCAGTAGTAACTACCAAAGGAGAAGGTAATGATGACATTTCTAAATTAAGTCTCCGGACACATCTGGAATATATGAATAAGTAGGTAGCTCCATAATCAAAAACTACTGTAAGAATTTCTGTATACAGATAACACGTACTAGCAATCAAATCATTGCTTCCTTTAGCCTTCTTGATATCAAGAACATAAACTCTCCTACTATATATATATATATGTATACACACACACACACCATGTATTAGAAGCAAACTTCCAAGAAAAGAGTGTCATATTTAAACTTTCAAATACAATTAATTTTACTCGAAACTGATCTATATAACTCAAGTTATGGTATTCTAAAGTCAACAACATTACATAATAATCGTATGACAGAGCAGTTGTGTTTACAATACTATTAAGTCATTTCTATATTTAGTAGAATCATAAATTTTAACATGATATAACTACTATATGTCTTCTTTCAAACCCAACTAGTTTCACTCAAAAACAAGTTTCCTAGCTCAAGATATAGATATTTTAAGATGACTAATGTTGAGCGACGTATAAAACAAAACAATCCACTTGACAAAATCACAAAAATTTGTAAAATTAATATAAATTTATTAAAATCTACGGTAACAAAGTACTAGAAATAAACTTTCAAGTCCAATTGATTTCACTCAAAACCGATTGTTATTGCTTATGTTATACACATTTTAACTCAAAACATATTTTTTTTCAACTTGGAACTCAATTTTCTCTATCAATTATCAATGAAAATTAGTGAAACCCCTATTTCGAAGGTAATTAAGTCTAGTTGCTAACGGAGCAGAATTAAGCTCGAAACATTATATATGGAGAAAGTTATGAACAAAATACCAAAGGTATACCAATATAGGTTCAGAGACACCATTATACTATTTTCATTTCAAGCTTTATATTATTAAGTTCATCTTCTTGACTAAGTAAAATACATTCAAAATTCAGCATAAAACCAATTAATTACCAATACTAAACAACTATCATCTCATCACCAATTCAACCACAATACTCAACAATCATAATAAAACAACTCTTTATAATAATTAATACAAACATCTAACATACATTATTAATAACCAATGATATTAAATCAAATAGGATTATCACAATACCCAAACATTCAAATCATGAACAATTATTAGGAGTATACACATCAAGATCTCTAAGCACACTTAAGAGAGGTTTTCAGAGGATTTTCTATGTTACCTCTAAAAATGGAAATCAAACGAGATGAAATCCATCATTGTTTAGTTTTATGTTTCCTTTTCAAACATACAAGAACCCTAACCCCAAAATTGACTCATTCTTTCTTTAATCTCCTTCTATGGTTAAACTCTTATTTCTCCTTTCTCTTCTTGTTTTCTTGATGGATTTGAGCTAAATCAATGTCGGCAGTGCGTTGTGGATATTGCAAGAATGTGTGTAATTATTAATTTGTGTGCTTTGTTGTAGACTATAAATCTCAATTGGTTGACGATGTAATTTGTGTTTTTCACTTTGTTGAGATGTCTAATACTAACCTAACTTTTTAATATACATCCTTTTACACTTTTAAAAAAAAATCAACAATTAATCTTATTAAACACTTTAATTATCTTAAAAACTATTATCTATCAACTTATATTAAATTTTGATTTATTAAATAGAGCGAAAACATACGCTCACTTTACACATACACAAAATATTAGTGAGTCTTCATGCTCCTGCAAAACCCTGACACTCACTCTACACTCTTCCAAGAAACAAACCCTACTCTACCTCCCTTTCTCCGGCGAAATGTCCACCGGCATCGACATGTCACTCGACGACATTATCAACAAGTCCGCCATTCGTCGCGGAAACCACGGCGGTCACGGTCCGAACCGCCACTTCGGTTTCCGTTTCCCGGTCAGGAAAACACCGTACTCCATTTCTCAGTCTCAGGTCAATTCAGAATTCGTTCATTTTCTTTTGAATAACAGAAAAATGAAATGAAACAGTTTTTTTTTTTGCTTTTGATTGTTTGAGACGGAATAAATTAATGAAGTTATAATGATAAGAATGCAGGTTGCGAGAGAAGCGTGGCGAAGAAGTAGCTTCGATGTTCCAGAAATGGTTTTCGATCATGGCGATGTTCAGCCTCAGCTTAAGCCTCTCACCAAACTCTATATTTCTAACTTGGATCGTAGGGTTTCCAACGATGACATTCTGGTATTATCGTTATTATTGTATACTTTTTTTTAAATGTATTATTACTATTATTGTTGTTGTAATATTATTTTTTGTTTTTCTCTTGCTATTGCAATATTATTGTTATTGTCATTGTTGTTGTTGCATTATCATTATAATTTCTCTTGTATTACTCCTTCAGTTTCAAAAATGAGTTTCGTGTAAGTTTTTTCCACTTATATTAAGAAATGCAATAAATAAAAAGAAATGCAATAAACAAAAGAAAGAGAAAAGTCATTTTGCCGAATTATTTTTATTAACTATTGGTGTTTCACTATCATAAATGTAAAGTAGAGTTAATGTTTTGGTAGTGTACGTAGTAATAATTGAATGGTACAAATGGAAAAAAATAATTAAAGTTGCACTGAAACAATTTTTTTTATTTTTGCTAAAGTGACACTCATTTTGAAACCGAGGGAGTACTCTATACTGTTATTATTACGAGTTAAATGGATGTTTTACGCTGACATCCAATAAAAGCCATCCATTTTTCCATGTCACCAACTAATTTTATAATGCTGTTTGTTACACAAGATGGGTGATAGTGACAGAATACATGATTCTCATTAGATGTCAGTGTAAAACTAAAATACACTTATTAATCCATTTATGGTATTTCCATTGAGCCTTTGGTTCAAGTTTCTCATATCAAGCTTTGTTTTTATGGTGTTACTAGCTCTGGCTTATACAGGGACAATTCAAATTTGAGAATTAAGTAGTAGTACATCATGGCAGGAATATTTTCTGCGTAAATTTTAACTGTCCATTTCATATGCTACTTGATGATCATCTTTTATTATGATGATGCACATACTCTAGTATAATTTGTGTCAATTTGGATTTTGCATAGTGTGTAGTGTGCGTGTTTGTGTATCATATTTTTCCCCTGTTGGTGCAACAATTTGCTCGTGTTACCATGCTTTTGTGGGCACATAGTATGTAACACCAACACTTCAGATTGAAAGGGTGTCCTGTGTCACAGACATATATATAATTATATTCAATTACTTCAATTTTCTCAAATCATTACTGGTGTGGATGTGTTAGTATCAATGTTGTGTTCAGCATTTGTGTATGTATCAATTCATATGAGCCCACTAGCTTTACTTTTCAGTTTATCTGCATTATTGGAAGTTCATATCTCTGTCTAGAACATATAGTTTACTTTGGAGTTCTTGGTTCTGAGAATGTTGCTGGTTGCTACTGTTTTCTGTGTATATTCAATTAATTTTGTTAGTAAATATTATTTGTAACGATGGATAACCCGTATCAATCTGGTTTCTGAATCTGAATTTGGATCTCAAAGTGTTTTTTCTTTTATGCCCTCTGAGGTAAATCAAAGAGTCATTATTGCAATTTGAAGGTATGACATGTACCCAAGCACCGGACTCACCCCTGCCACTAATGCTACACCCAAATGATTTTCATCAAAGATTTTGTTCCCACACCGACTCACCAGTCACCCCCTTCTTTTAAAACCTTTTTGTAAAAGAAAAAAAAAAGTTTTTGTCAGTCAGATAATATGAAAAATTGAAAACTCTTATCTGCCTTTTACAGCTGTTGTTTTCAGAAGAGGGTGAGCTGGAAAGGCATTCCATTCATTATGATCAGTTTGGGAGATCAAAAGGAACAGCAGAGGTTGTTTTTACAAAACAGTCTGATGCTTTAGCAGCTATCAAGAAATACAACAATATGAACCTTGATGGAAAGCCATTGCAAATTGAGCTTGTTGGAACAGGTTTGGTTACTCCTGCTGCTGCTATGCCTCTTGCTCAAAGTAGCATACTGGGAAGGCCAGATGATTTATTTCTAAGGTGGGAGATTCCGATTTCTGGTCTTATGAGCTCTTAGCTCTCTAAGCATGTATCATGTCAGAGTTGTGAATATCTAGTATCTTGTGGAAAATCTATAATAAACTTCAGTTAAATGTTTCACTTGTTCCATGGTATCAAAGGTTATGTTCATTGATGTGTAAAATTGAAGAATTTAAACAGTTTTCGGTTGAGGTTTAATATATATGTGTGTGTGTGCGCGCGCGCGCGCATGCAAATGTATATGTATACAATTTTCTTTCATGGATAAGGTGTTAGATACATGTGGTTGTTGAGACCCTTGCCCTATCTGCAAACATGATAGTGCCATAGAAATTGTTCTTGTACACATTGTCAGGTTTTCTCCTGCATGTCCCATATATATCTCCTCTCTAATTACTACTAGTTTCATACCGTTTTTTCACAGGGAAGAAAGACGGTTTGGAGGTAGCAGGTACCATAATTACTTTACTCATCTCCATTTTCCAAGGAGCGTTCGAGAAGAGAAGAATCATATACGAAAGGTATCTTTTAGAGATACTGGCCATGGCTTTGAGAGTTATCACCAACGCCGCTGCGTAGAAGCAAAATGCCATTTTAAGAAATTGTCTGTTAAAGATCTTGATGAAGACTTGGAGAAGTATCGAACAGAGGCTATGCAGATAAACAAAGAAAATGGAAAGGGAAATCATGAATGATAGTCATATGTTTGGGATTCTGCTTTTCATGACTTTACTTATATGTAAGTATTAGTTTGTCCTTTGTACATGTCAGTTTGAAACTTTCAACAGATTTATTTTCCAAATATCTTCCCTGATTTTTACTTGTTTCTGATGGTTCAGTAGAGATATAAAGAGAACCATTGTTTACTTTTACACTAGAAAATCAAAATTTCCATGGCATGTTGCTTGGATGGTAGGTCAATATGCATTGAAGTTACCCTCAGTTCAAAATTACGAATAAATGAAGAGTTGATTGATTGCCTAGTTTATTTACGGATCAACTAACTGATAAAAGAAATGCTGCCAATACTATCATCCCAATACTCATTTTTGTATTTTGTGTGGGTCAGTAGGGGTGGGAATAGGCCAGACCAGACTTTGAAAGGCCTAAGCATGACCTACGATTAATTTTTTCGGCCTGAGCCTGGTTCTATCATAGGCTTTTTTTTCGGTTTGGCTTGACCTTTTTAAAAAGTCTGACCTGGTCTGAAAGTCTATTTCACGTTAAATTATTTAAATAGTATATTTTATATTTTGTTAAAATAGGTTAAACTAGGCCTTTATATATAACCAACTAGCAAGTATGCAATAAACTTCGAAAAACAAAATGAATTCATAATTAGCAAATTTAAAATAACAAATACTAATATTAATAAATAAAAATAAAAAATAACAATGTAAATAATATATATATATATATATATATATATATATATATATATATATATATATATATATATATATATATATATATATATATAGGCCGGCTTATGAGGCCTAATAGGTTTTTTTTGTAAGCCTGAATTTGATCTATTTAAATTAATAGGCTTAAAAAAAAGTCTGAGTCTAACCTTTTTATTAAATAGGTTAGGCCGGATCAGGCCATAAATAGGCCGGATCAAGTCAAGCCATAGGACCCTGCCTAGTCTATTCCTACCCCTACGGGTTAGGACTCAATAGTCTATAGAACTGCAAATTACAGGATGCATTTGTTTCAGATTTTTTCATGAAAAAATCTATTTTTTCAATCCATGAGAATTAGAGAGGGTCTCAATTTGTGAATTGAAATTATGCAATAGTCTATAGAACCGCAAATTACATGGTGCATTTGTTTTAGATTTTTTCATGAAAAAATCTATTTTCTCAATTCAAAAATCATTTTGTAGGGTTTGAAAGATGATTGTTTCAGATTTTTAAAAAATCATTTTGTTAAAAAAAAATATTTTTTGGCTAAAAATGAAAAGATAAAAATAGTAACTTCTCGCATTTTGCTATTGCGATAGATGAGAGAGAAAAACAAATGTAACTTAAACACGAAATTTAACTCATTAACAATAAACAATGATGTAAAAAATCCCAAATTGTCTTCCGTTCATTTTTAATAAGTTTGCTATTTTTTTCTCTTTCCATGCCACCTTGTTTTCATTCAATAAATTTTGTTTTTTTTTTTAGATTTTTCTTGTTTTTTGGTTGTGTGTTTATTTATTGGTTTTTGAGAAGTACTCAATTATAAAATTTTAAAAATGTGTATACGAAATGGTCATTGTAGTTTAAAAAAAATCATTTTTACAAAATTGTATATACAAACGGATTAAAAATAATTTTTAAAAATAATTTTTAAAAATAAATTATTTTTATAATAGTAAACAAACAGGAGTTAAAGAATCATTTTTTTAAATCTCTAAAAAATAATCTCTAAATTATATAAAATAAAAATTATTTTTATTTAATCTCAAACAAACGCACTCACAATTAATGTAAAAAGAGAATCTAATTACAAAGTTTTATCAGTTGCACTTATAAATCCACTGTGGTACTAAAAAAAGTATTAAAATCGTTAACTTTTTTTTTTTCTTTTTCCGAAAACCTGTTAACTTTTATCATATGCTTATATTATAAATGTGAAATCTGAGGAGAAAAATCGGCATAAAATTAGGGATGACAACATAATCCGCACATGCGGTTACCCACCTAAACCCACTTGATTTGAGCGGAAAAAATCTGTTTTGATAGAGTGCGGGCGGGGGCGTGTACGTATTTTAGAGTGGTGATATCCACCTTACACCCGAATCCGCCTCACAAATAATATTATAGTAATCTCTAAATTTTCTATACATATACATATTGAATATACTTAATATTTTTTAAATATTAAAAATTATAATTTTATCTTTATAAAAAATAATTTTTAATTTTATTATTGTCTAATAATAATTATTTTATTATATTAATTATAATAGATATAAGTTTTAAATTTATAATTTTATATATATGAATGGGTGCGAGTATAGGAGACAAAATCCGCCTCTGTCCTGTTGCCATGCCTACATAAAATAAAATTTATCCGCTGAACTAAGTTTTTTTCAGAAACTTTTATCCAAAAATCATATTACTAATAATTATATGAAAAGACTATAAAGATCGACAATGTCCCAATAGATTAGATGAATTAAATTTTTTTCATAAACTTTTATCCAAAAATCATATTACTAATAATTATATGAAAAGACTATAAAGATCGACAATGTCCCAATAGATTAGATGAACTAACTTTCTTTCAAGATAAATTAACTTTCTTAAACTCATCATTTGAAAATCTAAAAAAACTTCACAACTAATTCTGTTATTTTTACTAATAAAATTGAAAATTTAAATTTATTTTAAAATTATTTTAAATATTATTATAAACTATATGATAAATTATTAAAAAAAAATCTAGAGAATAATAAGTTTGATAAATATATGATATATGACACAATATTATGACATTGTTTGATTTATGTACCTGACTCTAGGAAGTGAAATAGAGTTTGGTTGTAATAATTTATTTTAATTAATTACAAAAGACCTCATCAACGAAGTTTGAGTAGTTCAACTGATTTAAACTAAGGAACTCACGTGTGAAAGAGTGAAAAGATCAAAATTCAGACCCTGACAAAGAAGAAATAACATGGGTGGACGGTGTCTAAATGTCTACATAATCTCTTTTTCTTCATTGAGAGATAAGAGATGATGGATTATATTATAAGTAGGAACATAAAAACTGAAAAAACTGTACCAAACTAAAGAAAGCAAACCGAATTTAACCAAAAGAACTAAACCGTTTCATAGAGTTCACAAACTGAATTATTTTAAACACAATTCAATAACCAAACCGCATCCAAACCAAACCGAAAATATAAAATCAAACCATATCGACAATTTCTTAGTTTTAAAACAGTTCAGTTGCAACAACAAAATCTGTCATCTCAGCAAATTCTCAACACAAATTCTATTAACTCAAAAAGAAAACTCTACATTCACTCTAATTTCAGAAATCCCTTCATTTTGAAGAATCTTTAATCTCAATAATCACACAGGTGGAATTACTCCATAGATGATTTCCTCAGAATTCTTAGGTTAAAACTGCTGCACAATTTTCAGGCCATATATTTTCACTGTAATTCTCTACCACAAATCATTCATCATAATAATAAGTCATGCAGCATTATGTTTGGCCAAGGAGTCTTAATGTGGTATAATAGTTTGGGAGAATTGGAATAACATAAAGTTATGGATTCAATTATTCTTCTAATAAAATTAACAACACATTAGCTATTAAAAATACATTATGCTCAATAGTTTAAGATCATGTTGGAGACTCTGGCAAAAGTTGGTTGAATTTTCCTATTCGAAATGCATGTCTGGTGTTAACAAGATTATGCGGCTAAAATGCCTCTTGTAAGAATATATTAAGAACAAAGGTGCAGTTATTGTTTTCCTTATTAGAATAATCAACTCCCACTTTTAATCTTTTGTTTGCTTACTTACATTATTCAAAAAATACATGGCAGCAACGTCACTTTGATAATTGTATCTTAAACAATTGGTACACGGCAAACAAAAACAGGTCGGTTTGAAAACTGAAACCAAGGTGCCCTGAACCAAATAAACAGTTCAGTTTGGTTTGAAATGAAGCAAAATCGGTTCGGTTTTTCTGAACTATGTTCCTAGTTTGGTTAGGTTTTTGTCATGAACCAAACTGTGAACAGGCCCAATTATAAGTGTGCTACAACTGTTCAGCATTAGCCATCATACAAGGAATAATAAATACGGGGCTGTTATCAAGAAAATTGTTACACAACCATTCCCGTAATAAAATCATGTATAAATAATGTACATATTAATCTCTCACTACACGTTACAATTTTCGCAAAAGGGAATGAATCAAAAATGAAAAGAAAAACAATCACATATTTACAGAAAACAAGGAGAACAGAGCTAGGGATGCATCTAAAAGTAGACATCCCATGATACTCCAATCAAAGGATCTCCTTGTGACCTGTGATATATATATATATATATATATATATATATATTAACAACTTACAAAACTGAGTTCTAACTTTTCCCATGAAAGGTCCTGTATGCCAAGTGAAAAATGGAAGCATAGAGGCAGCCTTCATAAATGAAAAAAATTGAAGGCCTGGTGGGAATCTAATCCTGTACAAAAGAAAGAATCTTATGGAGTTCTGCATATATTTTTCCTTGGAATATAAGGCACACCAGCCAGCAACTGCATACACACAAAATGATCACATTAAATATCATAAGCAGCTATTCATATGAAATAAAATTAAATAAAAATTGACTTATTTGAACTTATCTACTGGCATAAGCATTTGCGAGAGCATATGAAAACAGCTTATGACATGTCCATAAACTATTTTCAGCTTATTTCCATGATAGCTTATGAAAACAACTACGTGCATGTTTGGTTTCACGTTGAGATTTTCAAAATCACAATGAGCCATTGCGATTTTGCAAAAGCTACAGAGTGCAGTTTTTTGCAAAATCACGACAATTCACCGTGATTTTGTCAATCCCACTGTGAAACCAAACCAAACATGCACTTATAGTTTATATGAAAATAGTTTGAGTTTATTTTATATTTTGTTATCGAAATAACTTATATGCAAGCACTTATATAATAAACACTTATTCTATAAGCAATTAAGCTTTCTTTTATTTTTCTTAAAGACATGAGTTTGTGGAAAGGCTTTGAATATCACACAAAATTTAGCTTGTCTATTGACAGCTACGAAGGCCTGTACTAATAATCATCTTAACTCTGACTCAAGACTGGGTTTTCAAGAAAATGCATATTGTTTTTAGTCCTAAATGCAACTATTTATGAATAGGCTTGCTTGCAAGAGTCCATTTGGATTACAAATGGGTTCCCAACAAAGCAAGATAGGAAGAGAGAGACGTACCTGAAGGCAGGCTTAGCTCAGCAACAATCAGTAGCTGGGTGGACGAAATCAGGTACATTCAAAATTATTCATCAACAGAACTCTGCCTTCTCTCAGTTGTTGACATACACAGGGAAGATGAAGGCATGATATGATGGCAGATACAACATGGCTCTCCAAAAGAGTAATAATATCATTGAAGAGAGAGATCGACAGGAATTGAGGGCATGCAGAACTTTTTCTAGTTCTGGTAATTATTTCTCGGAATAATCAATCAATATTTTATGAGTAGCCCAATTCCACTGGCTCTCATTCTCTGGCCACACTAATACCCCCCTCGGCCATGTTGAAAAATAAATCACAATTTTGTTTATGGAGGAGACGTGTCCTGGACATATGTGTTTCAAATTTAAGTCAATTGAATGATGAAAGATTTTTCTTGAGAATCAATGGCGATAATTTGTCGAACCAACACATATATCCAACTCCAAACAATATCTTCCTCCAGAAAGTCATGCCATGATGATCACAAGTCAATTCCAAGATCATTTGCCAGTTGAATTATGCCACGCATTTGAAGGTATGGATTTTCCAATAGTTTTTCATTGTTACTCTGCATTGCAAATGCAAAGCATAATTTAACAACAGACAAGTTAATATTAAATCACCAATATTAAGAAAATTGCAGAGAAAACAAACATCTAAAGATATTACTTTTATTTCACCTAGCATTTAGACTTTGTCTGTCTGCTATTCTCGATAAAAATAATAGAAGTTAGAAAATTTAGACGATTACTTTCAAAAATAAAATCAGTTATTTGATTGATAAGGATTAAATTATAATAAACAAAATAGTTTAAATGAAGGGTGAAATTGGCAGAAAAAAATAGTTACACCAAAACTTTGTAGCTTTATAAATAATAATTATCAGTTAGGTAGTTGAATGAAGGGTAATAATAACTATACTCGTCAATTAGAAAATCAATGGCTGAGATTGTGATCATGTCATGCACTGACAATCTATAAAATTGTTAAATCCCAACCGTTGTGATTACCTAGTTAATGACTTGAACTCCTTATTCAGACAGAAGTCAAATCCCCTTCTATATATACTTTTGTTTTGCATGATGTTTTAAGGGGCTAAATCAGAGTAGCAGTAGTAGTATACAATAACTTGTTAAAACTCTGGATTGGTTTCAACCAAAAGCGTTACAGATCTACAAGTGAATATCAGCAACCTTTTGTTATTCAAATAAATGTTTTAAAATAAGATTTTTTATTAACGATAAAACAACTATGTAGACATCCGGTTGCCTTGTCACTTGAGGATCACACCACCAATTAAATCCAACTTCCAACAAGTATCGTCTCTAGATAAGTCATGAATCTTTCTCTCTAGGCAGCATAGTATTTTACATAGTTGAAATTAAAGGGTTAGATAGAAAAGCGAGTTCTAATAATATAATAATGTATAAGATATGTGCTACAAAACACTAAACTAACAAGACTCCTTACACATAAATACGTGATAACCCTAATGTTCCAACATAATTCAATACTTGCATGCATAATCTTGAAAACTTATCATTTTATGTTATTTAATACGTATCCGCTGCAATAGGAAATCTTCTCCAGAAGCTAAATTGTACCATTTTCATCCTTCATCAATGATGGTCATTGATCATGAAAGTAATGAAAAAGGCAGAATTTGAATATGACGCTTCTTTAAAATGTTAATCTGGGGTTTACTTTAGTAGAAGAAGAGCTTCACGCAAATCATTAAAAAACAACAGTACCTGTTGAGCTTTAACAACAAGATTCTGAAGCATGTGTTGATATTTCTCTGGCTTCTCAGTCATCATTCGCTGTAGCAACAACAAATTATTATAACATTACACATGATTATATTTATTTCCCTAATTCATCTATTTTCAAAACCAAAAATCAATTAAAATCCATGCCTTCAGAAGAAAAGCAGAAGAATAATATGCCACTCTTGAATCTGTGTCATCCAAAAGTTCCCTGCCAGATGCAAGAAGACTCAGTGATTTACATTTCAATGTATAAAAGTAACAAATAAGAAGTGCAACAAATTTACAAAGAATACATAAATTTTGGATCACCTGAAAAATTGTTCCTGACCTACTTCCTGGAAAGCAACAGGATCTGCTGAGCATTTACCAATAAGAAGTAGAATAAGAATGGCCCGAATATCCGATGTGGCACCAGGCAGGTTTCCTCTTCCTTTACTTCCAACAGCAACACCTAAAGCAATATCATCTGTTGCTGCTCCTGCCAATTGAATGAGTGGCCAATATAGTAAGGCAGCAGGAACACGTGCAATTAATTGCATGGGGACAATTGCTCGTCCTTGGAGAAGAGCAGTCATTGATGAGGTATCGTGATCTGGATGGTAGTTATTGGGGTAGCCAGGTCTTCTATTAGCTTCTTCCTTGTGTTCATCCCAGTGAAAAGTATCTTGTCGGAGGACATGATTATCAATGTCAGATTTTTTGCTTACACTAGTGAGATTTATATTTCTTTCATGTTGCACATCATCACCATAGGGTAGCGCTGTAGCAGGAGGAACTCTTAGACACAATTGAGAGAATAGTATGTCACACATCTGTTTAGAAGCAGAGAAAGTGTTCAGCAAAACAGGTAACAAATATGGCAAACAACATTTAAACCGACATCCTAAATGTTAACCCAAATAAGAACATTCTCCAAACATTCCTCTAAGGATTTGCGTTTACATTGATAACTCTGAAATAAGATTTCATCTATATATACCTATAATAAATACAATGCTCATATTTGGTGTGGCCTTTAAAAATACTGTTAGAATATTAGAAAATATCTTATAATATCTTTTATATTATATTAGAATATCTTGATTATTTCCTATGATCAATTTATAATCATAGAGATATCTTAGAATATCTCTGATTATTATTATGATTTGTTCCTAATTTAGGATTAAGTCTATGTTTCTCTATAAATAGAGATTAGTATTGAGTCTTTTGTAATCAAGTTATCATAAAACTATTATCAATAATATTCAAACCCTTATTATTTTCTCTCATCTTTTTCTCTAAAATCCCACAATTTCAATAAATACAATAATACCCTCTACGGTTATTTTTATTGACACATGCAAAGGAAAGAATAAGAGCAGTTTGCTTATTCAAACCCATCTTGTGAGGTGGTTTCCATAAGTGTTCAATATTCAATAACTAAATGTTTGGTGGCAACCGTATAAGCAAACTGGGAGTGGGTTGTTGGTTAAACTATCACTTTGAAAAAGCATATATTCTATTTCTACACATGAAAATACTACATAAGAAACCAATTGCATTAATGTGTATGTTCAATTTTTATAATTATATTTAACCAATTTCTCTCTTTTTATTTAAAATTAACATTAAAATTATACAAAAATCATTGTTCATGACTAACATACGTTAGTGTAATAGAAAAAGTGGACAGACGGGCACGGGAGTGCCCATCTACTCGCAAGTATATATAACCAAAGAAACATTTTAGCTACTTAAAGGTCTATGTGATTAGAGTTTGTAGAAAGTAGTTTCATTTATGATAACATACTTCTGGACTTGACAAATAATCTCATTTTATTACAGACAATGATCTATCATGAAGACCAAAAGTTTATAACAGTTCTCCGAACAAAACTCACTAGCAAACTATGGTGTTTTTCTATGGCAATGATAAGATAAAGAACATGTACATTTAATGTTATGATATGAGGATATTTAGCAAAACGGCTTTCTGGATTCAGAAACAATTACCTTCAGGATATTGATGCGGTCCGTTTCATTTATCTGAAACACCAAAGACAAAGCACTGCTCATTATGTCGATCACTGCATTGGCTTTCTCAAGATGCCAATCTTTCTTCCCATGCACCAGATCTTTGTTGTTTGATAGCTGCATTTCATGCTCATCTAGCAAAAATTTGCATCTCATAAGAAGTCTTTCCAGAACAAACATAAATCCCCATCTAATGTAGTTATATTTGGACTTTAAAAGGCCACACATAAGTAAAATGGACAAAGGAATATTTGATGTATCCAAAGAATCTTGAGTTCCAGCTTGAACGATTTTATGCTGAAAGTATTTGATGCTTGACCATATATTTCCATCTCTTTCATCACTAATTTCAGCAATAAGCAGATCACCTAACCAGATGTACGCATTTTGGCGGTACGAAATTCTTTCAGAATGAAGAAGGGAATGTAAAGTGACCCATGAGTGCTTTGCTTGCAAAACAATGCCATTTTGCAGAGCTGTGCCTTCCATATTTTCAAGAAACTTGTGATATTTGGTTATCTGAATCATAAGAGAGAATTCTTTGTCCAAATGAGTGAATGAACTTATTACGGCGTCAAACTTCTCTGCTACAATTTCCAGTAACTGCAAAGATTTAAAAGAAACACTCAAGATACAAATGAATGTAAAATTCAAAAAGACTGAGTTTATGCCACATTCGTAAGAAAATATATTTCAAATTGAAAGTAACAACAACTTCCCGATAGCCTGGCCTCACTTCTTATTTCTAATCAGTTAACTACCCTTGCAGCCAATTGAAGAAAGACCCAACTACACTATGTTGATGAGAGAGAAAAAATACATTTTCAATTTTGGTTACAACAAAAAATACTCTTAACTTCAAATAAGAAAATTTAGTTAAAGATGCCATCCATTATACAATAATTTACAATTTTCTCAAAAACGCATCAATTATATGAAACACTGATAATTATGAAAGACAAATCCTTATTATTAATAACATACTGGCATATTACTGAAGAGTTCCGATAGCTGTATCATACATCGTGCGTAATCATACAACATCAAAAATATTGCTGATGGCATTTGAAGCATGTACAAATTTAATTGTACAAATTTTGTTTTCGTAAAGTGTTGCCCTAGCACAGCCTTTCCAGTTTGCTTAGGGTATTACATAAGGCTATACACATAACTATAAAAAAATACTAGACGAACTCTTTTGCATACCTTCTCCCGTTTAAAATAATACCACCTTTACAAACCAAATTCAAGTAGAAATTTCTCAATATTTCACAAACAAAAATATTACATGGGTTTTCGATAATTAAGAAACCATTTGAAGGGCCTATTATGTCCACTAACTAATATAATAAACATTCATCAAAGAAAATTAGATGAAGGGGTTGAGGGTGAAGAGGAGCTTGCTGGAATCCATGAAAAAGTACAGCCCTAAAACTATTAAACAGATAGACAAGAAAAGAATAACATAGACATACTGCATTTAGCCGTTCACTGTTGGGATATCTGGACAAGGCAGGCGCAATTGATCTTCTCAAAATCTCTCCAATGCTTTCTACCCCAAGTTTGACAGAAATATAAAATGCCTCGGGCGCATTTGCTTGAGCAAGTAGAGAAGCAAGAGGTTGGATCTCATCATCACTGTATTCATTGACTCCTGTAGCTATACATGTTTCATTTATTTGATGCAGAATGTAATCAAAAAGCACTGAATACAGATTTTTCCTTTCTTCTCTTGAGTTTGCAAGGGAATACTGCATTAACACAGATAAAAACAGGGAAATCATTTAATTTGAAACTAAGTCTCAAGAATTAAGGAAATATAATTTATTGAATTGAAATATGCTAACAATACATCAGATATATATATATACACACAAGATTACTATACAACCAAATCCCTATTAGTACTCCTATACAACCAAATCCATATTAGTAGTCCTATACAACCAAATCCCTATAATTGAGGGATATTTTTAATAATAAAACAGAAATAGATTTTGATACTCCCCTTAAGCTGGTTAATAGGTGTTCTCCATTCCCAACTTGGATATAATTCTTTCAAAGTTGTTGTTGTTTAGCCCTTTAGTTAGAAGATTAGAAGATCTGCAAGGTTGCCTTGGGAGGAGACATATAGAGTGCAAATTAGGCCACTATCGAGTTTCTCTTTGATGAAATGTCTGTCAACTTTAATATGCTTGGTTCTATCATGTTGCACTGAATTATGTGCTATGCTAATAATAGATTTCTTATCACAATAGAGTTTCATTGGTTCATCCCACTTTATCTTCAAGTCCTCCAAAATGATCTTCAACCATAGTAACTTGCATATCTAAATTCTGCTTCAGAACTGGATCTGATATCACACTTTGTTTCTTACTCTTCCAAGTCACAAGATTCTCACATAGGAAAGTGCAATATCATGTGGTTGACCTACCTACAATTGACCCTTTCTAGTCAGCATCAGTATATGCTTCAAGACCCACATTTCCATTTTGTCTGAACAAAATTCCTCTTCCTGGAGTTCCTTTCAAATATTGCACGATTCTAAGTGCACCTTGCAAGTGTACCTCTTTTAGTTGGTGCATGAATTGACTGACTAGGCTTATAACGAGGCAACATCAAGTCTAGTATGTGACAGATATATGAGTCTTCCAACTAATCTTTGGTACATGTCCTTGTCAATTGCAATGTCTGCTTCTGCATTTCCCAACTTTAAATTTGGATCTATTGGTATGCTCGCAGGCTTGCATGCTATCTTGCTTGTTTCTTGTAGAAGATTTGTGATGTATTTTTGTTGGGATATGAAAAACCCTTTCTTAGAGTGAGCCACTTCATTTCCCAATAAATACTTCAATTTTCCCAAGGTTTTAATCTCAAATTCCTTGGCTAGGTGTTGTCCTAATAGCTGTTGCTCCTTTTCATCATCACAGGTCACTATAATGTCGTCCACATATACCAATAACAATGTTACTCCCCCTGACACAAAGTGTTTGATAAAGAGGGTATGATCTCTTTGGCTTTTTTGAAGCCTAGATCCACCATGACTCTAGCAAACCTCTCAAACCACATTCGTGGCGATTGTTTAAGCCCATATAGAGCTTTCTTTAGCTTACAAACGGTGTTGGAAACAATATGCTCACTGTATCCAAGGGGTAAGTCCATATAAATCTCTTCTTCTAGATCTCCATGGAGAAATGCATTTTTTAAATCAAATTGGTGCAAGTTCCAACTGTAATTAGCTGCTAGAGATAATATCACCCTGACAGTATTCACTTTTGCAACCAGAGCAAATATTTCCAAATAATCCACTCCATACGTAAATCCTTTAGCTACCAACCTTGCCTTGTACCTCTCAATAGACTCATCAGCCTTGTACTTTACAGTGTATACCCACTTGTAGTCTACAGGTTTCTTTCCATTTGGTAGAGGGACAAAATCCCAATAATCGTTCTTGTCCAGTGCTTCCATTTCCAAGTCCATGGCTTGTTTTCATTTCCTATCAAACAATACTTCAGATAGAAAGGTAGGTATAGTGATAGTGTTCAGGCTTGTGTGGAAGGCTTTATGGGTAGGTGAGAATTGTTCAAAGTATAGGTAGTTGGATAGAGGGTAGAGTGACTTGGTACAATCCTAATATTCTTCCTAAGGACAATTGGGATATGGAGGTCATCATAAGTTGGTGATATGTCGGATTTTGATTCCAGTGCATTGGAAGATTCATAGATTGGATCACTAGAGTTTGAAGCGTCAAAGGAAGTTACTCATGTAAAGTCACATTGGACTCTTGGATGTGAATAGATTCAGAAATAGCCTTTGTTCTTGTGTATACTAGATTATTCCCATATCTTACATTAGTGTCATCATTTCAGTCTCAATTTCTGGTTCAAGAGTCAACTCAAGAAGTAGAAGAGACTCATCTTTCTTTCTTGTATTCTCCCCGTGAAGATGAGTTTGACTAAAGTAACTTTCTTGTTCATGGAATGTGACATTGTGAGAGACACATAATTTATGGAATGGTGGATGATAGCATTTGTAATCTTTTTGAGTGGAAGAGTACCCGATAAAGAGACATTTTAAGGCTCTAGGATCAAGTTTTCATCTACCATCACTATGGATATGGACGACTACACCCAAATATTCTAGGGGGTAAGGTTACTGGAAGTGGACGCATCAGGATAAAATGAGGGTAGAGCCTCCATAGGAGTTTTGGAGGCAACGACAGTAGAAGGTAAACCATTTATGAGATACGATGTAGTTAAAATAGCCTCTCCCCAAAATTTCTTGGGACCTTTATTTTGAAATAACATCGCTTGAGTTTGATCTAACAAGTGCCCATTTTTCCTCTCAGCAATCCCATTTTGTTGGGGTGTTTTAACACATGAGAAATCATAAATAATGCCCTCCTTTCAACAAAAAGAATTAAGTTCATAATTAAAGTAATATTTGACATTATCGGACCTCATCCTCTTAATACTCACTCCAAATTGGTTTTTTATTATGGAGAAGAACTGTACAAACACAAAACTGACTACATATTTTTGTTTTGGTAAATAAAGCCAAGTAACCCAAGTAAAGTCATCAATAAAGGTTACAAACCAACAGGCACCTAATAAATTTGGAACATTAGAGGGACCCCCATACATCACTATGAACTAAACAGAATGGAGAAGTACTCTTTCGGTTACTAACTGAAAAAGGTAATCATTTGTGTTTAGCAAGCTCACACCTCACAGTGAAGACTTTTTACCTCTAATTTCTTGAAGAGGGAAGGAAACAACTATTTTATGATTCTAAATAAAGGACGACCAAGGTGGCAGTGGTACAAAATGACCTTGTCTCTATTGGTCTTTATTGATTTAGAAACAAAAGAGTTGCTTTTGTTGAGTAGATTTGGAGGAAGATTTTGATCATCCAAATAATAAAGACTATTCCATTCTCTAGCTTTACCAATTGTCCTCCCCGAATTCTTGTCTTGAAGCACACAAGATTTGTTATAAAAAACATTACATGATAGGCCTTGTGTTAGTTTTTGTATGGAAATTAAACTAGTAGACAATTTAGGAATATGAAGGACATTTCTTAGAGTTATGGATGAGCTTATTTGGACATCTCCTTGACCTGCTGCAGTTATAACGATACCATCTGTTGTTGATATTTTGTTGCTAGGGCAAGGTGAATAAGTGTGTAGGTAAGGGTGTCATGTGGTTAGTGGCTCCAATATCCAATATTGGTTATAGGATGTGTTTGAAGCATTAAGTCCAAAAGAAAATTGAAACTTACCAAGAGGAAGTGTACTTGTAGATACCAAAGAACTAGCACCTATTGGTTTCTCCAACTTACTAAGAAAGGATATCATCTTTTCTACTTCATCTTCATTGAGTCAGGCCAATCCACTTTTGTTTTCTTTAGTTGTCATATCCGTAAAACCAACAGACAAACGATATTAGAAACGAAAGATTGATCTATCAAACAAAACAAACTTCAAACGCCCAAAAAAATATCCACAAACTGTAAGTGTGCTATAATGCCGCAATAACAATAATGGCCAAAGTCTGTAACAAAAAAGTCCGAGCAAAAACCATTTGAGCTTCAAATGACCCACAAACAAAAGTGCTTCGATCGGAAAGTGAAAACCCAAAACAGAATGAGAAACAGTCGATCTACAATCTGGTTGAAAACGGCGGTGAACAGAGGTCTATAAGACGGTCAAAGGTGGACAAACGGACGTGAACAGTAACGATGTGAATAGTGAACACAATATGGCAGCGAACAGGCCAGAAATAAATCTCAAATTGCTGCAACAAAAGCAGGAAAAGGGGTCACAATGAAGGTGGCTAAGGTTTCAGGAAAAATGAAACTGCAATGGAGGCAGTAGGTTTATGCGGAAGTGAAACTCCCAAAGACCGAGAGCTCTGATACCATCTCAAGAATTAGGGAAATATATTTTATTGAATTGAAATATACTAACAATACATCAGATATATATACAAGATTACTATACAACCAAATCCCTATTAGTACTCCTATAAAACCAAATCTCTATAATTGAGGGATTAAACAGAAACAGATTTTGGCTTTACCAAGTGTAGGACGCTAGTTCATGACTTTATCTACAATCATACTATTCTGAAGGAAAAAAGCTAGAATCTTATCAATTAGATGATATGGAAAATCTATGTTGGGCAAATCAAGGAATCGCAACAGTCATGAGAAATTTATGGAGAGCTTCAAAATCTCCAGTTTAAGGAAACATAACGAAGTCTAAATAAATCTATATGATTAGCCTCAAGTCCAAAAACTTCAGTCCTATATAATACAAAGCAATACTATCAGTATTCACTACTAAAAGGACAACAGTGATTATATTGTAATAATAATCACTATTGGAATTTGGAAGCATATTAATAGATCAAATATAGGCATACCTCAATAAAAATAAATGGAACTCCACCAACCAGATCAAGTTGATCCACAAGAAACTTTGCTTTTCTAGATACAGGCTCTGCAACTTCATCGAGAACTTCGTAAAACATGTTGGTTAAAATGGAAACCAGCTTGCAATGAACTAATTCTGCCCAGGAGTTTTCCCTACTGGCTCTTATAAGTCCCTTCAGAACCTAAAGGAAAATTAGGAGTAACTAAATTAAACACAGATATCATAATTAATGTCAGAAGGCAACTGATAATCAATAATAAAACAGTGAACAGATTACTGAATAAAAACCCATGATAAAGAAGAGCAAGATTCACAAACTCCAGTAGTAAGAATTATTTCATGGCCGAAATGCATAAAACTACACAACTTAATTATTTATGGATAATTGAAAACTAAAAACATCTATAGTCTGGATCTACAGTATTAGAACCTATGTATGAGTGTTTTTATTTTTCTGAAAAATTCTAAAACATAAATAATCCAATAACAGTGCTAAGTAAAATAAACACACAAATTAAGTAATTTAATTTTAAAACAAGATTTATAAGCAAGAAAGTAACACAAATATTCCCTGTTGAAAAAAAACACAAATCAACACCTCCTTTATCACTCTTTCTTAATAAGTGCAAGATAGTCAATAATTACAATCAAATATAATGAATACTAGTGAAGTGTGTGCTTCTATAAACTGAAAGAATTTGTGAACCAGTCAACAAGAGAGAAAATGGCGGAAAATGGTTGATGAGATTAGCAAAGATAGAGAAAAGAATCAGAAATCGTTGACTAAAAGTGTGCACAACGGTATCTGTATTCAAAAAAATCAGAAGTCACTCAAGTCTGTTACATAGTAGGTTTACCGGTATGGTTAGAGTTAATTGTAATTGAACTGATAACTATCAGTGCAGTACCCTAATAGCTACACATGTATTAACTGGAAGCCTTTAGAGGGGTTTAAAAAAACATCGTCACTCACCAGTACTTGCATAAGCAAGGAGAAGATTTTGTCAGAGGATTAATTCAAAGTATCAACAGTTAGTAAAAAGTTACAGTGGAGTATCAATACTTAGTTGGAACAATTGGTTAGTTAAGAGACGATTAAAGTTAAAAAGAAAGGTGAATTATAGAGAAAATAAAAGAAAATGGGTGAAAAAATTATACAGATCAAAAGGAATGAAAGAAATGAGATGTGACAATTTGAAAGTAATAGGGACTTGATAGAAAAAAGTTCAGCACTCAAAACTGCCATCCATAATGAGATATGAGATCTGACAGTAATGAAATGCTCTACTTGCAATACTGCCACTGTGAAAACATTGTTGACAAAAACATTTTACACTTTCTCTAGTTTTTTTTCAGCTTTTGAAAGAGTCACACGTTCTCTTAGGTTTAAGGTTTAATTATACTTTTGGTTCTCTGAGTTAACAATTGTACAATTTCAGCCCCTCGGGTTACAATTGCATGAATGAAGTCCCTACAATCAAGTCCTTCTGTCCATTAATACTCTAATTTTTAATGCCACGAGTCTACGTGGTCAATCTGGGTATGTTTTGGCGCTAACTTATAGACCATCCTAGCAAGTTGATGTGGCCAAAGAAGGTCCCTTAGG
Organism: Cicer chorassanicum; assembly: GCA_037974735.1. Lineage (NCBI taxonomy): Eukaryota > Viridiplantae > Streptophyta > Magnoliopsida > Fabales > Fabaceae > Cicer > Cicer chorassanicum. The sequence goes on along the minus strand of JBBPBP010000003.1, from coordinate 37,981,460 downwards.
CATGGTACTAGTTGCTCTAGAAGCTTCCCAAAGAGCCTCTTCAACAAGTCACAATGATACATTTCTGGCCACATCAACTTGACAAATTGGCTTAAGTCAATACCAACTTAGGCCCATGTTGGCCAGTGGCCGTGTAGGCTTCCGGGACCTGATTGTAACGGCATACCTAGAGATCCAATTTTCACAATTGAAACAAGGGGAGCCAAAATTGCACACATGTAATACCTGAGGGAACAAAAGTACAACTATCCAATTGAAAAAGTTTGACTTTGTTTTGTATTTGAAAACAAAATAAATAGGCTCTTCCTTTATCTTCTTTCCTTCCATATTTTTTTCTAGTAGTAAGAGGAACAATGTTTATTCTGATTCTTTTAGTTATTTTGTTCAACAAATTATCTCACATCCCCATGCTTTCATTTTCTTAAATGGAAGTTTTGCATTGCTTTCAAGCAAAGACCAAACAAGGAAACTCCCCAGTCCCCATATCCACTAATTAGTAAGCATCCTTTCTTTCCCGACTCCCTGTCCAATTTTACAAAAAGTGAAGCAAAACACTTACCCTGCAGAATGCAGTATGAAACAAATAATAAGATTTTCATGAACACTGGTAGATTGAAAAATAGAAGGGGGATATTATTTCTCACCCTTATGTCGAGTCCTTGTAAACGATTTCTCCTGATCTTTCCCCTATCGCAGACAAAATAAAGCAAACAGCTGAGTGCAGATGCCCAAACGGATTCCTCCTTTTCTTCAGTCTGTACAAAGTAATTGGTCACCATAAAAGTGTAAGAAGTTAAGAGAACAGTGTGAATGAACCATTATCTAAGAAAGAGTTGACAGAAAGACAACATAATTGTCTTGAAAGACTTCATATGAAGCAGATAACAAAAACTTTTTCTTAATCCAATTAAGCAGATAACAAAAACTTTTTCTTAATCCAATTAAGCAGAGTTCATCTAAAGATTTTGAACATAGTACAAATTATGAGATATGCAATCTTGTCTAGGATCCTTATTCTCAATCAATTGTCATTCAAAAACCATAAAGGCATACCTGCCTCATTTCAAATGACAAAGCATCTACATATCATGTATAACAGATATCAATATATTGTGAAATTGAAAACAAAAATATTGACACCTGCAAATCAGATGATCCCACCCAAGAAAAATAATTACAAAACACAAGCAATAATCTTGTTCAACGATTACTTTTTCTGCTCAGTGATACCTGAACAAGTAGAAGCAGTATCTCATACAGAATATTTACAATCCAAGCCTCAAAATTATCTGTTGCAGAGACTGTGTCTGGTTTGTTCTCAGAATTTCCTTTCCTGCTTCCTTGCATCATAACTTGAGGGTTGCTGTCATAGTAGGATTCTTGAGAATATTCTTCTTCAATTGTGGAAGCATCGTCAGCAATCATTGGTTCTAGGAGATGACAATGAACCCCTAGATTTAGAATCAAATCAAAAGCGCGAATCCGGCAAGCTGTTTCAGAAGAACTAAGAATCTCCTGAAAGAAACATTTGAAATATAAATTAGTAAAAATAAAACAAATACATTTAGTTATAACAGGAAAGTGTTTTCAATGCATCACCTCAAGCATAGAAAGAATGAGAGGAGCAGCTGTCCGAGAATCTAAAACATACCTACAGAACAATAGTTTTATGACCATCATACACAATAACCTCAGAACAGCACAGCAACCACAGAAATGCGAAATAATCAGAAAAGTTCAATCAAGAAGATAGGCAGAAAGTTAATCTGTGGTGGAGGGATCCAGCACTCTACCTGATATATCCCTAAAGTTAAAAAGCTCAACATGATGTTTGACGTTTTGAAGTACCATGTAATGTTATCTAGCCATTGCTTTCATATAACATTATATTAACAATAAATAATCTGGTGGCCCAAAATACAATTACATAGACATTAGCAAAATACCAATTAAGCATTCGCACACACTGACGCACACATACAAATGTATGTATTTATCTAATATGATGTGACCAATGTAAGGATTTGGGCGTATTGGGAAGAGGGAATGAATGTTGAATGGTTACTTCATGAAATATTCATATAACACGTTGAATTTTATCTGTTTAGCCAATGAATCTATAGTTCACTATTGTATTACATGACTACTTTTCTTCTCCCCATTTGTGGTTCACATGCCTCATTGCACAGCTTATAAGCTCACCTTCCTCAAATTGGTACCAGATGATGCCAAGAACTTTTGGCTGACTATTGGAATATATTTTTATATTTGTTTGGAACAGGAGCACCAACTTCAATAAAAATATTTTACTAATCTGAAATTTTAGCTCAACTATTTCTGTTTGAAATAAGCAACGGTCCCACACAATATTTCATCGATGTTCAATTCCCACCCCTCCTCTTTCCTTTATTAAAAATTAATTTTGCTCATCCTATTTTTGAAGTTGTCTGTAAACTCAAATTTAAAATTTTAATCATGAAAATCAGGATATACTGTAAAACTAAGAGAAAGACATAAACTAGGATTATCAAAAAATAAACAAGAAACGAATAAAACAAGGAAGACAACAACTAATGGGAACATACATGTCAATAACTAGTTTAATAAGGACGCTAACAGCCACATCTGTCGATGGTTTTCTACTGTTATTGCTTAGTCTAGATGACACTGTCATGACATTGGTGCTTGGAGATGAAGCCTCAGAGCAAACTGCAGCAATAACTTCCTGTACCTCAGCAGGGTTTAATCGTAGAGGTTGTTGCTCACTGGTCAGCAAAATAAATTATTTTGTGAGGTGTAAAATGTGAAACACAAATATATCAATAATTAAAAACTACAGTATGATATAAAAAGATGTAATTTCCCCCCTGAATACACAAGCAATATTTATAAAACTACAAAAAATAAGAGATTAAAAGTATAGATCATCAACAAAGGCTGCAAAAAAACCACAGCATCATAATCAAATATGTTGAAAGGTTTTTTTTCTAGGGAGTCACTTAAGGAAACTTATAAGCTGTAGGAATAATGAAATCATTGCATTAAAAGCAATGTGCATCATTACATTAATGTATTCTTATTGCATTTTCTCTAATTGAAGGATGAAAACAATTTGGAATCCAAATAGCAAAGCAATTATGGCAATTGATATTCGGCAATGTAAGATCGACGTTGAAACTTGTGTTAACGTACGGATTTTCAGATTCATTAAAGACATGCAAACATTTGTTATCAAATTCCTTTGAAGTATCTCAAGTGAACATGAGTAATACCTGTAATGACGATACTGGAAAAGCTGCCGAGCTCGGGGACGAAATGTAGTCACGGGAGAATCTTCCCTGGAGAAATAGCAATGATCGGAACAGCAAATCAAGTTATGAAAAGCCTTCAACAAGCCAAAGTAGTAAAAAGAAATATGCAGACTTTTTAGTCGACCTTGTGGGTAAAAAGAATATCAAATATATATCACAAAAAAGGAGAAAAAGAGAGAATATCAAACTATAGAGGAGCAATTTAATATTAATCACACAATTCTGCCCATACAAAGAGCATGATAGTTCACAGAACATTTCAGTAATAACTAGTAAGTGGTTACCTAAGTCATCACCAATCAGAATTAAAAATAATAATAATAATAATAATAATAATAATAATAATAATAATAATAATAATGCATATGCAATAGTTATTCTTTGATCATAATAAGAAGAAATTATAAAGGAGGAAAAAACAAGATTACAAGAATGAGAATGAATTCAGAAAAATGTGAAGAGAGAAAAGATGAATTTATAAAATCAATAAAAAAACCGTGCCAGTCAATTAATCAACAATAAAATTTCCATACAGGGAACCGAAGATTCTCCAGAAAAAAAAGTATCATTTAAGCCACACATGTCAATTCAATGGCAAAGTACAAATATAATTCTTATACACGATTTATTTTCATTGAAAACTACAGGACAAAGACATCGTAACACATTAGCATTTTGAAAACTATGTGAAAATTCTAAGAGGTTACAGTCCTTTAAATTCTTACATATTTATTTTTCATGATCTCTCTACATTCTGATACAATATTTGGGGAAAAATAATTATGTTAGTAATATTGATCATTGCATGGATGAAAGATATTAGTGAAAAAAATTTTGAAGAAAAAAATATCTGTTATAATAGAACATGCCAGAGGAAAATAATAAACTTAGCAAGATTTATCATGGTATGACCTTGTATTAAAAACATTAGTAAAAAGAAAATTTTGGAAGAAAATAAGAGCTGTGCAAGTTATAGAAGAACATGCCATATCTGACGAGCTGCTTTTTTGCGTTTAGATGCTGTTATTGCTCTCAGGTGGGAACGAGCAGAGACAGAATTAGTAATTGGTGTTACAGGAGAAGACTGCAACAGCTGATCCAAGTAAGGCATATCATCAGTTCCAAAAAATTTCCATGGTTTACCCTTCATCTTAGACTCAATGTCTCCAACAAGTAAAGCTGCTGCACCTACTTCTAAGAAACTGTGTGCTGTCATATATTGACCACGATCGCTGTATAAATCATGTTAAAGTCAATCTTTTAAGCACTATGAAAGAAAAGCAAAGAGACCAAAACCAAAACCAGGTATCAAAATGCATGCTTGGATGAGCTCATGTTGGGACCATCATAGCTTCTTTTTCTGGCAGCTTCCTTAGTCAATTTTAAAATTTAAAAAAAAAAAAGCAATTATTTTCTCGAAATAAGCTGTAAAAAGCATGCTGAAAGATTATTTACTTTTCAGTCCCAATTGATGACGATTGTGCTTGCTCGAGCCAGCGCCATTTCAGAACATCATCGGCAATGAACCCTAGTTCATCCTTTTCATCAAACTTTTCAAGTTTCGATGACTTTGAAACAGATAGCCCAATTGAATCCTTCTGTAATGTTTCTGGAACACTTGCAGGACTAGGCGTTTCTGAAACAGTAGCAGGACTAAGTTGGGAATTGAAAGATTTACTCAGCAAAGATGACAATGTTGGCAGTGATTTTCCCGACGAAGGTGGTCCAGCAAATGAAGCTGGTTGAAAAAGCCGTTTGGGAATGTGCCGAGCCACTAGGGAACGCACATAACTCAGTGATTTCACATGTGCCTCAGAAGCAACACTAGATACAAGTAAAGGAGATGGAATTGTAGATGTTGTTGATGCACCAGATTGTCGATGCAGAGATTGTGACCATGGCTGATTTGGGTTAATAACACAATCAGCAATTACGGCTGAACAAAAACGATCTATCTGAAGTAATGTCTCCTCGCTCGGTTTGTATCTGTATTAGTCAACAAGCTCTGAACACTTAATATGGCTAAATAGCAACAAAAACAAGATGTATAATGTGAAGTCATACAAGGAAAGATACCAGGTGAATGTTTCAGATATTTTATTAATTTAAGTAAAATCCAATCGATTAATAAAGTCATAAATAAATAAATAGAAGAACCTTCAACAGAAGACAAATTAGCACAATACTACAAGAATTCACCGACCTATTCCCCTTTCCCGGAGAATAAAGAAGTTTTGTCACTACAAGGAAAACCCATCGGCCAAGAAAGTTAATATATTAAAATCTGCCTTTGGAAACATGATCTGACTGTCTTCTTTTTTTGTCAGTTTGCATTTTTTTATCTGGCCATTTTATGGTCCACGTTTGTAGTTCTTTCTGTTCAATATTTTATCCCCAAAAAAAGTGAAGTGATTCTACTATATAATTTTCAAATAGTTGCCACACATCTTGAGGAATAAGAATCGTAGGTACTGGTTCAGAGTACAGAACAAAATAGTGTTTATTGCAAGAAAATCTACTATTTTCAAGGTATTTGAGATATCTGACTCTGGCCTACTGGAAATTCATTTCAAAAACCAAAGATAACCCTCTCCAATCTCTCCTTTTGATAGACCTCTTAAACATGTGTATAAGAGGGAGAATAACTAACTTTACAGGTGGCAGCCTAGGAGTGGTGGTTGGGATTGAGGGAATCAGTGGAGAGTGAAGAATATGCATATAGGAGAATTCATGGAAGGGGCAAGGCAGATTGGTTTTGGGTGGATTTTGGGATTGAGTAGTGAGAGACATTCTATCTCAGTAGGAGTATTCCTAGAGTAGGAATATCATTTCTGTTACCCTTTCATTTTCCATTAGTGCAAGGAGAGTTTATTCTCCATCCATTGCCATTTACTATTTCCTTCATTAAAAAGTTTAATCCTCATAGTTCATTGCAATACAAATCAGTCTTATACAGTATTTCCTATTATTTATAGCCTATGATTTCTCTCTTTAACTAACTTCCAAACTAACTATTCCAACTGAGAGTTTATCTAATAGAGAGAGACCATGATCTAGAAAAGTATATTTAAATTTCAAGTTTTCAACATTATAGTAATATGCAAATCTATGAAACAAGGAAGACAAAGAGATATCTAATGCTCAAAGATAAAAATTGTGAAAATATTAAACATCCACGTATTCAAGTAACCAGAACATACCTTAGAAGATACCGCTTTAAAAGTGCCACACACCTTGCGACTACTGCAGGACTGGTGAAAATAGTGTCAATGTCAAAAACAGATGAATTTGAAATAGTTCACATAATGCTAACAAGCTAAAGCAATAAAGAAAGGAAACAACAATTGAGGTATCAAACAGTACTGAGAAGTGGCCAAAATAACTCAGGTGGGCTGAGTTCTGCTAGTCGTACAACACTAATTACAATAATTCAACTAAACTATCTACACTTATAGCCTTATATGGCAAACATCCAGCAGTCCTACTCAAAGGTACCAAAGCTCCTTCCAGTATGGACTATGGAGGGAGGGACCAAGGCTTTTAGAAAGTCCTAGGTTATCTATATTTCATTTTCATATAGAGTTTGTCTTCTCTGTACTTTTCTGTTACCGGTACTGATATCAGTAACATAGGTGATAATATACACTATACATGAACATCTTGTTATCATTTATAGCTACCTTCTATCAATGTCTAAAAACCACAATTGCACCACAAGTTTCACAAATACGACAGCATCCAATTCCACATGCACAAATAGATGCACTAGCTTTTAATACTAAACAAATAAAAAGTTCTCCGCGATTGATTAGTACACTACAGAACTAAATTATAAGGATGCACTCTGCTCTGCATGCTTCATCCAACATAATTAGTTCACTAAGTGCATGGTATTGCCTGAAAGTATACTGTAAAATGCTATTAAAGCAATCTAGATGGTATCACCAACTACACTGTATCAAGAAAAAAATGTGACAATTACCTGCGCTCCCTCTCCGCAATAGTATGTTCCAGAATTGCACTATAAGCCATATCTGTGGTTGTAGGACCTTTCAGATAGTCCTGCAACAACATATTTAAGCCATACAAAAAAATTGGTATAGCTAGGACTTTGGTCACTGAGAATCAAATTCAAATATAATGGGCACCATAATTTGCAATCAATACGAAGTTTGGTCATGGTATGGTATACCATGAAGAATTATAAGTTTTCATGATACTAAAATGTAGCTATGTTATAAGATACAATAGTTATGTTGCAGATACTCAGATAGTAAGGAATCCCAAAAAGATGAAGCTAGTGCTTGCATATTCAGCCCATATGTAGAAATACTTGACTTATTACTGACAACAAACACGTGTCCCCTACAAGACATGCTAGCTAGAAACCTCTAGAAGTCTCTTGATTGTAGAATCATTGTGAGAAAATAATAAGTAACAGCTACATTTGCTCTACAAGTTATGCCATGAACACCGATATTAAATCTTCCCCTGAAAGTATTGATACACAGTGCAGAATGCAGATACACAGTCTGCACCAAGAGTTATAAACAAAAACAAGAAATACTTATTTATTCTGACAGCACATTTAAAACTTCTTGCACCAGTATGCATCATCATTCCATTAAATATTGGCAACTTCGTACTTTATAAACAAAAACAAACCAAAGGAAAAACTTTTTATCACGTGAATAAAGAAGCAACTATTACATTAATTAAGAAACCACATCGTGAATCACTCTCACACTAAACAAAAAAATTTCAAGTATGAGAATAGCAGCAAATTAAGTTTCAGAACTTCAAACAAGAAGTTGCTATGGTGTACCCTCGCACATGGTTCTAAAAAAAGGTCAGTGCGGGTAAACCATCATTTTGGTCTCTAAAAGTGTAGAATGTTGTCATTATAATCCCTGACTCAGCCAAAAACTCAAATTAGTCATTGGATCAACAAAATGGTCTCTAAAAGATACAATTTACTATCATAAAAGTCCTTGAAAGATCAACTTACTGTCAAAATAGTCTCTGACAATTATAAAGTCATGGACTAAACTGACTGACTTTTTTATGACTAATTTAGAATTTTAGCTTAGAAGTCAGGGAGCAAAGTGACAACACCCTACAATGTCTTGGACTAAAATGGTTGTTTACCCTTTATGATGCCTTTGCATCCACGATTAAGGCCACATCAACAACATTTGACAGCTATTTTTTTCCGCAATATAAAAAATCGCTGCGACAGTTACTACAACTTAAAAGCTATCCCTCACTAATACGGAACATTAAGCCAGTATGAGTTGTGAAGCATTAATTGAATATAGTAATTTTATAATAAATGTTTAAAAACTCAATGAAATATAACAACTAGAATCCTTAAATGCTTGATAGCTACATTACAGTAGGGAGTATATATATTGAGTAACGCCTCTTCCCAAAAATTAAGTTAAACAAACCATATTACACTATATTGACAAAACTACCCCGTCCCCTTTCAGTACTAAATTTCCAAATTTCTTTCTCAGTCATAAACGTATTTCAGGTAATGGAAAACAATAACATCACATTTTTCTACCAAACAAGCCAGGTCACATTGTAATAAAAAATTAAAATTAAAAAATCAAAACTATAATAAAACTAGATTATTCTTCAACGATGTGATGCGAATTTCAAATTCCAGTACCACTACTTGACACAAATCGAAAGCGAAAAAAAAAATACTGAAAGAGGAGAAAAGGTTAACTACCCGAAGAGTTCTGGAAGGTTCGTTAACGGAAGCGAGAGGCGACGAGAGACAATCGGCGATGGCACGGCGTAAGGGTTCCGGCAACTTTTTAGCGGAAGAGGATCTCAACCTAGAGACGCCGATTAACTGCGGAGTGAAACTCGAAGACATTGGATTCGATTCCATTCGGGTCGGGTTAACCGATATCAACGACGGTTATAATTATAAACGAATCTAGAATCGCATAAAAGCAAAGTTTCGAATGTGTTTTTTCTGTTCTTCTACATTTGAAACGATATACAATAATCGCATAGAAGAGTATATAGTTTTTGTGAAATTATAATAATTGCGTTAATTTTGGGTTTGAGATTTGAGAGAGAAAGGGGAAAATTAAGTTAAAAAGTTTATGATGTTAATTTTGGTTTCGGGGGAGAGTGTTGTGTTTTGTGTTGTGTACTTGTGTTTGGGTTGTAATAGCTGTACGTAACGTAACGCCGTAGTTTTTATATGAACACTTGTGTGATTCACTTAGCTGGCATGCGCTAAACACTATAAATAATAATCATCATACTACATCATCATGTATTAAATTAAATTAAATTAATTGTACATTTGAATAAGGGTATTTTAGGTATTAAATTTTATCTTTATTTTCAGACTCAGACACGATTATTTCCATGTTTAGAAATTGTCAATGAGAAAGGTGGATGTTTGAGTTTTTTAGTTTGATTGCAAGTATTTTTCTTGAATTATTATTTTAAAATTTGTTCAAATAGTTATTTACAGGTTAAATAAATTAGGTCGAAATTGTTAACCGGAGGTAAATTCCTCTTTGTTACTCGTAATACTCTTAATATTGGTTTGAATTATTAGTTTTGATTTGGATTATTGGAATTCTTTTTAAGCTATCATTAGCTCTTTTTCTTATTAGGTATTTACAACATAAAATTGTCAACAATGGTAGACTTTAGCTATTTTTAAATATCAGATTTTATAATAGTAGTTTTTTTATAATAGTAGTTTTTTTATAAAAGGTGATTTATTTATTAATTTTCAATGATTTGTGAATCAACTCGTTTAACCATAAGACCAATACGAAGTGTGTCTGGACCAAGGTATTACAACTCGTTTATAGGAATCAAGTTGATCTAGAAACAATGACACTTTAATTATTTTAAAGATAATGAAGTATATTAGAGAACAATTTATCATTTAATGTATGCTCTAGTGTGAAGATGATATTTTATAAGACAAAAATTATAGTACACACAAGATATTTTGATATCATCATCCAGTGAACGGGCACAATTAAATCAATGTGTGTGATACTAAACAAGCACATCTTTTAGTTATGTGCATCTGATACACATATATTGGTTCATTAGGTGTAATATTGTGTCTCTTGTAAAAGAGCGTATTAAATATTACCAAAATGAACAATGCCAAAGTTTTATTGAATATTTAATGTACGAGGTTTTTTTGACACCAAAATTGTTCCTCAATAGATCAATTTTGAATTTCTCAATTTCATACATATCAGTTTGACCTAGCACAATATCATTATAAGAGTAGTGAAATCTAGCACAATATCAAAATTGACCTCCTTTGTTTCAACAAGGACATGAAAACGAGGGTCATCGTCGTAAAATACATAAACGCGACTGCACGCTTTGCAAGCACTACAAACATACTTCCAACAACAACTTTAGAGCTACAAAAATCAACTTTAGAGCTACAAATATACTTATGATGCATTCTTTAGTTAATTTATCATCTTGTTTGCCTTGGTTGTGATAAAGAAAAAACTATTCATGAATGTCATATTCTTTGAAGTTTAAATTTTTTCTTTTGCTCACCACTTTGCATTCCTGAGAATATTTGGAATCGCGTGCATTGCTTTGCTCGGAGTGCAAAAGTTTAAGTGTGGGGGAATTTGATCATAGCATTTGGGCACATGTTTCTAGCTTTTTACTTTGGTATTTTAAAAGCTCTTTATAGCTTAGAATAATTTTTTAGCTTGTTTCTAAACTTTGGGTCAAAATTGAATTATAATTTTATTATTTACATTTTGACCCCTACTCGCTCTATAGGTCATAACTTGAGCTCTGGATATCGGAATGACGCATGCGAGCAGGCGTTGGAAAGCTAAAACTCAGAGCCACAACTTTTTTGTTGGAATAAAAACCCAATGCTGAACTTTACTGGGCCTAAATTGCATATTTCGTTATTTGGGCTTTTGTACTAATTTTAAGTAGTGGGCCACTTGTTTTACAAGCCCAAAAAAAATCAAGTACAATATATTCAGAGTTTCCTTCTATTTGAGATAGGCTGTTTTCGGATTGAGAAAGATATAAAAAACAGATTTCTTTATTTATCTTATGGAAAGCTAAATTTCTTAGATTGATATGTTGTTCTAGAGTTTCATCAACACCTTGATATTCAGATTATAATGTTAATTTCGCGTTATGATTCTATTTCTCTTTATTCAATTTTATTGTTATTCTGATTGCTTAATTCGAATTTCAATACGATTGATTAGATTCATTTGACAGAATTTGGTTTCGGTTTCTATATTAATTGATTGTGATGCTTAATCCAATCAAAGAAACTGAATTCACATAGGGTTGATTATGCTTGTTTGATCAATTCTATAGTCAAATAGGAATAGAATCACGAATTAGAAATTAAACTCGTTGATATAATCTGTGATAGGTCTGAAACTCAAATTAGTAGATTAATCGTTTTGCTAATATGTTCAAACAAAAAATCTATAAAAAAAAAAAACCTTTCTAATTTCAACTTTCAATTTGGATAATATTATTATCTCAGAAGTCCTTGCGAAACGACTTGAGTTATTACCTCTATCTACGTTTTATTACTTGTATTTGATCCGTGTGCGACAGCGGATCACAATCTTAAGACCTTTTTCATTCATTACTTGTTTGCAAAATGCAATAAACAATTTGTGGCATTCATCTTTATTTCTTAAGAATTGTACCCAAGTCTACCTAGTGTAATCATCTACCATCACAAATCCATACTTCTTTCCATTTAGTGAGACTGTTTTCACTAGCCCAAAGATATCTATATGTAAGAGCTCAAGGGGTTTTGAGGTAGAGACTAAGTTCTTAGGGGTAAAGGAGTTCTTTGTTTATTTTCCCTTTTGACAAGCTTCACACATAATTTCAGTTTTGTAGCTAAGCTTATGTAGACCTCTAACTAGTTGAAATATCAAAGGGAATAAGTTTAGGTTTCGTTACTATTTCTTCAAATCCTACCTCTTTTACCATTTCTACTAACTCCATAAATCATAGAAGCATACTTGATTCTTTCTATACTATTTGTTAGAAAGTCTTGGAATGCTTCTTCATATTTATCATAATTACATGTGACATTTTCTAAAGGTTTCAAAACGAGAGTATCTTTCAAGGTTTTATTTTCATATTTAACCTAAACACTTTAAGTTTTTAAGGCATTGATTTCTTTAGTTAAGTTTGCATTTACTTTCCTAAGTTATTTCAATTTTAGAGACAACTTGTGGCTTTTATTTAAGAAATCATTTATGACATTAATTAAATCAGATCGGGTTAAGTCAGAAAATACCTCAATTTCTTCATCAATTGATTCACTTCGAGAGTCAGAATTAGTGTTTGTGTTGGATATAGAGGCAGAGTTGGTATAAGCCATCATAACCAAATATACTTGCTCTTCATCATTAGAGGATTCGTCAATGGCATCCCATGTAGCCATCATAACCTTTCTCTTGGGCATGGATTCTTTCCTCTGATGTTTCCCTTTTTCCAGATTTGGACATTCAGACTTGACATGTCTAGGTTCATTGCATCCATAACATATGATGCTTTTCTTGCTCGATTTTGAATTCATTCCTCTGCTGGACTGCCTGTAATATCTTTGAGAAAATAGCTTCTTTATGTTGTGCTGCATCTTCTGAATTTTTCGGGATATGAAAACCAGCTCCTCATCCTTTGAGTTCAAATTCTGATCATCTGAATCATTATCCTCTAATTTTGTTGTTGCTTTCATAACATTATTATGTTTTGCTTTCAAGGCCAAAGTTGGTTGCTTCTTGTTGGGCTCCCTGCAAGCTCAATTTCATGTGATCTCGGGGAGATAATCAATTCTTCCAATTTAAGAGTATTGAGATCCTTAGCTTCTTGAGTTTCTGTAATCTAAAGTCTCCACTTGCTTGGCAGACTGCTAAGAATTTTCTTCACATGATCAACAATAGTATAACTTTTCTCAACTACCTTTAATCCTGACACTAGAGTCTGGAATCTAGAAAAAATTGTTTCAACATCTTCATCTTCTTCCTTCTTGAACAGTTGATACTTTCTAACTAATAGGTTGGCCTTTGCTTCTTGAACTTGCTTGCTTCCTTCATAAGTCAGAACCAAAATGTCATAGATGCTTATTGTTGTTTCTTTGTCAGTGCACTTATCAAATTCCTTGAAGGTGATTGCAATTGATCATGAAGTTTTTGGACTTGTGGTGCATCTTGTACATATTCTTCTGTTTAACACCCATCTATTTCCTTGAAAGTTCAGTACCAACAGAATATTGGAATGAAGTTGGTTTTATACTTAAAGTTTTAATCTTAACAAAAGTATTTTATGAGAACAATATATTTGCCTTCATAGAGTATGAAAGAAGATTCGTGTTTTTGAAGACAATCTAAAATAAGATTTGTTTCAGATTTATAATTGAAGAAAATCTTCGACCAAGTTGAGAAAATGATATGGTCAAGATTTGAAGAAGATATGATCAACATCTTACCAACAATAAGATATGAATTATTTACAAGAATATTTGATCAAGATTTATCACAAGAAGATATGAATTATTTACAAGAAGATTTGATCAAGATTCATCACAAGAAGATATGAATTATTTACAAGAAGATTTGATCAAGATTTATATACAAGAAGATATTAATTATTTACAAGGAGATTTGATCAAGATTCATCACAAGAAGATTTTATCAAAATTTATCTACAAGAAGGTACGAATTATTTACGAGAAGATTTGATCAAGATTTATCACAAGAAGGTATGAATTATTTACAAGAAGGTATGAGTTATTTACAAGAAGATATGATTAAGAATTGTTTACAAAAAGAAACACTCACGAGAAGATACATTTATTATTTGCAAAGATAAGATTCGGGTTTTTAGAGAAATGACAAAATACTAAATTGGACATAGTCATATTCCTACTTGTGAAAGTTTAAGAACCAGTCTAACACTATGTTCCCGCCTAGATCAAAGCAAGCAATAGGAATGAAGTTTCATCTGAAGAATTTGTGAAAGCAATCTTAATAAAATACGAACAGTACAATCTGAAGTATTTACAAACTCAATCTTAACAAAAAACAAACAGTATCAATCTGAAGAATTTACAAACTCAATCTAAACAAAATACGAACAATATCAATCTGAAGAACTTACAAACTCAATCTGAACAAAATCAATCTAGAAAAATTGCTCAAATTGGATTTAGAAATAAAGAATTGGCTAAAGAACATATTATCAATAAACATATTGTTTAGAATTATTTTTTAATAAGATTATTGTTGACCAAGCTAGAAATGAAGATACAATTCAGAATTAAACAAGGACTAAATTGAAGCCCAAATTTTATCTATAAATAAATACTCAAGGCTGAAAAAGAAGATCATCAAAAAATCAAAAAAAAGTTGAAGAACTCAAGCTCAAAATTCCAAATTCATCTTAGAGTTCAAAGAGAGAAAAAGTTGTTCGAATGAGAAATATTTTCCAAGTGTTTTTCTTAGAGTGTGATAGTCATTATTATAATCAGCTTGTTATAAGCAACTACTCAAGTTCCAAACCTTTGTATTCAAACCCGATAGTGGTGTTACTCTGCCTTCAATAATCTGGGTTGTTAGATTGTGTGGAGAAGACTTGGTTGGTAAATTCAAGGTGTGTGTGTTCCTCAAAAGTCTGGGGTTGTCAGGTTGTTTCAGAAGACTGGCTTGGAGGGCCAGGTGCTTTCTAATTCAAGTTGTTGAATTAGTGGATTAAACCATTTTGAGTGAAGAGACTAGAATTAGCCAAGTTAGTGGTGAACCAGGATAAATTACTTGTGTCATTGTAGTCATGCACTCCTTAGTTTTGTTATTGCTTCTACTCCAAGTAAATCATCAAGTCTGAACAAGTTTAATCAAATAATTAAAAAGTTATCAACTTAGTCAAACACAATTCAACTTATCTTCTCGTGTTTGCACCTTCACCTACTACACTGTAGGAATCGTTCTAAATTGCATTCTCAATGTGATTGAAGCCACTATAGAAATGTGGCACTAAGACCACTCAAATTCCGATGGGACCAAATTTAAAAAGAGATAGATAGAAATGGTAGAAGTGGCTCAAAAATGCGTTGAGCAGAAAAGGGAGAATGACAAATCTCGAAAATGCATTGAGTTTTTGTGTGATTTCTGAAGTGAGTGAAACCCTCTTTTTATAGAGGAAATCCATAATGGTCTGGCCCAAAAATCGTGCGAACCAGTTGGACCATATCGTCTAGAAACATGGAACACACAATAACGACACCAGTGGGATAGGTGGACCTAGAACAAAGCGATCGTGGAGGGAACAACACACCAAAAAAAGTGTGACAAAATAATAAAATGTGGAGAAACACGTTAAAATATAAAATATGAAGTTTTTAAAAAATATTACACCACAAAGTGCAAGCCCAGCCGACCAAACAGACGATGGCGGTGTGCGTGCATGTGTGGTGATCTATTTGAGTGTGTTCTCTCATGTTCACAAAATTGGGTACCCGTTGGGGCATTACCCAAGTGTCCTACCTCCACCTTATAAATACTAATATTATGTGAGCTCTCTCCTATGTTGGGCTTTAACAATTTTTTCAATTTATAAAACATTAGCTCAAAAGGATTTATGTAGTGTTGTACACTTCTATAAGATTGTGCATAAACAAAAGTGTCTTGCGACGTAAACCTTTGCATATTTAGTAAGATTCATATTCAACTAGAGTGACTCGTAGTCTTGAACTGTATCGCTAACATCAAAATCACACACAACCTTTTCATATGGTTCATTGTCAAAGGCTTGTAGGCTTTTGCTTTAGTGGCTCTACACGTATATCCCAATATAGTGAACGCTCTAGGAATTATGCTTAAAACTTCCATGGGAAGCAATCCCACTTCCACCTTGACATATGTGAATCTATCAAAAGTACTCATATAATTATGTACGCTATTCCACGTAGAGTATAAATATCACTAAGAGTTTCTATTACCTCACCTTTTCATTGCTTTGGGAATCATGTTTCTTTGATTTATATTAGCATGTTAATCTCATATAACTTCACAATATGTATTTAACCCATTGAACCTAATTATTGGGATCTTCAATTTTGTAGGTTGGATTACCGTCATGAGTGGCTCATGGTTCTAAAGGCAACAATCTCATTCTTTTAAATTTATTTAGGACTTTCTCTCTAGCTAATTCTTTTGTCGACTAAATTTTCATCAGTGTGTACATAATCCATTCTATCAGCTCATTTTGCGAGTAACTCTCTATTAGTGTTGTGCTTACGTCGTATCTATCGTCTCTTACCGTTGTAATAATGATCCTTAATTTTTGCAATACCCACGGTACTATCGCATTGGATCAACCCAGTAGTAGCAAGCATCTCAACCAATTTGCTTTTTCCCACAAATGTCGATTTTTCCCACAAATGGATCTCTAGTAGCAAGCATCTCAACCAATTTGCTTTTTCCCTAGCGGATGCAAGTGCTATCATTTCAGATTCCATATTGAATTGAGTTAATATATATTTTTTCTTATACTTCCAGGAAACAACACTTCTAGCCATGTTGAATATATAACCACTAGTCGCTTTAGAGTCATCTAATAAAGTGTTCTAGTCAACATCATTCTACCTTTCAATGACAATGAGAAATCTTTAATAATGTAATCCAAGGTTCCTGAAACATTTGGCTACAAGGCGAGCCTTGTATTTAAAAATACTTCCACCAGGTTTCAGTTTCTTTTTCGAAATCCATTTACATCGTATCAATTTTCAACCAGGAGGCAAGTCTACTAAATGTTAGATCTTGTTAGTCTCTAGAGAATCCATCTCATGTACAAAGCTTCTTAGAGGTTCGTTAGGTTCTCTTCTAATGTACAAATCATATAATTGATTTCATAATCTTTAGCAATTCTTGCTCTTACCTTTTCGAGGTTCTCTTTTACATTCTTCGTTGTTTTCAATGCTTTTGGTTATGGGAACGTGATTGGTTCCTGTGCCCCCATTCTTTCTCGATTTGAAAGGGAATCTATTTTCATGAAAGTCAACATCATTTGACTCTGATCACTCTAGCATTTATGTCATAAAACCTACACGTTGTGTTGTTAACTACATACCCAATTGATCACAACACTTGGGCGCATATTTCTAGCTTTTTAATTTGGTTTTTTAAAATCTCTTTATAGCTTAGAATAATTTTTTAACTTGTTTCTAAACTTTGGGTTGAAATTCAATTATAATTTTATTATTTGAATTTTGACCCTTGTTTGCTCTGTAGGCCATAAGTTGAGCTCTGGATGTCAGATTGAAGCATGCGAGCAGTCGTTGGAAAGCTAAACATCAGAGCTACAACTTTAGTGTTGAAATAAAATCTCAATGCCGAACTCTACTGGGCCTAAATTGCAGATTTCATAATCTGGACCTTTGTAATAATTTTAAATAGCGGGCCACTTGTTTTTAAAGCCCAAAATCGGGCACTATATATTGAGAATTTTCTTTCCTTTTTGGGTATGTATTATTTTGGGGACCAGAGATCAGACAAATAAAAACACTTTTATTTTAATTTGATGGAAGACTAAGTTCGTAAGGTTAATCCACGAGTTCGAGGTTTCATCAACACTTGTAGATTCAGGTTACACCGTCAATTCTAATTCATGATTCTATTTCTGTTATTTGATCATATTGATATTCTGATTGCTTAAATTGAATTTCAATAAGATCGATTAAATTCGTTTGACATAATTTGGTTTCGTTTCTAATTTAATTGAATTATAATTTTGCGACGCTTGAACGTTGATTATAATAATATTTTGATGATTGTGATGCTTAATCCAGTCAACGAAACTAAATTCACATAGGATTGATTAAGCTTGTTTGATCAATTTTATAGTCAAATAAGAATAGAATCATGAATTAGGAATTAAACTCATTGATATACTCTGTGATAGGTCTGAAACTCGAATAAGTGGATTAATCATTTTGCTCATTTGTTAAAACTAAAAATTATAAATAAAAAAAACCTTTTTCGAATTTCAACTCTCAATTCGGTTAATATTATTATATCAGAAGTCCTTGCGAAACGACTCGAGTTATTACTTCTTTTTACATTTTTTTCAATTGTATTTGACTCGTGTGCGACAGCGAATCAAATTGGCGCAGTTGTCGGGAACTCTCTGATAACAATATTAACTAGTTTTAGAGTATTACTAACCATCCTAACAATTATTTCGTTGTGCTTTGTTGTTCTACAGGTCGAATAGGCTTGTGCTAGCTCGTACGCACGTTGCTAGTAAAAAAAATCCAATTTTCAGGCGACTGTCTCAGATTGCCCCGAAATTTCGTTAGAAAATCAGAAAAAAAAATCGATTTTCAGGCGACTGTCTCGGATTGTCCCAAATTCCTTCATCTAGACCACTTTTTGAATTTTTTATATTCTCAAAAAAATCCAAAAAAATGCATTGCCTTTATTTGATTTTTAGAGATTTTTTGTGGTATTTTTATATTTTTTTGATTTTATTTGATAGTGTTTTTGAGTTTTCACTTCAATTTTAGCAATAGGGACATTGTTGGAAGTTTCAGAATTGTGATTTCGCATTGTATTGTTATGATAATGCATGACTAGGGCTAGTTCTGTAAATCCGCACCCCCTTGACCATGAAATAGATATAATCTTTCATTTACGTCGTAGACTTAATAGAGCTATTGCTAGTGCTAATGAGTCAGATAGAGATAGTGATAGTGAAAGTGACATTTTGCTACACAATATGGCTGATATCAATAATAGAACTTTAAGACAACTTGCTGCACCTGATGTTACTTATAATACATTGTGTATTGAATATCTTGAAGTTATTGTACCATTTGAACATAAATCTGGTTTAATACACTTGCTTCCAAAGTTTAATGGTCTTGCAGGTGAGGATCCCCACAAACACTTGAAGGAGTTCCATGTGGTGTGTTCTACCATGAAACCTCAAGGAGTCACATAAGATCATATCAAGCTGAGAGCCTTCCCATTCTCACTTCAAGATGCTGCCAAGGATTGGTTATACTACCTTCAGCCAGGTTCTGTTACAAGTTGGAATGATTTGAAGAAATTGTTTCTAGAAAAAAATTTCCCTGCCTCAAGAGCTGCTTCAATCAGAAAAGAAATATGTGGCATTAGACAGATTGACAGGGAATCATTACATGAGTATTGGGAGAGATTCAAGAAATTGGTGTCTAGTTGTCCTTACCACCAGATTTATGATCAATTGCTCATCCAGTATTTTTATGAAGGCTTGCTACCTATGGATAGAAGTATTTTGGATGCTGCTAGTGGGGGAGCACTTGTCGATAAGACCCCAGAAGCGGCAAAAGCTTTGATTGAGAACATGTCCATTAATTCCCAACAGTTTACAACTAGAAGCAATTTAGTAGTTTTGACAAGGGGAATGAATGAGATTCAAGCTTCTTCCCACAAGAATCTAGAAAGCAGACTTGATGAGCTTACATCTTTAGTAAAGAAATTGGCAGTAGGTAAAGCCTAAGCAGTGGTCTGTGGTATTTGCACTTCTCTAGAGCATCCTACAGATTCATGTCCTACTTTGCAAGATGATCCAATTGCTGATGCTCCTCAAGCTTATGCAGCAAACATATTCACCCCTCAAGCCAACTATGATTTGTCGTCTAATAGGTACAATCCCGGTTGGAGAAACCATCCCAACCTGAGATGGAGGAATTCATCTGCGCAACAGCAACCTAGGCAACAAAACAGTCCGCATCAGCAGAACATTCCACATCAGCAGCAAAGCAATACACCTTTATTAGAGGACCTTGTCAAGCAAATGGCTGTCCAAAATCTTCAATTTCAACAAAGAACAGATTCCACAATTCAAAATTTGGAGACAAAGATTAGCCAACTGGCCACTTCAATTAATCAGATGCAGACTCAGGGATCAAACCAACTACCTGCCCAATCAGTAGTAAATCCAAATGCCCCTAATGTTAGCGCAGTTACATTGAGGTCTGGGAAAGCTGTTGAAATACCAAAGGCACCTGAAGCTGTTGTGAAAAATAACAAAGTTGTTGAAGAAATTTTGATACCTAAAACTGTTGATGTTGAGCAAAATATACCACTTCCTTTTCCTCAAAGGGCAATGAAGACTAAGAAAATGGACGAGGCAGATAGGGACAGGGAGATCTTGGATACATTTAGGAAGGTGGAAGTGAACATTCCCTTCTTTGAAGCAATTAAACAAATCCCAAGATATTCGAAATTTCTAAAAGAGTTGTGCACACATAAGAGAAGGTTAAAAGGTAATGAAAGAGTAAACATGGGGCGTAATGTTTCAGCCCTCATTCAGCCAATGCCCCAGAAATGCAAAGATCCAGGAACTTTTTCCATTCCATGTACCATAGGCAATAGTCAATTTGAAAATGCCATGTTAGATTTAAGAGCTTCCATTAATGTTATGCCAACATCTATTTTTAACTCTCTTGCTCTCAAACCTTTACAGAGTACATGTGTTACCATTCAATTGGGGAACATAAGCAATGCTCGCCATACTGGACTTGTGGAGGATGTACTTGTTTGAATAAATGAATTAATATTTCTTGCAGATTTTTACATTCTAGACATGGAGGGAGAGAATAATTTCAACAGCGCACCTATCATTTTAGGCAGACCATTCTTGAAAACTGCTAGAACAAAAATTGATGTACATGTTGGAACTCTATCCAAGGAATTTGGTGATAGCATTGTAAAATTTAACATCTTTGATGCTATGGAACACCCCATGGAAGAGCATTCTATTTTTCAAATTGAATTACTTGCTGATTTGGTTGATGACACTTACCCTGATATGTTTGTTGCTGATTTTCCTTCACTGTCTGATTTTGATGATACTTATATTTATGAATTTTGCACAGAGACTTAGTTGTGCCCTGTGTGTGCTGAGATCGAAGCTGCTTTATAGGTTGATCATTATGTTGATGCTGATGTTGATATTTCTACTAACATAATTGATTTTGTAGACTTAGCTTTGGCCACTGGTGTTGTACCCTCCATTGAGCAGCCACCGACTATAGAGCTTAAACCACTTCCTGAAAATTTGAAATATGCATATTTAGAAGGAAGTGGCACATTAACTGTGATTATTTCAGCCAAACTTGAAAATGAATAGGAAGAGAAGTTGTTGCAGATTTTGAGAAAACACAGGAAGGCAATCGGATGTACCTTGGTTGATATTCCTGGTATTAGCCCATCCATGTGCATGCATAGGATACTATTAGAGGATGGAGAAAAATCAGTGAGGCAGCCCCAAAGGCGACTTAACCCATTAATTATGGATGTTGTAAAAAATGAAGTGACTAAGCTCTTGCAAGTAGGCATTATATACCCCATCTCTGGTAGTCAATGGGTGAGTCCGGTGCAGGTAGTCCCTAAGAAAATTGGACTCACAATGGTTAAAAATGAAAATAATTAACTTAGCCCCACACGAGTGCAGAATAGCTGGAGGGTATGCATCGATTATAGGAGAGTAAACCAGACAACTAGAAAGGATCATTTTCCTCTACCATTCATTGATCAAATGCTTGAACGGTTGGCTGGTAAGTCACATTATTGTTTTTTTGATGGTTTTTCTGGTTATTTTCAGATCCATATTGCACCGGAGGACCAAGAAAAGACCACGTTCACTTGCCCTTTCGCCACATTTGCCTATAGGAGGATGCCCTTTGGCCTATGCAATGCTCCTAGAACTTTCCAACACTGCATGATTAGTATTTTTGCTGATTTGATAGAAAGTTGTATAGAAGTTTTCATGGATGATTTTACTGTATATGGTTCCTCATTTGATGTATGCTTGAACAATTTAGATAGAGTTTTGCATAGATGTATTGAAACTAACTTTGTGCTGGATTATGAAAAATGTCATTTTATGGTTGAACAGGGCATAGTTTTGGGACATGTGATCTCTAAGAATGGGATGGAAGTGGATCCTGCCAAGATTGGTGTGATTTCTAATTTGCCTTACCCATCTTGCATCCGCGAGATTCGTTCTTTTCTTGGCCATGCAGGTTTTTACAAGTGCTTTATCAAGGATTTCAGGAAGATAGCTCTTCTGCTGTCAAATTTTCTGGAAAAAGATGTCAGTTTCACTTTTGATGACAAATGCAGGAAGGCTTTTGATTGCTTAAAGGCAGCATTGACCTCTACTCCCATTACTCAGCCACCCAATTGGACCCTCCCTTTTGAAAGTATGTGTGATGCATCTAACTATGCAGTGGGAGCGGTCCTTGCACAAAAGGTTGGTAGGGCTGCCCATGTTATTTATTATGCTTCTAGAACTTTAGATTTTGCACAGGCTAATTATACTACCACTAAAAAGGAACTTTTAGCTACTGTTTTTGCTCTTGATAAGTTTAGATCATATTTGCTAGGTTCGAAGGTAGTTGTTTTTACTGACCATGCAGCTTTAAAGTTCTCGCTGAAGAAACCAGAAGCAAAGGCGAGATTTATCCGGTGGATGTTGTTACTCCAAGAATTTGATTTAGAGATTAAAGATAAGAGTGGAGCTGAAAATCTGGTGGCAGATCATTTAAGCAGAATAGAACTGGATGAGGACCCCATCCCCATTCAAGATGACTTCCATGATGAGCAACTGCTACAGTTGCGTGAGGTAACTCCTTGGTTTGCTGATTTAGTTAATTATCTAGTTCCTGGAGTCCTTCCTGTAGATGCATCAAGAACACAAATACACAAACTTAAAAGTGATGCCAAATACTATGTGTGGGATGATCCATATATGTGGAAATTCTGTAGTGACCAGGTGATTAGGCGATGTGTTCCCCACCATGAGGCTCAATCCATTCTTCATTTTTGTCATGCCTCTCAAGTTGAGGGACATTTTGGTCCTCAACGGACAACCAAAAAAGTCTTAGACTCGGGTTTCTTCTATCCCACTTTGTTTAAAGATGCTTTTGAGACTTACAAAACTTGTGAACAATGTCAAATAGCAAGAATAGCAATCACTCGTAGGAGTGAGATGCCTCAACAACCTATGCTTTTCTATGAAGTATTTGATGTTTGGGGCATTGACTTTATGGGCCCTTTTCCTGTATCCTTTGGTTTTGTCTACATTTTACTTGTTGTTGATCATGTTTTGAAGTGGGTGGAAGCAATACCCACTAGGACTAATGATTCTAAAGTTGTTGCAGGTTTTATCAGATCAAATATTTTTTGCAGGTTTGGAATACCCCGGGCCATCATAAGTGATCAAGGCACTCATTTTTGCAACTGCACCATGGACGCTTTGCTTCGGAAGTATGGGGTTATGCACAGAGTCTCTACACCTTATCATCCCTAGACTAATGGGCAAGCTAAAATCTCAAACAGGGAAATCAAATAGATCTTAGAAAAGATGGTGCAGCCAAACAGGAAGGACTGGAGCCGTCGACTAGAAGATGCTCTTTGGGATCACAGAACAGCCTACAAAACACCAATAGGAATGTCCCCTTATCGACTTGTGTTTGGTAAGGCATGCCACCTACCAGTGGAAATAGAGTACCATGCTTAATGGGCTGTTAAGAGCTGCAACCTTGAGATGGAGAAAACAGGTTTGGAGAGAAAGCTTCAATTGCAGCAACTTGAAGAGCTTATACTAGAAGCTTATGAGAACTCCCGGATCTATAAAGAGAAAACTAAGTACTATCATGATAAGATGATTTCTAGGAAGGAATTATCCATTGGCCAAAAAGTTTTACTGTTTAACTCCCGTCTGAAAATTATGGCAGGGAAACTTCGATCCAAGTGGATTGGTCCTTTTGTTGTTACTAACACTTTTCCTCATGGTGCAGTGGAAATAAAAAGTGAAAACACCGACAAAGTGTTCAAAGTAAATGAACAACGCCTCAAGCTATTCCATGAGAGCTCTGTGCTTGAAGATACTACCATAGAAGAACTCTCCTTGGAAAAGCCCACCTACACGGAAGTTTGAACAGGGAGCTCCCTTTCCTTACTCTTAATTTATACTTGTTACTTTCATTGAGGACAATGTGTAATTTAAGTGTGGGGGTATTATTTAGGATTTTATTTGTTATAGGATTTCAAAAAAATAAAAAATAAAATATAAAATAAATAATAAATAAATATGTGTATTGCATTGCATGCTTTTTCATCAGATTTTGTGGTTGTAAATGTTGTGAGCAAATGTTGTGAGTTTGTTTGGACTGACATGATTGGATAGTATCTTTGCATTCTTGGTAAAATAAGTTGGATTAAAATGCTAAATTGTGTATCATTTGTGATAGGTCATTAACCTTTGTGAGATTTTGAGCCTTATTATGAATGGAATACATTTTTCCATCTTCTTTTTTTCTTGTGTGATATCTCACTCATGATTGCTAGTTACGCTAGAACTTGACTTGACTCTTGTCCGCATGCATATATTGAAATGATATAGGCATTTGTTCTTGTTAAGCTACTAGCCAAATAAGCCTACCCTTCAATTATCCATTTGTTTAAACCCCTTTGAACCTAATTATCCCATTCTTTGTTATATTTACGAGCCTAAAAGTGAAAAACAATGAATTGACCCAATGTTGGGGAATAAAGGAGTCTTTCCTTAAACAAGTGTGGGGGTGCTCAACTTGTTTTTTAAATTTGATGTTTATAAAAAAAAGAGAAAAAAAAAAAGAAAAAGAAAAAGAAAAAGAAAGAAAAAAAATATATGTATATATATATAAAAAAATTGAAATGAGAAATAAAATGAGGAAAATGGTTCTGTTGTGAGCAAAGAGAGTTGATAATAAAAGTCAATGATATTTTGTTAAGTTACTTCTCAATGTTATTTTTCTCTCTTGATCATTACTCATTTATCCTCTTTGATTTTTAGTTCTAGTCTCCTTAGGATTATCTCAGCCTTACCTTGGCCACGTTACAACCTGAATAAAGACCTTTTGATCATTATGTGCATGTGTTTCAAATATAGATGTTAGAGGCTTGTAAAGCCTATGGTAGTGCTAGCTTTCTTGATGTGCTTTGAGGGTAAACACTAACCCAAACACTTGAGTGATTGAGAGAATTTTACATCTTGTGAGGATTCTATCACTTATGATGCATTCTTTAGTTAATTTATCCTCTTGTTTCCCTTGGTTGTGAAAATTATTCATGAATGTCATATTCCTTGAAGTTTAGATTTTTTCTTTTGCTCACCATTTTGCATTCCTGATAATATTTGGAATCGCATGCATTGCTTTGCACAGAGTGCAAAAGCTTAAGTGTGGGGGAATTTGATCACATCACTTGGGCGCATGTTTCTAGATTTTTAATTTGGTTTTATAAAATCTCTTTATAGCTTAGAATAATTTTTTTAACTTGTTTCTAAACTTTGGGTTGAAATTGAATTATAATTTTATTATTTGTATTTTGACCCCTGCTCACTCTGTAGGCCATAACTTGAGCTATGGATATCAGATTGAAGCATGCGAGCCGTCGTTGGAAAGCTAAAAATCAGAGCTACAACTTTTGTGTTGAAATAAAATCTCAATGCCAAACTCTACTGGGCCTAAATTGCAGATTTCGTAATCTAGACTTTTGTAATAATTTTAAATAGCGGACCACTTGTTTTTAAAGCCCAAAATCGAGCACTATATATTGAGAATTTTCTTTCCTTTTTGGGTATGTATTATTTTGGGAACTAGAGATCAGACAAATAAAAACACTTTTATTTTAATTTCATGGAAGACTAAGTTCGTAAGGTTAATCCACGAGTTCAAGGTTTCATCAACACCTTGAGATTCAAGTTACACCGTCAATTCTAATTCATGGTTCTATTTCTGTTATTCAATTATATTGATATTTGTTTGCTTAAATTGAATTTCATAGAATCGATTAAATTCATTTGACAGAATTTGGTTTCATTTCTAATTTAATTGAATTATAATTTTGCGACGCTTGAACGTTAATTATAATAATATTTTGATGATTGTGATGCTTAATCCAATCAACGAAACCAAATTCACATAGGATTGATTACGCTTGTTTGATCAATTCTATAGTCAAATAAGAATAGAATCACGAATTTGGAATTAAACTCATTGATAGAATCTGTGATAGGTCTGAAACTTGAATAAGTGGATTAATCGTTTTGCTCATCTGTTAAAACTAAAAATTATGAAACACCCTTTTTCAAATTTCAACTCTCAATTCAGTTAATATTATTATATCAGAAGTCTTTGCGAAACGACTCGAGTTATTACCTCTTTTCACATTTTTTTTCAATTGTATTTGACCTGTGTGCGACAGCGGATCACCAATGAATACACATTTATAGGCTCAACTAGGGACTTTAAGTCTCTTGGGATCAGGGATTCTAACATAAGCCAAACAACCCCAAGTTTGAAGATAAGACAAGTTAGGTTGTCTTTTCTTCATAACTTCATAAGGAGAAACTTTTCTTTTAGATTTAGGAATTCTATTCAAAACGAAGCAAGTAGTCAAAAAAAATTCCACTCACCAATGAGTCGCAACATCAATATTAAGCATAATGGCAATAACTAATTCACTAAAAGTTATATTATTTATTTCATCTTTTCCATTCATTTCAAGGGAATATGATGTAGTTAATTCCTGTATAATTCAATACACTTTATAATAATTATTAAACATGTTTGAATCATACTCTATTCCTCTATGATTATGAAATCTCTTAATTTTTCAACTAAATTGATTTTCAATTTTTGTTACAAAAGTCTTAAACATGTCAAGTGCTTCACTTTTATTTTTCATAAGATATACAAAATATAGTCAAAACAATCGTCAATAAAAGTGATAAAATATCGTTTTCCATTTCTAGTTAAGGTTCCATAAAGTTCACATGTATCAAAGTGTATGAAAATGCTCAAATTCTCTAACTATTGATTTATGTGAGCTTTTAGTTATTTTAGCTTGACTACTAATTTCACATCTTTCTAAATATTTTAAAGATAACTTTGGAATTAAACCTAAGCTACTCAAGTTTGAAATCACATGTTTGTTAACATGACAAATTCTTGCATGCCAAATATTAAAATCACACAAAAGGTAAATAGAATGAGACATTATATTCATTTCAACATTCAATTTTAACATGTCATTAGTGGCTTACCCTTTCCCAACAAAAATACCACTTTTAGTAATGCTCTACAAATATACCCTTATAGACTAAGTGAGCCCCACCTTATTCAGGATAAAATTAGAAACCAGATTCTTCCTAATCTTTAGAGTGTGCATCACTTTTTTTTTGGATCAAAGTCTTTTTAGAGTTGAATTTCATCTCCACATCTCCATTACCAACAACTTTAGCGGTGTTAGAATCTCCCAACAACATTTTCTTGTCTTAACCAATTCTGTATGTTTTCAACATAACACAATCATATCAAACATGGTGGGAGGCGCCAATGCCAATCTACCATCCACCAACAATGTTGATTTTAGAAATCATAACAATAAATTGTTCTTCATTCAGGTTAACCTACAGAGCAGAGCTTGGCCTGTTTCAACCCTTGTGTGCCATATGACTTGGTTTCCCATAATTGTAACAAATGAATTATAAGTTAGAGTAATTTATAGGTGGTGGTTTTCTGCTTCACATTTTGTGAGTTAGAGTCAATTCATATTGCGGTTCTGGTTCTTGATAGGTCTGTCGGTTGGTTCAGAACTACACCTAAGAATTTCTTGTAGTTGTTTGAAACAACTAACACTTCATCATTATGTTGTTGCTTGCGGGATTCTTCCTTAATTTGGAGGCATGTCATTAGACTTTCTTGAGAAACTTCTTTGGTCTTATGTCTTAGAAGGTTTTTAAAATCCTTCCAAGCAAGGGAAAATGTTTCTCTTATAACAGCTACTTGAAATTGCTCATCTAAAGGCATACCTTCAATGATGATTTCACGAGCTATCTCCTTAATCTCATGGGATTGAGCCTCCACAGATTTGTTATCAGTCGTCTGATAGTTGAAATAGCGAGTGACAACATACTTTTTTGCACCAACTCCCTTGATATCAAATTTCCTTTTCAAAGCATCTCAAACTTCTCTATCAGACTTACAAGCACTTAAATAATCATATAAATGATCATAAAGTCCATTAAGAATATAATTCTTGCACAGATTATCATTTTCATTCCACTAATTTAATTATGTAGTTTTCTTATCCTATTATGTTTGTTCAACTATTTTTGGAACCACCAGAATCTCATCTATCAAAATGTCGGTAACCTTTTTCATAGATAAGAAAAACAACATATTTTGTTGCCATCATTTGAAGTGACATCCCTCAAACCAAAACACTTGTTCAAGTCACAAGCAACATAACCAAAACAAACAATCTCTTTGGTAGATATGGAAGAAAGAAACGTCTGTAGATTGTTGTATTCGAACAAAAAACACAATTTAAAAAAAATTGAGCACCAAAGACATTACAAGGGTTTGAGTCGAGTACTAGGTCTTTCTCTTTAAGACGTTTCACGACACTGCCTAGAATTGTACAAACAGATTATCAACCATGGCGTCCCTAGTTGAAAAGAAGATATGGTCCAAATTTGATGAAGATGTGATCAAGATCTTATCAACAAGAAGATATGAATTATTTAGAAGAAGTTTTGATCAAGATTTATCAAAAGAAAATATGAATTATTTACAAGAATATTTGATCAAGATTTATCACAAGAAGATATGAATTATTTACAAGAAGATTCGATCAAGATTTAAATACAAGAAGATATGTATTATTTACAAGAAGATTTGATGAAGATTTATCAGAAGAAGATTTGATCAAAATTTAACTACAAGAAGATATGAATTATTTACAAGTAGAGTTGATCATAATCTACAAGAAGATATGAATTATTTACAAGACAATATGATCAAGAATTGTTTACAAGAAGAAACACTCACAAGAAGATACATTTATTATTTGCAAATATATGATTCAGATTTTTCAAGGACAAAGGAGAAACACTAACTTATTCTATAAATAGATACTCAAGGCTGAAGAAGAAGAAAAAAAGAACTCACAAGCACAAAATTTCCTAAGTCATTAGACTTCATAAGCTTAAGGTCTAGAGAAACACTTGCTCAAAAGAAATATTTTCTAAGTGTTTTCTAGTGTAAGAGTCATTGTTACAATTATTTTGTTATAAGCAAACCAATTTGTTCCAAACTCTTGTAACCCAACCCGATAGTGGCTTTCATGCTCCTCAAGCAATCTGTAGGTTTTCTGGCTATGTTGAGAAGACTTGGCTTGTAGAGTCAAGGTGTTTGTGTTCCTCAAAAAGTCTCTAGGTGTAGGTTATTTTAAGAAGACTAGCTTGTAGGGTCAGGTGTTGTGTAATTCAAGTTTTGAATTGGTTTATTAAATCCTTCTGAGTGAGGGGACTGGACATAGCTACCAAGTTGGTGGTGAACTAGGATAAATTCTTGTGTTACTTTAATTCTGCAATTCTTGTTTTACTTCTTCCGCTGACCACTTAACCCGATTGCTACTACTTCTAGTCTATGTAAGTCACCAAACCCAAACTAGTTTAAATAAATTAGCAAAAAGAATCCAACTTAGTCAAACACAATTCAACCCCCTTCTCGTGTTTGCACCTTTAGGGACTTCAAGAAGTAGAGTTTGCAGACCTTAAAGCAACATCAATAGTATCATCGAGTGTGCGTATCTCAATATGTGGGATGATCATAGGAAGCTACAATGAGATGATCATTATGTGGGATGATCCTGTGAAGCAAGCTGTAGTCCATGATCCTGGTTGTCTTGAATTTAGTTTGTAACAAAGGAGATGATTTTGTTCTATTGATTAGAAACATCATTAGGATCCAAAGTTTGAGCATTCCTATTCTGAGTAGAGGTAATTATGGCAGAAATGGAGGTAAGGAGGGTTTGGAGGTCTGGGAAGCCAGAGGGGAATGAGGGCAAGAATGATGGTGGATGTGACGGAGTTAGAGGGGAAACGTGTGGAGGGAGATGCAAAAGAGTCTTCTGATGACCTATCAAAGACTAAGTCAACAAGAATTGGTGCGACTGGCTCAGCTTCTTAGAAAGATGGATGTATAAAGCTTGGTGATGTGGGGTCATGTAATGGGTGGAAGAGGCAGATGGTGGAGGGAAAGAGGAAGAGGTAGGTGTTAGGGAGAAGGTATGGTAGGTGCTGGTTCAGGTTCAGGTTGGATGGTAGAAATAGTTTAGTCATAATTTTGTCGTACCTTCCATTTCTTCCTCTGAAGGGGTTTGTCGTGTCTTTATCGGCGTTGGGTACTTCTTCCTCATCCTTTTTAATCCTCAACGTTTGGACTCTTTTCCTTTTCTTCTCAAACACCTGTGCAGCATGAGGTAGAGGTAGACAAACTAAAGCCATAACTTAGCCAGACTGACATATCCGCAGATATTCCAGAACAACTTAATTGTTATCTTCTGCAAATATGGGAGCAAAGGAGTCATCAACCTCATAAGGGGAAGCCTGAGGGCTATTGGCTTGACCTATTGCCCTTTTGGTGTCACCACTAGGTCGAATACAGTTCCTGGGAGATACCACTCTCATTTTGATGAGGTTGGAGATGTTGAATGTGGGAGCTGATGAAGAGACCAAGTATTCCTCTTGAAAGAATCCTCCAACTTCTTCTAGAGCCTAAATAAAAGGTGTGCACATGAGTACTACTTTTATCAGTCTAGGGTAGGGGAAAAACTTAATTTTTCTTGTCTTGGAGTTGATGACACATGACCTCGTGTGTTCCAGGATGATGTGGGGAAGGTTTGTCCCGATCCTTTGAGAGATGTTCTACATTAGACCTTTATGGTCTTTGCTAATATGGTCCATCGACCCACCTTTGGGCACCACAAACCTAATCAGAATTTTGAACATAACTTTGTACTTGGGTTTAAGGTGTATAAACTTAGAGTTCACCTTAAGGTCTTCGAACAACTCTTTCTTGGTTATGAATGAGCCAACCCTTTACTCATACCCATTTTCTAGCAGCATGCCTTCATTTGGGCATCTGGTGATGCCATCAAGGGATTGTTGAGTGATCTTTATAGGAAGACCCAACATGGGGCTTGATACCTTGCCGCCTGAGTTTGCATTTGCGAACCTCCAAAACTCTTTCAATAGAATGTCCAAAGAGACTTCTTGATCTAGGTTTAAATATTCAAACCAAGCTACTCTAGTAAGGTCCTCAATGAAATCAAACTCATCTACAGCTAGGTTTGTGAAGTTAACCTATAATTCGTGAAGAATCTCTAATTGATCCAGGTTGCATTGCAATGTAGGAACATATGACACGTTGATTTAGGGCATTTAGGAGGAACTTGAAGCCAATGAAGTAGGAGAGATTCAAGGAGAATGTGGAAATTTAACAATTTGGAAAGAAAAGAAAGTGTGGGAGTTGTGAGTAATAAATGATTTTAAGAGCAAAAGAAAAAAAAAGGGTTGAGTTTCTAGCCCCATTACTAGTACGCACGTGTGAGAACACTTGTCAGAGTATGACACCTTACAAGAAGGAAACTGTTCATATTCAAGATTAATTAAATTTAGATTAACCATAGGTACAAATAAATTCAATGTCATTAGAGGTAGAGCACACATATATTTAACCATTCACTCTATTTTACCCGAGGCAAAGCATACAGAGGATTCGACATCATTCTTTAATAAACAGAATATTTAGATGTTTCTTTCTAAAACTAAATATGTTCCCAACAAGGGGTTTTGTGAAAATATCAGCCCACTTATGATCAGTGTCGACAAATTTAATGTATAAAATTCTCTTCTTGACATAATCTCTTATGAAATGATGTTTAATCTCTATATGTTTTGCTCTTGAATGTAAAATAGGATTTTTGGTTAAACATATGTCTGAAGTATTATCACAAAAGATAGGAATGTTACTCTCATAAATTTTGAAATCTTCTAGTCGATGCTTTATCCACAACTGTTGAGTGTTGTAACTAGCTGTTGAGATGTATTTTTCTTCTACAGTAGATAGAGTAATAGTCCATTGTTTTTTTTCTTGTTCTGGAGATTATATTCTCACCAAGGAATTTGTAATTTCCACTGGTGCTCTTCCTTTCTAGCTTATCTCCAGCATAGTCACCATCAGAGAAACCTACTAACCTGTAGTCAGAGGATGACTTATAACCCAAACAAACGTTAGTAGTCCCTTTCATATAAGTAAAGACACTCTTAATAGATGTTAAGTGGGATTTTTTAGGGTCAGACTGAAATCTAGCAAACACACAACTGAATATCAAGTATAGAGTTAGTTAAGTAAAGAAGAGAACCTATCATTTCTCTATATACCTTTTGAACTACCTTTTTAGCTGACTCATCTTTGTCAAGGGAACAAGTTGGATGCATAGGTGTAGATATAAACTTATAATCATCCATTTTAAACTTCTAAAGCAATTTACTTGTGTATTTGGCCTGGTGAATGAGTATATCCTCTAAAGCAGTTTTCTTGTGTATTTGGCCTGTTTTAGATTGTACAAAGATTTCTTTAGTTTGAAAAGATAGTCTGAAAATTCATTATCTTCAAAGCTAGGAGGTTGTTTGACAGACACTTCTTCATTTATGTAACCATTTAAGAAGGCACTTTTCACATCCATTTGATATAGAGTAATTTTATTAAATACAGTAAAGCAAAGTAAAAGTTTGATAGGCTTTAATCTTACCACAAGGGCAAAAAATTTAGTGCATTCAATACCTTCATCCTTAGAATATCCTTGGGCTTAGAGTCTAGCTTTATTTCTAACCACTTCACCTTTCTCATTCAAATTTTTTTCTTCTGAAAACCCGTTTGGTTCCAATTGAATTGATTTAACTCTTCTTGCCTAGCCAATATCTATCCATCATCTGATAAGGCTTCGTCTATAGTTGTAGGTTCAATTTCAAATAGCAGTCCAAACATAGACATTTCCTTGATAGAGGATCTGGTTTTTAGATGATCATTTTCATTTATTATGATTAAAGAATTTGGATTCCTGATGCTTTTGATTTAAGTTGTTAGGTATATCTTCTATTTCATTATGGATTGACTTGGTTGATTCTTCTACATTTAGCTTTGACTTTTTATAGCAAGCTTTTTGTCATCAAACTTGACATGGATTGATTCCTCAACAATTAGTGTTTATTTGTTGTATACCCTGTAGCCTTTTGACCTTTCAAAGTATCCCAAAAAGATGCACTTTGGTTTCCAAAATATAGCATATGAAATGTTGGGTTTTATTCCTTTGCACAATTCATAAGGAGTTTTATTGAGAATAGGTCTAATATAGATTCTATTATGAATATAACATTAGTGTTCATTGCTTCTGCCCAAAAATTCTTGGCAACGTTCATTTTGTGAATCATGGTATGTGCCATCTCCTGACGAGATATGTTATTCCTTTCTACAACAACGCTCTGTTGAGGTGTTCTAGGAGAGGAAATGTTTTGTAAAATACCATTCTCTTCACATAAGTATTCAAAAAAATTATTTTCAAATTCACCCCCATGATCACTACGAATCGTTATTATGTAGAAACCTTTTTCATTTTGCACTTGTTTGCATAAGGTAGTAAAAACCTTATGTGATTCATCCTTGTGTTTTAAAAACTTTACCGATGTCCATCTGGAATAGTCTTCCACAATAACAAGTCCATACTTTTTACCACTAAAAAAAGCAACCTTTATAGGGCCAAATAAATCAATATGTAAAAGTTCTAGTGGTCTAGAAGTGGAAACATTTTTAGAAGAAAAATAAGATTTTGTTTGTTTCCCTTTTTGACATGCCTCACAAAGAACATATGATT
Organism: Cicer chorassanicum; assembly: GCA_037974735.1. NCBI lineage: Eukaryota > Viridiplantae > Streptophyta > Magnoliopsida > Fabales > Fabaceae > Cicer > Cicer chorassanicum. The sequence continues at coordinate 37,947,310 of JBBPBP010000003.1, read as the reverse complement.
CGTACTTAAGATTTGGCAAGCCTCTAACTAATTGAAGTATTTTCAATTTTGAGATTAACCTCAAATTGGCATGGCCTAATCTTTTGTACCATATTTGTTGTTCCTCGCTCACAAACATAAGACACTTGACTTCTTGTTTATTATTTTTAAATGTTCAAGTATTTAAATTTAATTACATTTTTTTTTTAAAAAAATTTATTACCTGTGAACCCAACCCAACCCAACCTGTTCATAATCGGGTTGGTTTGGTTCGGGTTTGATGGAAAAAACATGAATTGGAAGCTCAATCCAATCCAAATAAAATTGATCGGTTCGGGTATCGTTTTTGGCCAAAAACGACCCAACCCAACCCGTGTACACCTCTACAAGTGAGTATCTGCCAATCAGAGCAATGTTTGCATGCTCTTCATCTTCATCAGATGATTCATCAGAGTCATCCCAAGTAGCCATAAGACTTTTCTTCTTTGTCTTGAAGTCTTTTCTCTAGGATTTTCCTTTTTCAAGTTTAGAACATTCTAATTTGAAATGACCTGGTTCCTTGCACTCATAGCAGATGAGTTTCTTCTTGTCTTACTTTTCATTTCCTTCTATGCTATTTTGGGACCTTTTGAAATCTCTTTTGGAAAAAGATTTATTTTTGTTGTTCCATATGCGCTGGATTTTTTCTTAAGATATAGGACAACTCTTCAATGTGTCTTCACTATGATTTTCCAAGTCGCTTTCCTCTAAATCTTTAGGTACTTGCAGAGCCTTATAATTCGTCTTTTCTTCTTGGGATTTGAGGGCCAAAGACTTTGACTTCTTTTTGGGCTCATCTTTAACTAGTTCAATCTCATGGGATCTGAGTGAACTCATCAGTTCTTCTATAGGCAGTTTGTTTAGATCCTTAGCCTCTTGAATAGTTGTTACATATGGTCTCTACTAGTTGGGAAGACTTATGAGAATCTTCTTTGTAAAACACATGTTTTTGATGAAGACAAAGACCAAGAATTGTGATCAAAGTAACAAAGCTAAAAAAGAGGTCCAAATATCAGATGTCAACTATATTCAAACATATTAGATGTTTAATAAATGTAAAGGTACATGATAGAATCAATACTTCAAAAGTACATGAGAACCATTAAAATTTTTTAAAATTAATGTTTTTGACAAAATGAAATGTCGTATTCGAATACAACATATTGTATTCGAATACAAATGCTAAGTTAGTAGCAAAAACTTGACATAAGTATTCAACCACGAGGTGCTGTAATCGAATACAAGTGCTAAGTCAGTAGCTCAGACTACACATTTGTATTCGACTACAACCTGATGTAGTTGAATACAAATAGCAAGTCAGTGGCAAAATAAACGTATTTGTATTCGACTACATGACCTTTGTATTCGAATACAAGGTGAAAATTTTGAATAAATTTGAACGTTGTAAGAGGTGTATTCGAATACATACATACTGTATTCGAATACAACTGGAAACAATGCAATTTTTCAAATTTGAAATGGTTTTAGATCATTGCATTTGTTCATCAAACCTCTTGGTACAATGGCCATTGATCTGAAGTGATGTCTATGGAGTATAAATACCCCATAGCTTCAAATTAATCAATACACAATCCTACTACCAAACCTTGAACAACTTTGAACAATTTTCTAATTTTTTTCTCAAAGTTATTTTTATTATTTCAAGTACTTGCATTTCATTTTCATTTCATTGAGAAATGTTCTCAGAGTACTTGAAATAATATTGGATGGATATCATTATACCTCTCTTATATTCTTATTCCAAATCAAATTACATTGTTTGTAAAAGAAGGTAGTACTTTCTTAAAGTAGTCTCATCTAAGATAGTGGTGTGCTATCTTAAAAGTTTTTGTTAGAAGTTTATAGCAGAGATCCTAGGGTGGGATTTGTACATTTAGTGGAGAAATCTCTTGTAGTGTGCAAGAGGACTGGATGTACCCTTGGTCATAAGGGGAACCGGGATAATATCGATGTGTTCATTTAATTGATGCCATTTACTTATTGTCACTTACTATCCTAAAGCAGAAAAATCGATCACCAAATCGCTGAAAACAAGAAAATTTCCTAAACACCTATTTCACCCCCCTATTAGGTGCACCTCTGTACTTATAATTGGTATCAATACAGGTTCAGGTAACTTACTCCTCGATCATTACTCATGGCTTTCGCACAACCTATTTTCAGAGATGGTGGTAGTAGTAACAAACCACCATGCTTCGTTGGAGAGCACTATGACTTTTGGAAGATACGTATGCAAGCGTATCTTGAAGCACAAGGAGACGACATATGGAATGCAGTAGAAAATGGTCCTTACATTCCAAAAACTATCATCAACAATAAAGAAGAAACAAAGATAAAAACTTCATGGATTGACGATGATAAAAGAAAAGTGTTGTTCGATAAGAAGGCTAAAAATATGCTACAATCAGCACTTGGAATGGATTAATTCTTTCGTGTATCCCACTAAAAAACGACCAAAGAAATATGGGATACACTTGAAGTAACTCATGAAGGGACTATTGAGGTAAAAAGAATTAAACTCAATACATTATCTCAAGAATACAAATTATTTCGAATGCAGCCCGGAGAGTCTATATTAGACTTACAGAAAAGGTTATCCCACTTAACCAACCACTTGTCGGCACTCAGGAAAGTCTTCACCAACGATGAATTAAATCTAAAAGTATTAAGATCATTAACGAGGGCCTGACAACCAAAAGTGACAACAATCTCCGAAAATAAAAGCCTATCCAAAATGTCTCTTCCTGCATTGTTCGGAAAACTTCAAGAACACGAAATCGAACTTGGAAGGTTAGAATAGAATAAAAGTCAAGAAAAGAAGACCAAATACATTGCCTTAAAGGCCGAATCGAAAGAACAAATCAAAGACAAAAATTCATATGAAGATGAAAACATCACTTTCCTCGTTAAGAAATTCGCTAAGTTTCTTAAAAATGATATAACGTTGAAAAAGAAAAGTTTCCGAAAGAAGGACAGTTCTACTTCAAGCCAAAACTTCATTTGCTTTGAATGTGGTAAGCAAGGACACATCAAGGCAGAATGTCTGAATATTATCAAGAAATATGCCATAAAAAAGAAAGACTTCAAAAAGGCATACATAGCATGGGAAGACAACGAAGTGAATTCATCTTCAGAAACAGAAAGTGACGAATGCGCGAATGTTGCATTAATGGCATCGCATCAATCAAATGACAAAGAAGAGGTTAATAACATAGACTCCCCTCATCATAATAAGACTACTAGTGAATTAATTATCGAATATAATGATGCTCAAAATGCCATTAAAGAACTGCTTATCGAATGTAAAAATCTGTTCAAATTAGTGTCAACCGAAAAGAGACAAATTTCAACTCTTTAAGAAAAAGTTGACACTATGGAGAAGGAATCTGAAAAACTAAAACAGAATTTTACATGCAATAAGTGTGATTCCCTCTCTTTCAAAATTGTTCAATTAAATAGAGTAATTGAACGATATGAAAAGGGACAAATAGGATTGGAAAACGCTTTAAATATGCAAAGATACTCAAATGACAAAAGTGGTCTTGGATACTCAAAATTTGATAAACCAAGCTTGAATAAAACCATTTTTGTTAAAGCGAGTAACCAATCCAATCCAAAAAATGTTATAAGTATGCAAAAAGATCATCATTATAAAGAGAAATATTCAAAATAAATCTCATACACATGCTATTAAAAGTAAATTTACTCCTACTTGTTCTTATTGTGGTCTTAATGGTCACACACCTAATGCCTGCCACGTTAGAAACTTTAGTGTTCCAAAAGGGCATTACGTGTGGGTAAAGAAAGGTACTAACCATCAAGGACCCAAAGCACATTGGGTACCTAATAAAACTTGATTTTGATTTTGTAGATATGCACACAAAGTACCTCAAATATGTGGTACTTGGATAGTGGATGCTCCAAACATATGACGGGTGATAAAACAAATTTTTTAGCTTTAACTCTTGAATCAAAGGGCTATGTGGTCTATGGAGACAACAACAAAGGAAAAATTTTAGGCATTGGAAAAGTTGGTACAGCCCCATCTCCTTCAATTGAAGATGTCTTATATGTTGAAGGTCTAAAACACAATCTCATAAGCATTAGCCAACTTTGCGACAAAGGATACAAAATAGCCTTCAACAAAGATGAATGCATCATCCAAAAAGAAGCTACAAATGAAATTCAGTTTGTCGATAAGCGCTTCAAAAACATCTTTATACTTAATCTTGATGATTTATCCTTAAAAATGAAGTGTCTTTTGGTGAGTGACAACAATGATGCATGACTATGGCATAAAAGAATTGCACATATCCATATGGATCATTTAAACAAGTTGGTCAAGCATGATCTGGTTGTAGGCTTACCAAAGATGAAATTTATAAAGGATAAATTGTGTGATGCTTGTCAAAAAGGTAAGCAAACAAAGATTTCTTTCAAACCTAAAAATGTTATATCAACTTCAATACCACTTCAATTAATACATATGGACTTGTTTGGTCCATCAAGAACCAAAAGTCTTGGTGGAAACTCACATGGACTAGTAATTGTTGATGATTACTTAAGGTTCACCTGGACCTTATTTTTTGCAAGTAAAAATGAAGCTTTCAAAGCATTTAAAAACTATGCCAAACTAGTCCAAAATGAACAATCAGCCAAAATTGTATCAATTAGAAGTGATCATGGAGGAGAATTTCAAAATACCTCTTTTGAAGAATTTTGTGAAGAAAATGGAATTTTCCATAACTTTTCTGCACCTAGAACGCCTGACAAAATGGGGTTGTTGAGAGAAAGAACATATCTTTGGTAGAACTTGCAAGGACCATGCTAAGCGACTCAAGTCTTCCAAAATATTTTTGGGCAGATGCCGTAAATACAACATGTTTTGTATCCAACGGGGTAATAATTCGACCAATTCTTAAGAAAACTCCTTATGGACTCTACAAAGGAAGAAAGTCCAACATCTCTCACTTCCACATTTTTGGATGTAAGTGTTTCGTGCTAAACAATGGTAAGGACAACCTTGGAAAATTCGATGAGAAAGCCGATGAAGGTATCTTTATTGGTTACTCATTATCTAGTAAAGCGTTTAGAATTTTCAATAAGAGAACTTTGTTAGTCAAAGAATCAATGCATGTATGTTTTGATGAAACTAACCCCTTGAAAGAGGACAAAAATATTTCTTACGATGATGATGATTTTGAAAGTAATGATACAAGCAAAGAAAATCAAGATGATCAACCAATTCAAGAAAATGAAGTCAACGTTGAAAAGCAAGATGACAATCTTCCTAAGGAATGGAGAACCCATAGAGATCACCCAATTGATAACATTATAGGTGATATCAACAAAGAAGTTACAACAAGGCTAAAACTACAAGATGCTTGCTTGAACATGGCATTCGTTTCTCAAATAGAACCCTCCAAGATTGGCGAAGCACTTAAAGATGATCAATGGATACGTGTCATGCAAGAAGAACTAAACCAATTTGAAAGAAGCAAAGTATGGGAACTTGTTCCAAATCCTGGAAATAAATATATCATTGGTACCAAATGGGTGTTTAAAAATAAACTTGATGAAAACGGTATAGTTGTTCGAAACAAGGCAAGATTGGTCGCTCAAGGATACAATCAAGAAGAAGGGATTGACTTTGATGTAACATTTGCTCATGTGGCAAGGTTAGAAGCAATTCAGTTATTACTTGCTTATGCTTGTTCTATGAATTTTGAACTGTTTCAGATGGATGTCAAGAGTGCTTTCCTCAATGGCTACATTAATGAAGAAGTATATGTAAAACAGTCACCCGGCTTTGAAGACTTCAAGAATCCTTCACATGTCTTCAAATTAAAGAAAGCTCTCTATGGTCTAAAACAAGCTCCAAGAGCTTGGTATGATAGGTTAAGTACCTTCCTATGTGAACGAGGATTTGAAAAAGGCAAAGTTGATAAAATATTATTTATTAAAAGAAATAATGATCACACTTTATTGGTTCAAATCTACGTTGATGATATCGTATTTGGATCAACAAACAATGACATATGTGAAGAATTCTCATTAATGATGCAAGGAGAATTTGAAATGTCTATGATGGGAAAATTAAATTATTTTCTTGGACTTCACATCAAGCAACTCAAGAATGGCATCTTCATAAATCAAGCAAAGTATTGCAGGGAATTATTAAAAAGGTTTGAGATGGAAAACAACAAAGAAAGTGCAACTCATATGGACTCTAGAACCTATGTTGACAAAGATGAATCCGATATTTCAATAGACATATCAAAATATCGAGGTATGATTGGATCTTTATTTTAAGTGAAAACGATCTCTAAGTTGCAAGGTACCTATACTTTGTCATCACTCTTCAAGATCTAATATTTCCTCTTGATAAGTTGTTAGAATTCATTTGTTGATGTTTATTTTTTTCTTAATATATGAATATGTGCCTTACATGTTGTATTTTCTGTGAAAAAAAAAATCGTTTTTAAGCAAAAACTCGAAAATGTAGCCGAATACACAATAACTGTATTCGAATACAAGTTTGAAGAAATTCCTGTATTCGAATACAAACCCTTGTGTAATCGGATACACATTCCTAGAACCACCTGTATTCGAATACAACAAGAGTGTAGTCAAATACAGGTTCGCGTTTTTCATTCATATATAAAGCTTTTTCAGTTTTAGGTTATTTTTACACATTCCATATTCGAATATAGCCGGAATCTTCATCATCCCTTCCAAAATTCTCAAATTCTCTCACTTGAACCTAGTTACCCAATCAACATTCCTTGCAACCTAGATCAATCCTAACTCATACCTACCATTCAAAATCTGATTTCTCAAAACCTAAAATCCCAATTTTTCCCAAAATCCGTAAAACCCTTTGAAACACCATGAATGCTCGCAAAAGAGGACCAAGAACAAAGCATGCAACAGTGGGCCCCTCAAAAAAGAGAACAAAGAATGCAAATGTAGCGGATTTATCTCGTCTACTTCACACACTGGAAGAAATCGACCGGTTTCGCACAATCTACTCGGACAAGAGAATTATCATTCCAAAAATTGGTACTCTTGATTCCTTTTTTGCATTTAAATTTCCTGAATTACTCAAAGCCTATCATGTAGAAGAATTTATCGATTAAAAAGGTCCTGTCTATCGTGATTTGGTTAGGGTCTTTTACTACAATCTCTCCAAAGAAGGAAATATGTTAATTTCTCGAGTAAATGGCAAAACCATTAAGATAGACACTCCAACCATTGGTGAAATTTTGCAAATTCCCTTTGAAGGTAAAAAACTTAGGCCCGACAACTTCTGTGAATGGGCAGATATCACTAAATATGATGCGTATGTTGCCTTATGTCGATTTGACAAAAATACTATGGAACAAAATAGGACTCAAGCTGGTTCTGAATTCGCTCGGCAAAGCTTGAGTATATCCAAAAGGTGCTAGTAGTGATGAAATATCCAAAAAGGATATTGACGTTGATCAAAAGAAACAATACGAAAGGCATCATAAAGCCAAAACCTTTACGATGAACGATATCACCTTTAAAGAGTTTGAAAAATGCAACAACAAAGATACAACAAATAGTATCTTTGATGCTCTGGTTCTCAACTACGAAGGAAACAAGCAGGTATTGGAAGCCAAATAAATCTACTCGTAAAAAAGTATGAACTTTTTCAGATGGATGAAGATGAAGACGTTGAGACAATGTTCTTTAGGTTCCAATCTCCGATATCAAGATTGAACGTTCTCCAAAATAGTTACACTACCTCTGACCATGTCAAAAGTGTAAGTACAGAGGTGCACCTAAGAGAGGGGGGTGAATTAGGTGTTTAGGAAATTTTCTTGTTTCCAACAATTTGGTGATCGATTTTTCTGCTTTAGGATAGTAAGTGACGATAAGTAAATGACAACAATTAAATGAACACAACGATATTATCCTGGTTCCCCTTATGACCAATGGTACATCCAGTCCTCTTGCACACTACAAGAGATTTCTCCACTATTATCAGAAAAGGTACAAATTCCACCCTAGGATCTCTGCTACAAACTTCTAACAAAAACTTCTAAGATCGCACACCACTGTCATATATGAGACTACTTTAAGAAAGTACTACTTTCTTTTACAAACAATGTAATTTGACGTTGATCATGTCAAAAGGGGGAGAAAATTTGGTATATTGTTGTTTTTAAAACCTTTGTAGGTCTTCAACCCTTTTTCAAAATGATCACAAAAATTCAAGTTCAACGGGGGAGTACACATGAATTACGGGGGAGCAAATTTTAAAATGATGAAGTCTCTCCAAACAACAAACGTTTTGTCATAATCAAAATGGGGGAGAATGTAAAACACATGTTTTTGATGAAGACAAAGACCAAGAATTGTGATCAAAGTAACAAAGCTAAAAAAGAAGTCCAAATATCATATGTCAACTATATTCAAACATATTAGATGTTTAATAAATGTAAAGGTAGATGATAGAATCAATACTTCAAAAGTACATGAGAACCATTCATCTTTGCGTATGCATAAAAAGGATTTTCACATCTCAAAATTACATTAACAAAGTTTAAAATTAATGTTTTTGAAAAAAAAGCAATGTCGTATTCGAATACAGCATATTGTATTCGAATACAGATGCTAAGTTAGTAGCAAAAACTTGACATATGTATTCGCCTATGACGTGCTATAATCGAATACAAGTACTAAGTCAGTAGCTCAGACTACACATCTGTATTCGACTACATCATGATGTAGTCGAAAACAAACAGCAAGCCAGTGGCAAAATAAACGTATTTGTATTCGACTACATGACCTTTGTATTCGAATACAAGGTGAAAATTTTGAATAAATTTGAACGTTGTAAGAGGTGTATTCGAATACATACATACTGTATTCGAATACAACTGGAAACAATGCAATTTTTCAAATCTGAAATGGTTCTAGATCATTGCATTTGTTCATCAAACCTCTTGGAACAATGACCACTGATCTGAAGTGATGTCTATGGAGTATAAATACCCCATAGCTTCAAATTAATCAATACACAATCCTACTACCAAACCTTGAACAACTTTGAACAATTTTCTGATTTTTTTCTCAAAGTTATTTTTCATATTTCAAGTACTTGCATTTCATTTTCATATCATTGAGAAAGGTTCTCAGAGTACTTGAAATAATATTATATTGATATCATTATACCTCTCTTAAATTCTTATTCCAAATCAAATTACATTGTTTGTAAAAGAAAGTAGTACTTTCTTAAAGTAGTCTCATCTAAGATAGTGGTGTGCAATCTTGGAAGTTTTTGTTAGAAGTTTGTAGCAGAGATCCTAGGGTGGGATTTGTACCTTTTCTGGCAATAGTGGAGAAATCTCTTGTAGTGTGCAAGAGGACTGGATGTACCATTGGTCATAAGGGGAACCAGGATAATATCGTTGTGTTCATTTAATTGTTGTCATTTACTTATTGTCACTTACTATCCTAAAGCAGAAAAATCGATCACCAAATCGTTGAAAACAAGAAAATTTCCTAAACACCTAATTCACCCCCCTTTCTTAGGTGCACCTCTGTACTTACATTATTGACATTGTTAGAGGTAGTGTAACTATTTTGGAGAAAGTTCAATCTAGATATCGGAGATTGGAACCTGAAAAACATTGTCTCAACGTCTTCATCTTCATCCATCTGAAAGAGTTCATACTTTTTTACGAGTAGATTTCTTTGGCTTCCAATACCTGCTTGTTTCCTTCGTAGTTGAGAACCAGAACATCAACGATACTATTTGTTGTATCTGTGTTGTTGCATTTTTCAAACTCTTTAAAGGTGATATCATTCATCGTGAAGGTTTTGGCTTTATGATGCCTTTCGTATTGTTTCTTTTGTTCAACGTCAATATCCTTTTTGGATATTTCATGAATTCTAGCATCTTCTGGAGCCTCGTAGCCATCCTCGACTATATCCCAGAGTTCAGGATCATGAGAGATGTAGAACCTTATGAGTTTATCTTTCAGTACTCGAATCTTTCTCCATCAAACAGGGGATGCCTGGTTTCCACTTGTAACTTCTTCACCACAGTTAGTCATAATAACAGATCTTTTCTCAAATATGGTTAAGTGCTCAACTTAGAGACTGAACTCTGATACCAATTGTAGAACGAGAAACACAAGAAAAGAGGATTTCAATTGTGTTTTTTTTAAAGTCTTTTCATCGTGACTAAGCTACAGTAAGGAAAACAAGGAAGATGAACAAAAACAAACCAGAATAACACATACGATTTATCCTGGTTCACCACCAACACGGTAGCTATGTCCAGTCCCTTCAACCTAAAGGATTAATCACCTATTTCACCAAATAATAACACTTTCACTGAACACCTACTAGTTAAACTGACTGTGTTCAAGTCTTCTCAACCTTATAGCTTACTACAATCAAGCTATTGAGGAAGGAATCTACTAATGAGCTAGGTTACAAAAGAATAGTTTAGGTTTTCTAAAAAAGCTCTTACAAGAGGGTGTTTACGAAGTTTTACTCTTAGAAACTTATCTCAGCACTTAGGTAAAACGAGTGATTAAGAGCAAGAGTGCAAAAGAGGTTGTATATGCTTATAGTTGTGCGTTTCTTGTATCTTTCAAGTGAGAAATGCACGTCCTTTTATAGAGATCATTTAGGGTTTTTGGTCGTTGTCCTAATTGCAAGAAATTAACTTAAATCATGAAGTTTCGTATCATATCTTTTGAGATTGATTTGCCATAGAAAACATTCTAAAATGAATCCTTGTAATTTATTTAGCGTATCATGGTATGAACACAGGAAATAGAGGATATGATGATCAAAGCATGTCTCATAGACCTTCAAACAAGTAGCAAATTCATGATGTTCATCAGAGGATGCGCAAGGAATTTGTCTTCTTTAGAGCGTTGACTTCTTTCAGAGAATACATCATAGATCAGAGTCAGACAATCATATACTTGATGTGATGATGTGATTATATGAGGCAGACAATCACTTGCTTGTCAAGATTATCAGAGGCAAACGAAAGATGCTTGATCAAGTCACTAAACTTACAAAACCAGAATGAAGCGAAATCTTGGTGTTCCTTTGTCTTAGTCCAATCATAAGAGGATATAGCGTAAGATCCTACAAAATTCACTTGATCTAGGAACTACACACTTAATCAAAACGTTAATGCTTTAAATTGTTCCCACAAACTAATTTTGTTATCATCAAAACAAGTAAAGGTCATAGTTCTTCAAACAAACTGGGTTCTAACACTACTCTGCATTGTAAGAACCGTTCTATAATTACATCCTCAATATCTAGAACTATGGCACTAAGACCACTTGAATTCGGAAATGCATCGAGAAAAAGCGGTAAAAGAGAGAAAATTCATAAATGCTCGAATTTTTATGTGTTTTTTTAAAGTGAGTGAACCACTCTATTTATAAAGAAATTTTGTAATAGTCTGGGGTACAAATCACACAAACTGGTTGGACCAAATCATCTAAAAATGTGATGCACGTAGAAACAGAACCAGTGAGAAAGGTGGACTTGGAACAAAACAATCGTGGAGGGCAGAACACACCAAAAATGTGTGATACAAATTAAGAAACATGAAGAAACACATTAGAAAATAAAATATTAATTATCTGGTTTTCAAAAAATATTACACCATGTAGCCTAAGCTCAGCCAAGTCAGCCGAATAGATGGCAGCGCACACGCGTGTGTGGAGGTATGTTTGAGTGCGTTCTCTCACGTTCACAAAATCGAGTACCCCTTAGGACATACCCCAAGTGTCTTACCTACACCTTATAAACACTAATACTGTGTAAACTCTTCTCTCTAATAGACTTTAACAATTTTTTCAATTCACACAACACTAACTCCAAGATCCAAAGTTCCAATAGATACCGACCATCAATAGACAATTATCTTTACAAAATTCAATGTTGAGGATATATTCAAATTTATAAAGGAAATTTTAAATTTTCACTTTGTAAGGGAATAAATGTTTAATTTCAATATGTGTACGATATTGTTGCATCCATTAATGATTTTATATGATAATTTTGCATCTGTTGATTGCATCTAATATTTGTTACTTTATGCTCTTTTCTGGGTGGTTTTTGGTTGTGAAATTTTCGAAAACTAAAATGGTTTTAATTTTGAGTTTTCAATTTCAGTCAGTTTTAAGTTTTAAGTTTTCAATTTTCACTTTTAGTTTTGAATTTCAATTATGAGTTGAGTTTTAGTTTTTTTTATTTGAATTGAATCACTCTCTTTACTACATTTCTGATTGTTGTCCTTATTACAGAAAATCAGGGTAATCCATGAAGTGTTGCATCGTATCTTTATGGGATTGATTTTACAAAGATATTTTCCAGAAAACACTGATCTTGTACTAATTCAGCGTATCTGTTTGAAACAATTGGGAAGCATAACGAACGATGATCAGAGTATGTCTTAAGATCCTCAAACAAGTAGCTGATTCATGATGTGTATCAGAGGATGTGCAAAACACTTTGTTTTCAGTGCATTGATTTTTCAGAGCATTGACTTTTTAAGAGCATTGACTTTATCAGAGGATAAAAGTTCAGAGTCAGACGATCAAATGCTTGATGTGATTAGAATAGGTAGTAACTTTCTTGTCACGCTTGTCAGAGGCAGAGGCAGTAGCTTGCTTGTCACACTTGTTAGAGGCAGAGGTAGAATAACATAATCCATGTTGAGTTCATCAAAGGCAAATAAGTTGAGGCATTGCTTTGCGCTATCAAAGGCACTAGAACTCAACGCTGTTTTGCATATTAGACTTTGCGAAGATAAGACAAGTCGTGTTGTATCTTTGTCTTCGTCCAATTATTAGAGATATGTTGAAAGTCTATTTGACGAACATATGAATTCAAACTTGCGCACTTAATTTAAATGTTAGAGCATTAAATTGTTCCCACAAATGATTTTGTTATCATCAAAACAAGTTAGGTGCATTTTTCTTTAAATCAACTTGCTTCCAACAATCTCCCCCTTTTTGATGATGACAAACATCTATTTTTGTGAACAACTTTTTTGAGATAAAGAAAATACAAAGATAAAATGTAATGGCACGTAACAGCAGAGCTCTCCCTTAGAATTTGCATGTTCAGTTTATAAAACGAGATATATTCTAATAGAGTATCAAAGTATTAAAAATAGAAGTTCATAAAAAGAAATTTATTCTTAAGATTTCTAAAAAAGAAACAAAATTACACATTCTCCCCTTTTTGTCATCAGACAAAAAGAGAGAAAACACAAAAGAGAAAAAAAAAACTGAATAAAACACTATAGGGAGGATTTACGAAGCCTAGCTAGAATTATACTAAGGGTGTTATGAAAATCCTGGCAGTCTTTTTCGTAAAAGCCTCGGTCTTGGCAACTAGACGATCAAAATCTTCCTTTTTGACAAATTGAGATGAATCAAACACGAAGCCAGAGGGAGATGTAGAGAGGCTGACACATGCAGAATCTGCAGATCCTAGAGAAGCAACAAGAGGAGCATCTAGAGTGTGAATCTCGATCTGTGGGATGGCCACAAAAAGCTGCAATGTTGCGATGGGCACAACCACTCATGGTTCTATAGGCATATCACTAGAGGGAGAAATGACATCTTCTGATGAGCCTAATGTGAGAAGTTTTTTGATCGATTGCTTTTTGCTTTCTGAAGTTGTACCATCCACAAGCAGATTGAAGGTGCAAACATGAGAATGGGGTTGAATTGTGTTTGACTAAGTTGATAACTTTTTTATTATTTAATTAAACTAGTTCAGACTTGATGATTTACTTGGAGTAGAAGCAATAACAAAACTAAGGAGTGCAGGAATATAGTGACACAAGTAATTTATCCTTGTTCACCACTTACTTGGCTACATCCAACAACTTGAATTACAAAACACCTAACCTCCAAGTCAGTCTTCTCAAACAGCCTAACTACCTCAGACTTTTGAGAAACACACACACCTTGACTCTACCAGCCAAGTTTTCTCCACACAATCTAACAATCTCAGATTGTTGAAGGCACACTAACACCAGTATTGGGTTTGAATACAAAGGCTTAGAACTTGAGTAATTGCTTCTAACAAGTTGATTATAATAATGACTATCACACTCTAAGAAAAACACTTGGAAAATATTTCTCATTCAAACAACTTTCTCTCTCTTTGAACTCTAACGATGAAGTATGGTCAAGTACAACAATGGATGAGGGAGAAGATTATGGTAAATTAGTAGATCGGGTAGGTGTTTGAGTGGATGTACGAAGCTTGTGAAGGAATGGATGGGTTACGTATCCAAGCAAAGCAAAACAAAGTGCTCAGCTAGCGTAGCTTCAAAGATATCATCTAACGTATCAGAGTTAGAAGAGGGAGAGGTAGAGGATGCATGATTAGAGGAAGGAGGGCTAGAGTTGGTTGGTTGGGGAGAGAGAAATGGAGGGGTTGGTTCAAGGATGGCAAAGGAGTATGGTACTCAGATTCTGAACTTACCTTTCGTTTCTTCCTCTGAAGATGAGTTGTCGTGTCTTCATCGGCGATGGTTGTGACATCCTCACGCCCTTCATTGCTTAGAGACGTAGCCACTATTTTCCTTTTCTTCACAAAAAAATGTTCAACCCAGGGGCCACATACTAGGAACTCACACTTCGATCCTAAAAAAGTTCATTTTTTTTTATTCTGAAGGTGCCAACCCTTGATTCATACCCATTTTCTAGTATCTTCCGTTTGTTAAGTGAACTTGATAGGAAGATCCAACGCGGTGCAAGAAACCTCACTATCGATGTTTGCATCAACAAACTCCAAAACTCCTTTACTAGGACGTCCAAAGCAACACATTGTCTTAGGTTGAAGTACTTAAACCAGCCTACTACAACTAGGTCATCAATGAAGTTGAAATCATTCTCAGCCAGGTTTGCGAGATCGACTTTCAGTTCATGGAGAATCTCAAGTTAATCGAGGTTGCATTGAAGCGTTGGAATATAGGTTGCATTGGTAGAAGAGGGAATAGAGGATGAGCTTCACGTCATTGAAACAAGAGAGCTTGAGGAGAGCGGGGAGTTACACGGTTTGCAAAGAATGAAAGTGAGGGAGTTGTGAGATTCATGAGAGATAGTGAGTATAAAAAGGTTTAGGAGCTAAAACCGTTAAATTTAAAATAAAAAAATACACGTGTAAGACACCTGTCACAGTATCCCATCTTACAAAACAAAAACGTTACATATTTACAATTAATTGACTTTAAATAACCAGAGGCACAAGTAAATTCAATGTCATCAGAGGCTGAGCAAAAATATTTTTAACCATTCACTCTGTTTTACCAGACGCAAGGCATACAGAGGTGATGTGGATTTGAGTTGCTTCCACAAGAGATGAAAGATCTACCAAGTGATTTCTTGAAACAAAGTGGTAACATAAAAGGGAAAAGAAATAAACGAACATGGGTAAGAGCGAGATGATGGAGAAGGAGCCACAATCAAGAAGATTGATAAACCAGTGTGGCATTGATACACTAGTAAGGAAGCCATTTATAAGATTCAAGCAAGATCTAATTCAAGAACTCAGAGAGGAGACACATCTCACTCAATATTCTCAAGAGAGAAATTCTAATTCAATTCAAACTTGTCTCAATGAGGTTACAAATGCATATTTATAGAAAAACAATCTATAAACTTAAATGGGTCATAAGTGACACCATTCTCTACCCTCCATATTGGGCTTACATCATATTTTTCTAAAATAAACTAAATGTAAGGAAGCAAAGTATCTTCATTTACATATAACATCAACAAAATCTATATTAAAACTATTAAAATTCCAAATTAAAGAAAACTGAAAATTATTATAAACCAAATTAAAATAAATAAAGTTCATCCTAATTTATTCATGCTCTTGAGGTCTTTATATGTTTCTTTATAAGATTGAATCTATCATCAACAAGGGGTTTTGTGAAAATATCAGCCCATTGATGATCAATGTCAACAAATTTAATGTCTAAATCCTCTATATGCCTTGCCTCTGGTAAAACAAAGTGAACGGTTAAAAATATGATTGCTCTGCCTCTGATGACATTGAAATTATGTGTGCTTCTGGTTTATTTAAATTCAATTATACACGCATATGTAACATTTTATTTTTGTAAGATGTGATACTGCGACAGGTGTCTCGCACGTGTTTTTCGAAAACTCAACTCTTTTGGCTCTTAAACCTTTTTATACTCACTATCACTCACAACTCTCACACTTTCGTTCTTTTCAATTCGTTAAAATTCCCTCTCTCCTCAAACTCTCCTAATTCATTGGAGTCAAGTTCACCTTCAATCCCTTGAACTGCCAATGCTACCTACGTTCCAATGCAACCTCGATCAACATGAGATTCTCCAGAACTGAAAGTCGACCTCGAGAACCTAGCAGAGAACGATTTCAACTTCATTGATGACCTAGTTGTGGTAGGCTAGTTTGAGTACTTCAACCTAGGACAAAACGTTGCTTTGCACAACAGGGTTTCTAGCACAATGTTGGGTCTTCCTATCAAGATCACTCAGCAATCCCTAGCCGCCATCAAAAGATTCCCAGACGAAGGGATGATATTGGAAAACAGGTATGAATCAAAGGTTGGCACCTTCAGAATCAACAAGGAAATTTTCGAGGATCCAAGGGTGAGTTCTAAGTCTTTTTTATCTTAAACCTAAGTATTGTGTTCTTTTCAAAATCCTTATTCGACGTGTGGTGCCCAAAGGGTAGGTCAGTGGACCATGTTAGCAAAGACCATAAGGGTCTTATGTGGAACATTTCTCGTGGAATCAAGACAAACCTTTCGACATCATCTTGGAGCACATGCGGTCCTGCGTCATCAACTCAAGAGTAGGCAAAATCAAGACCATTCCCTTGTTGGAACTAGGGTGGTTTGAAGAACAATTCCTTACCTTTTTTTGATGATAACAAAAGGTATTTTGTGGGAACAATTTAATTGAGTGTGCAGAAAATAAGCTAGAAGCACCCATAATTAGAGGAAGCACCCAAAATTAGAGGAAGCGCCTAGAATTAGAGGAAATGCCTTGGATCAGAGGAAGTGCGTCCACTAGATGATAACACCAGAGGATATAACCAGAGAAAGTGACCAAAGGAAGTCACCAGAAGAAGCAAACATATCAAGAGGAAACAGAAAAAAAAAAAAAACATGGATCAGAGGAAAAGAACAACATGCGCCCTTCGCTGTGTTGAACTGTACATCAAAGGAAGCAAATGAATAAAGAGGAAACATTATAAAAGGATGGATCAGAGGAAATAAAAAACACGCTCTCTTCGAAGATGCCTCTAAGGACCTGCATCTGCCTCTAAGTATCTGAGTCTAAGGATTTGACTCAGATAATCTGCCTCCAAGGTTTTACCTCTGAAGATAAGACTCAAAAGTCAAGTGCAACATGCTCCAATAAGCTGCCTCCAACAAAGAAACTCAGAAGCAAACATCTGACTCTGATTTACAATGATGATTCTGTCTCTACTAAGTTGCCTCTGGCAGAAATTCAACACTAGAAGATGATAGGGTCTGACTCCAAACTTCGCACTACTTCTCACTAAGATTTTTAAACTTTGCCTCCAACAAAAGCAAGCGTATGACTATGAGGAATGTCAATGCCTCTAATGAAAAAAGTCAATGTCTTTAATGAAAAAGTCAATGCTCTAAAAAGTCAACAACTCTGACTCTGATAAAAGTCATGACTTTGGAAGCAGACTCTGAAGACACATTCTACATATGAATCAGAAACACAATATGATGAAGCCTCACTGCCTCTAACTCCGATACTAAATATTCAAATGACCAAGCGGTTATTTTTGTCTACACTTGAATGGATTAAAGTGTCCATTCAGTTACATTCTTAATTGCACCGAATTGAATATCTCATCAAATAGAAACAATCTAATTCAAATTCACGACAATGGATCTATGCAATCAAAGATAGAACATCCTGGAATCAAACCAATGATCAAGAATTGAATTTCAGGAACAGACAAACAACGATCAAAAATTGAATTTCAATAATTGACAATAAATGAATTCAACAACCGTCAAACAACGATCAGAAAATTCAAAGCTCAAGAACAAAGAGCAAATTTAAAGCAACGGTCGACTAAGCATATGGACACAAATCAAAGTAACGTTAGAACTTGAATGCAACGGGAATATTAGAAAATTGAAGCAACCAGAATTTTAAATAATTTCAACATTGGAAGAAGAAGAAGAAGAAGAAGAAGAAGAAGAAGAAGAAGAAGAAGAAGAAGAAGAAGAAGAAGAAGAAGCAACTTGAAAAGCTCAAACAGTTGGCATGTATAAATGGTTCTCACCACTTGAGGAACCCTACACAACTATATACAAAACAACAAGAACAAAATATACGAGCTGAATATAAATCAATCATCATTCATCAAACACTTAGTTTTTATTTAGCACTCAATTGTAATATCATTCTAGTTGTGCTAAGTCTATGAGAAATACTGTAAGCATCCTCCATTGAGAGTAAACCGAGAAACATAAACTAAACACTTGTATAACCTGGCCCGATAGTGGCTGTAAATCTTCAACAACTTGTAGTTTACAAGTTGGATGTTGAGAAGATTTAACTTGTGAAGTTAAGTGGTTGTAGTTTGGTTGAATTACTAGATTAAATCATTTTGGGTGAAGGGACTAGTCGTAGCTACTGGGTTGGTAATGAACCATGATAAATTACTATGTTATCCCTCTTCCCTCTGTTTACTACCTCTGTTTTTACTTGTTCTATTTTCACTATTTGTCTTAAAAACCAAATACATAATTCAAACCCCCCATTTCTTGTGTATTTTCCATCTACATCCCTATCCCAGACTGATAACTATTGTACTCATACGTACGTCTCTTATTTAGGCTCTAGAGGATGTTGGAGGTTATGTTAAATAAGAACACTTGGTATCATCATTTGCTCCCACTTTTAACATCTCCAATCTTATCAAGATGAGGCTGGTGTCCCCCAAGCACTGTATTCAACCCAATTGTGATGGCAGAAGAACAATGGATCAAGGAAGTGGATTTGTGGTTGCACCCTTAGAGGTTGATGACTCTATTTATCCCATATTCGCAGAAGACAACAAAGAAGTCATTCTAGAATACCTGCGAATGTGTCAATTTGACCAAGTTGTGGCCCTAGTGTGTTTGCCCCTGCCCCATGCTGGACATATTTTTGCGAAGAAACGAAAATGAGTAGCTCCGTCTCTAAGTGTTGAAGAGTATGAGGATGTCGCAACCATCACCAATGAAGACATATCAACTTCTCTTCATAGGAAGAAGCGGAAGGTACGTTTAGACTCTGAGCACCCTATCCCTCTCCATGTCCATAAACCTGAACCAACACCTCCCTTTCTCTCTCCCCAACAAATCAACTATGTTCCTCCTTCCTCTGAACCTGCACCCATCACCCCTCCCACTTTTGACTCTGATACCTCATATGATCTGTTTCAAGCTACCTTAGCTTAGTACTTTGCTTCACTCCGATATGTAATCCATCCATTCCTTCACAAGCCTCGTACATTTGCTTAAACACTTACCTCGTCCACTATTTTACCATCATCTTCTACCTCCTCCACCGTAGTACCTGACCTCACTTCATCGCCTACTCCACACCCCTCAAAGCAATGCCTATTGCACCAACTATTGTCAACCTAGTCTCTGACTCATCATCAAACAACTCCTCTAACTTTTCCCTCCCCCTCTTTCTCATTGACTCTACTACCTCCTCCATACCTTTTGGCAATCGTCCACTCCACCCAGTCCATTCCATCAAGCTTCCCTGACCTCCAAACATTCCTTACCTCCCTTACTACCAAAGTTTGAATCTAATGATGTTTCAACCTAGTGGAACAAAGTCCTATCCTTTGTCAAAAACTGGATTCAAAACAACAGGGATCATGGCATACACCTGGCTTCGCAGAACTGTGCAACTTTCAGATAAACGCTTGAAATCCTCTACTTATGGATGGTACAACTTCAGAAAGCCAAGAGCAATCGATCCAGAAAGCTTCTCCCATCCGACATATCAGGCTCATCGAAGGATGCCCTTTCTCCTTCTGGTGATCTCCTTCTGGAACCTTCAACGGTTGCTTCAACCACACAATTGTAGCTTTCTATGGTCATCCCACAGATCGAGATTCACGCTCTAGATGCTTCTTTTGTCGCTGCTCTAGGATTTGTAGATTCTTCCTCTCTAAGCCTGTATGCATCTCCCTCTAACCTCGTGTTGGATTCATCTCAGTTTGTCATGAAGGAAGATTTTGATTGTTTGGCTTCTAAGACTGAGGCACTTATAGAAAAAACTGCCAAGAATCAGGAGGATATTCAAAATACCCTTAGTCTAATTCTAGCTAGGCTCACTAACCCCACCCATTAGCATTTTACTCTGTTGTTTCCCTCTCTTTTTGTCTAATGACCAAAGCGAGAAAATGTGTAAAAAAATTTGTTTTTGAGAATTCATAAGCAATAAATATCCTTTTGTGAACTTCTGTCTTTAATACATATTAATACTCTGTTATAATATATCTCATCTTATGAAATGAACATGCATATTCTAAGGGGGAGCTTTGCTGTAGCGTGTTATTACTATTTCATCTCTTTGTTATCTTTATCTAAAAAAACAGTTGTTCACAAAAATAGATGTTTGTCATCATCAAAAAGGGGAGATTGTTGGAACCAAGTTGATTTGAAGAAATATGCCCCTCACTTGTTTTGATGATAACAAAATTGTTTGTGGGAACAATTTAATGCTCTAACAATGTGATTAAATGTGCAGGTTCGAAATCAAATGTTTAGTTAATTAGCTCTTACAGTATCCTCTGAATAATGGACGAAGATAAAGATACGCGAAACAACGTTGCATACCAGTGCCGCTAAAAACGCAAAGCAATGTCGTAGTTTATCTGCCTTTGATAAGTGTGACAATAAATATTCTGCCTCTAACAAGCGTGACAAACAAGTAACTACCTCTTCCTATGATAATCACATCAAGCGTTTGATCGTCTGACTTTGAAATTTTATGCATCCTATGAAAAAGTCAACACTCTGAAAAAGTGAACGCTTTGATAAAGTCAACACTGCAAAGAAGACAAAGCAGTTGCACATCCTTTGATACAAATTCTGAATTAGCTACTTGTATGAAGATCTTAAGACATGCTCTGATCATCGTACCCTCTGCTTCCCAATTGTTTTAAATAGATACGCCGAATCATTACAAGATCAATTTTTGGAAAGTTTCTTTGACAAATCAATTCCACAAAGATACGATACGAAAATCCATGATTTATGTTGATTTCTTGCAATCATGACAACGACCAGAAACTCTAATCCTACTCTATAAAAGATGTGCCTTCCTCAACGAAGACACACAAGATACATAACATACAAGCAACAAGGGATAAGCACATTCGCACTCTTGCTCAATATCATTAAACTTCACATTAGTGCTAAGAGAACTTATGAAGTAAAAATTTGTAAACACTCTGGAAGAGCTAATTCAGAAAAACCCAAAACCATTTTGTTGTAACCTAGCTCAGTAGCGGCTGCTTTTCTCAACAACTTGATTGTACTAAGCTAGAAGGTTAAGCAGATTGAACACAATTAGTGTAACTAATAGGTGTTCAAGTTTAAATTTGATTCAGTGAAAAAATTAGTGGATTAAATCCTTCAACTTGAAGGGAATGAATGTAGCTATTGTGTTGGTGGTGAACCAGGATGAATTGTTGTGTTTCTTTGCTTTGATTTCGTTCACTCACTCTACCTTCTTTACTTTTGTATAGCCACGTAAAAAGTTTTTAAAACTACAATTCAAACCCCTATAGAAACATCTAAATTGTCTAAAACTCGTTGACAAAGATTATCAAATAACAAACTCGAAGACAAAGTCATTGCTCCTTTATATGGAACAACGACTTGGGGGAAATTCTTCCAGATTAGGTCATGATCCAACTTGTCAGAAATAACATATGCAAACCCAAATATCATATGCTTCAGCATAAGTGGAGACATACCCTTATTGGTCGGCCCTAGCCTAAGAGAAAAAGGAGACACGACGAGGGAATCGTGCCACAACATTAGCCAAAGTTGCAGACATTACTTTGTCAGTAAGACCTGACACCACGTTATGTATAGTATTGTCCATGCACAACCAAGGTACACATAATCTATCTTAAACCATCAATCCAACTCAATCTTATATTGGCTGCGGTGTTCGAGTGCTTGTAGATATCACCTCCACCGCCACGGAGATGAAGTGCTTTCCTACCAGTCTACCAGTTCGCCCATCCTTCATAGTCCTCTCCGGGTCAGTTCCTCTATTTATGCAAAATATTGATTAAATGAGTGGATATTATCAAATGAACATAAAAGAATATGATGAATGTAAAACTGCTTTTAAAACAAAATATGGTTTTATGAGTTATTAGTAATGTTATTTAGTTTCACTAGTTCTCCCAATACTTTTATGGACATAGTGAATCGTGTTTTGAATGCATTTATAGGTAACTTCTTTGTTTTGTATTTAATCACATACTTATTTATAGTTTATTTTGATGAGCATGTAATGCATTTAAATTTTGCTTTGAGTGTACTTACAAAAGAGAAATAGACTGCCAATCTTAAGAAGTGTACCTATTTTATAAATAAAATTGTTTTTCTTAGTTTTGTTATTAGTGCTCACAATATACAAAGTTGATGAAGCAATAGATGATAAGATCCATTTAAGAGTGGCCAAGAGCAACCAACACAAAGTTGATGAAGCAATAGATGATAAGATCCATTTAAGAGTGGCCAAGAGCAACCAACGTCAGAAAAATACGAAGTTTTCATGGGCTTGTTAGTTTTTATATGCAGTATATGCAGTTTGTGAAATATTTTAGTACTATAGACTAGAGATTTTGGGTGTCTTATGTGAATTATCAATTTGATGTCCTACAAATTTTTTATAAGTCATACATTCAAATACAGATAATTTTCAACATAAAATATGAGTAAAAAAAGCTAATCATTAATTGTTTCAATGCACCCTTAAGTGAAATAAAAAATTGTTGAAGAAAAGTAAAGAAAATATATACGCATTGAAAATTTCAAAACAATATAAATCTACAATATCTGTAAAAAATCTAAAACCACAATTGAGTTATAGGAAAATTATGAGTTGTTTACTTTATGAAAACATTTTCTTAAATGTACACTTATTTTACCTTAATGAAAGACACTATTATCATGGAGATGACATGAAATGTTAGTCAATAAAGATTCATTTATGGAAATAATGAAAACAAATTTTTGACATTTTCATTGTTTCTAAAAACATAGAAAATTGTTTGTTCAAAAATCTTTTACGTCCTTATTAACGAGTAAAATCAATATAAATTTTAGGAAATAAAAACAGAAAAAAAATTCACAAAATAAATTACCCATAAGTTATTCAAGTATCTATCACTCCGAACAAACATGTAAACACTACCAAAAATATGCATCCACATATTAATTTGTGATATAAAAAAAATTAAAAAGGTCCTTAAAAGAATTTTTTATAATTAAAAATATTGAAGTGGTTAATTTTGACTGTGGACTTATTTATTATTAAAAATTAAAAAAACATTGATTAATTAATTTTAAAGAAAAATCATTAACATTTAATTAAATTAAAATTCATCTTCTACATCTGTAAACCCATAAATCACTAGCATATTTCGACCCATAAAATCAAAAACTTTTAATAAAATGGTGTCTCTGCAACATACCACAACTTCACTCCATTCTATACCCATCTCCAAGATCAAAAACATTCTCGCCCCAAAAACCAATCCTCAACCTCTCCCTTTTCGGCACCACCACCTTCATGATCAAACATCTCCCTCAACAACAAGACCACAATCCGATGCTCCATCGCGGCGCATTTGGCTCCAAAATGTT
The DNA here is from genome assembly GCA_037974735.1 of Cicer chorassanicum. Lineage (NCBI taxonomy): Eukaryota > Viridiplantae > Streptophyta > Magnoliopsida > Fabales > Fabaceae > Cicer > Cicer chorassanicum. The sequence continues at coordinate 37,923,289 of JBBPBP010000003.1, read as the reverse complement.
AGCGACCATCGGATATCCAACCCAGGAAACTCAAAATCACACAATCTGTTTTTCTTTTTATTTTATTATTACTTTGAACAAGGTTCCTGTTTGGAATGAGACAATTATGGTGCACGCTAGTGACTCAAAAGAACAATTTATGGATTGTGCTAAAATGTTTGTGAGTTTTTACAATTTATGGTGGTTCTGTTGGTTCTTTCTAGAGTTGTTAAGTTTGAAGAAAATAAACAAAGCAAACTTCATGAGTTTACTTTTATCGTTTATTTGGGATTTAGAAATAACCATTTCTTATTGTATTCTCTTTCTTTCTCCCTTTGAGTTTTTTTTACTGGTTGTTGTAGTTCAAAGTGAGTTACATATAAGCCAAACTAACTATTCAATTCAATAACAATACAAATGAGACTTCTTTCATTTTCACTTTTACCTACTTTTTGTTAGCGGTAATATGGCACCATATCTTTTCACTGGATAGTTATCTTACATATAAAATAAAATAAGTATAATTGTTCCCGTCGTTCCTTAACTTAATTTCACTTAACGGTTTTTATTTTATTTTTTTATTTCGATTTAGTCTTTTATTTAATTTTAAATAACAATTTGATTTTTTATGTCTTAAAATGTCAACAATGTTATCATATTTTTACAAAAGTTGAAAAAATTTATTAAAATTTTCAAACAAAACTTATAAATTAATTATCATCTTCAATATAATACAAATTTCATCAAATTTATAACTCATATTTTCATTTTTTATATGATGAATTTGATGTTGTTGGAGATGGAAATATGAGTTTATTTAAATATTTGAGTTATGCATTTGATAAATATATGAATTTTTTTGAAATTGGTATTGAATTTTATGGGTAATTTGTTTGAAGATTT
>JBBPBP010000003.1:37869971-37922347 GCA_037974735.1 Cicer chorassanicum | reverse complement strand
ATGATCAAATTGTTACTTAAAATTAAATAAAAGACTAAATCGAAAAAAAAAATAATAATAATAATAATAAAGGATTGAAGTGTTGCCAATAAATTACTAAAGTCTCTTTTAAGAAAAAATTATATGTCACTTTAGTCGTTGACTTGGTCAAAAATTTAAATTAATCATTAAATTATCGAAATAATTCTTTAAAAAATACAACTTAAAATCGTACAAGTCTCTGGAAAATATAATTTAATATTAAAATATTTTATTATAACATTAAAAACTAAACTAATTGATATTTTAATAATTCTATAATTAATTTAAATTTTTTACTTTAATTGAATCAAAATGATCCTTAAAATATTCTTATTCTCAATAACAGAAGCTCTAATTAACTAAAGTTTCGATCTAATGTTTCTCTCGGTATTTCTCTCGGTAGTATCTTCTACAGCCCGAATCACGTGACCCAAAAACCTCTTCCTATTCTCAGCGTACACGTGTCCATCCCATCCACGCTTCACCAAATCAACGGCCAAAACAACAGCAGCCTTAACCGTCTCCTCAGCGCTATCATGCGCCGAGTCAATAATCCCCAACCGCAGCGCCTCCTTAGCAGTTATCTTATCCGCCTGCATCACAATCCGGCGGCGAGCCGCGGCGGAACCTACCTTAGCATCAACGATGGCGACGAACCAAGCCGGAATAACTCGATTGATGTCGATTTCGCTCATGTAGAGGAATCCTCTATCGGATCGCATCAAAACGTAGTCGTGAGCGAGTGCGAGGATGTAACCGGCGGCGGAAGCGTGGCCGGTGACAGCGGCGATTGTAGGCATAGGGAGAGAGATGAGATCGGAGACGACGGAACGGAGTGAGTCGTCCATGAGGACGAGGCGGTCGTACAAGGATTGAGACCAGTCAACGTCGTAGCCGTTGGAGAAGAATTTGCCATGAGCGGTGGTTATGAGGGCAGAGGAAGTGGTGGCTTCTTGACGGACACGGTGGAGGGCAGATTTGATGGAATTGAGGAGTGTGGGATTGAGACGGTGCTCGTTGTCGCCGGTTAGGGTTAGGATGAAGATGTCACCTCTTTTCTCTAAGCTGCACATTTTTACTGAAAATTGATTATCAAGAGTTTAAGCGATTCTTAGCTCATAAACAGTTACAAACACAAAAGATCTTTAAGTAGATGAACACTGGGGACATGTATTTAATAACTGTCAAATATAAGAGTCGTGAGAGATAAATTTTTATTTTTATCGAATTAATATAAGTTGAAGTGAGATAAATTTTAAATAATTTTTAAATATTTTTACACGGTAATTGACAAAATTTTGATGAGTTTTATAAAGTGATTTTAGTATGAATTAACTTAATTAAATACGATTTTTTTTTTAATTTATATTTTTTTAAAAATTTATTATAATTATAAAAAGTGAATTTTAGGTTTTTTTTCTTTTTGAGAAGGGTGAATTTTTAATTAACAAATCTACGTAAATTATTATTAAGTGTCAACTAACCTTTAAATGATTCTCTACTTTAAATAGATCTGATCTGTTGTGTATGTTCGTTTAGCCTATCTTTTTTGACGGAGTGAGTTGAGATTTTGAACACACCACTACAATTTAGCTTGCTTTGCTTAACTCGTTTGAAGGATGATGGCAGATCGAGGCAGATTGGTTCGTCGAGTTAAATAAATAAAAACTATGGTTTTACAATTATTTTTATTTATAAGTCACAATTTATTTTTCGAAATCATTTAAATTAATCGCTTTAGTTTATGTTTTTTAATAATTTGTTTTATTTTTGATGTTTTATTGACTTATTATAGGTTTTTAGATGACAAAATATGGATGTTTCAATGAAATTTTCTTATTTTTAGTGAATCAATAGTTACATATTTTAGTTTTCTTAAATTATCTTTATATTTATTTATTTTTAAATTTTAACATTGTTTTTTTTTTGAATATTTTCAAAAGTATTTTAAAAAAAAAATCATTAACAGTTCAAAGGCCTGTCATAAAAATAGACAACGTGAGAATTTCAACGTTATGCCTCAAATTGGCCCACTCCATCCACCCTTTTTAGGTAGTTTAATAAAAGAGTGGAGGAAAATAGAACGATTTGCCTATTTTACCATCCATAATACCAACCCTCATCCAAAATTAATTAAAAAAGGGTAACGTATTTTATTTGACTAACGAACTTTGTTTGATTTCTTTAACTAATGTCTTTTAAAAGTCTACATTTTTCTACCCAAAATAACAAGTCAAAAAAATGAAAAGTCTTCTCACATGTTGTGAAGTGAAATTAGACATGGCAGCATAACATATACGAGTTATTTGTCGACGAAAATCCACTTTAATCAATATTTGTTTTTACATACAAAGTTGTCGAAGTGGTAGAGATAGGATACATACAAAGTTGTTGAAGCGGTAGAGATGGGGTATGCATATGTATATTATAAATTTTAATATCTTTCTTATAGAAAATATAATTTCAATATATTTTCATTTTATTATATTAATTGCGATAAATATAATTTTTTAATTACTATTTTTATGTATAAACAAATGGGAAGGAGAATCCCGACTCCGTTGAAGCTGAGATGATCGATGGTTCAAATTTATACTCCAATGAAATAGTGGGTGTAAGTTATTTGCAAGGAGGTGGGGAGAGAGAGCCAAAACTCGGTTATTTTTTTATATTACCCCTAAAAATTTATTTAACTATCAAATTGCCATTACTTTTTAATTAAATACCAATATACCACTATTTTTATTTTGTATTTTTTAAAGTAAGAAATGGTTCTCACCACACCGATTTCTCAATTGAATTTTTTTTTTATTTAAGTAGAGAAGGAAAATCGGTTCTCACCACACTGATTTCTACAATATTATTTAACTAAGAAATATAGATATTTATTTATTATTTGTATCAATTTTTTTATTAGTCGTACTATTTAGTACGAAAGAGAAGAATGCACACATATATAGGGAGATTGACCGATTAGTAATGGTACAACGTGAGAGAGTTGGTAGTTATAATTTGCAAGTGGGAGATAATGTCACATATTATTCTTCTCTTTCATAATAATAAAAACATTTTCCTTTATTTATTTTAATTAATTAATTAGTTAAGTTAAGTTTCATTAATTATTATTTTTATAATTATTATTTTAATTAAATAATTATGGTAAGTTTAATTAAATAATTATTTTTATAATAATTATCCAATTAAATTTTACTTTTATTAAGTAATTATTAAAAAATTTAAGTAAAATGAAACCCATAAAAATAACAAAATTTAATTAAACATTAAAAATACAAATACAAATACAAAATGAGTGAAAGTAAAATAAACACAAATTTTATTACAATGAACTCATTTCCATTGGGAGCATAAGTACGGCAAGAGTTTTTATTCTTGTTATGTCCTTGATTCTGACACAAACTACATCTCTTCAGGTGTGTACTTTTCTCCCTTTGATCAACTGTGGACGACATTTTGGATATCTTCTCAAGACTGGATTGTGGCACAATTCAATTCCATTGAATTCTTGCCAATATGATTGAAGAGAAATTGCTTGGAACTCTTCCTTTTAAGTGTTGAAAATACATTGCAATGTATACTTGAAAGACACATATATATCATGTAGTCACAGTGAATAAACGAACAAGTTACGATGACATGTGAACATGGATAGTGTTATGCTTGAAATTCACCACAATCACACCATGTTTGTCGAGGTCTACCTTGAATTTCCCTATATTACCACCGCTTAGCAAATGAACCAACTCCCTAACTATAGAGATACTATGTGCTCGATTGTGAATAACAACTTCATGGGAGTAAATCAGACCGGATGCCATCATTGCTTGGGCCTGTCTCCCCTTTTCTACAAATTTTGTAGTCACTCTATAGTAGATTGGTTACACCAAAAAAGAATTGATTGGAAGATTATGTGTCCCCTTTAATACATTGCCCGTGCACTCAACAAAATTAGTTGTCATGCGCCCCCAACGCTTCCCTTCGCTATATGCTTGTAGCCATTGTTCCTTTGGAATATCATCGACCCATTTCACAACATCTTGACTCCCATCACTAATTTGTGTATGCGATGCCCGCTTGAGTCATGGTGTATCCTGAAGGAATAAAAGTTGATGATGTTATGGACAATTTAAAAACAAAAATATGTGAGATATATATATATATATATATATATATATATATATATATATAATACTAACTCATGTTGGTTACAATTTTTTTCATTTGGGCATCTTTGAAAATCCTCATGAAGTTTTATGATATATGTCGAATGCAGAAGACATGATGCCAATTGTTATTTAGACGCCTAACAACACTTTTAATTGACTCATGTCTATCCAAAATCAAGTAGAGGTTAGGCTGGGGTGTGACAAACATTTGAAGACGACTGAGGAAGAAAGATTATGCATCTGATGTTTCACCCTCAACAAGGGTGTATGCTTTAGGAATGGTATGGCTATCACCATCCTGAGTGATTGCCATTAGTAAGGTTCCACAATACTTCACATACAACCATGTTCGATCAATTGAAACAAAATGGCTCACAGTGATCAAACCCTTCGATGCATGGTTGGAAACTCCAAAAAAGGCAATGGAAAATAGCTCTTTTAGGAACTACTTGGCCATCCTCAATAAAAGGTCGCACTTCAATATCAGTAACTGACTGGAAGATAATGTTTGAAAGCAATGATCCACCTTGGAAGCTCCTTGTATGATTCCTCTCAATTCCCGTATATTCTCTCGATAGCCTTTTGTTTTGCAATCCATGTCATTCTGTAAGTAGTTGTATATGTGTACCGTGATCATATATATGCAATCAACACTTAAACTGATACTATGGGATCTACCGTTACCATTTGTAGGATGCTTTCGTAAATAACAGCCGAGGAGAGTTGTCGGTGATCCTGTGAAACCACTGTTAATGAACATGTGTATGGCCCTTCTAGTTTTGTGATCTTCCATATGTTTGATTTCTTTCCATTTAAGATTCTACACATCCACATAAATTTTTTATTTTTACAATAGACAGTCCATCTAGTGCTATCAGAATGCACTACCACGAAGCTCATAGGAAGTGCGCATATGATATTCTTTTACACACTGCATTGCCATATCTTTTGTGGGAAATGCCATCCCCACTTGGAGATTGTAAGGATTTGGAGCAAGGTAAGATTGGTTTCGAGACATAGAGTGGACAAATTCATCCTCAACGTAATTCATGTTGTCAGATGCCATGTTGCAAAAGTGTGAAGGGGTCAGAGAAACAAATTGTAGTAGATGGACATTCTACCACATGTTTCTGGTCATCATCGTCATCGACAACAACTTCAACAAGAATTTCATCCTCATTTTCCTTGAAATCGCCAACTTCTTCATTGTGGACACCAGCCACAACACTGGTAAGACTGTCATCATATGGTGTGTTAAGGTTAATACCATGGGCGGTTGTTGGTGGGAGATGTATTGAGGAACAGGGTATGGATTGATGGTGGAATTGTGTTTCAATAAAAGGGTATGATGAGGGTTGGAGTGAGGGATTGAATAGGGTGTTGGCTCAGTATATGGTGAAATTACTTGGGTGTCGTCCTTGGGGTCATCCACTAACCCTACGTAAACTTCAATTGTTGAAATACCAAGACATTTAATGGCTATGAACATGTCAAACATCATTTGCACGTTGTCATCTCATACAAGATTTAACGACTCATAGTAAACATGTTCTGGCGCAAGAGTTATAGGGTATCGATAAATAACATCGACCACCCTCTTTGAGTTGTCTAATTGAATCTTTGTTTGGATATATTGGATAAATCCATCAAGATTGATATTTTTCTTCACTTTTAACAAGGATCTATTGGTGCATGCAAAGACAACACGTTATGTGCTTGTCCTCTCAACATGTCCATTGTAATATATTAGGACAAAAAACTTTGTTAGAGTCATTATGGGTAGAAGATATGTGTATGAGCATGTGTTTAAAAATATATATGTTAGTATATTGAATAAGTGGACGAAAGTACCTATTTATATTGGGTTGATTGTCATTTGGATAAGATGACGGTGATGTCAGCGAAATCTTTAATCCTCCACTGATTGGCCGGTTGTGATTTGGATAAGATAGCGTTGACGTGTACCATGATGTTAGCGTAATCTGCAATCCTCCACTGATTGGCAGGTTGTGATTTGGATAAGATAGCGGTGACGTGTACGATGACACCGTCGTAATCTGCAATACTCCACTACTTGGTTGGTGGTGATTTGGATAAGATAGTGCGTACGTGTACGATGACGTTAGTGTAATATGCAATCCTCTATTGGTTGTGATTTGGATAAGATAGTGATGACGTGTACGATGACGTCATCGTAATCTGCTATGATGACGTCAGCCTAATTTGCAATCCTCCATTGATTGGTTGGTTGTGATTTGGATAAGATGACACAATCCTCCACAAAAAATTTCTATAAATAGTCATTGTGTTCATATTATTATTCACACACACACTTTAAAGCTCTCACATTCACAACATACAGGCTCCATGGCTTTGTTGAGAAACCAGTATCTCCACAGGTCTAGACATGTCGCTGAGATGGTAAGTGATTGTAATCATTTTTTGTATACATGTTTTTAATCATCATTTTATAAGTGTCAAATACTAATTTTATTTAATGTATAATTTGATTGAGTGTAACCACCACTTCAGAATGGAGGAACCAAATGAAACGATAGTTCCCTACTTTTAGGAAGTTAAGTTCCAAACTGTTGCAACATTGGGATCCTGTAATGTGGACCCAGCATTGGTGACTGCAATGTTAGAAAGTTGGAGAACAGAAACATACACATTTCATCTTCTAATAGGAGAGTGTACAATAACTCTTGAAGATGTTGTGTTACAAATGGGTCTACATGTCAACGAAAGACCAGTAATTGAAGGTGGCGCTTAAGATTGGGATGAAGAATGCCAACAACTATTGGGTGTCATTCCTCCCAAAAAATCATATGGTGGGGCAATTCGTCAAGCTGAAATGGTTGTAAGACATACATGCTTATGTTTCGGATAATGCAACAAGTACAACAACATTGTAGAGCGTAATTATTGCGCTTGATTGGCGGTTTGGTGATCCATGACAAATCTTGTAATAGAGTTCTTTTGATGTATCTCACCATGTTGAAACATCTTCAATGTGTTCGACTATATAGTTGGGGTTCAGCCTGTTTGGCAAACTTATACAGACAAATGTGTCATGCAATCGCACTATCTTATGCATGTATGGGTGGATGTACATTTCTCCTTCAATCTTGGGTATGGTATCACGTCGTTCATTTTCCGACATTTCAATAGAGAGATATCATTTCCACTGGACAAATGGTAAAACACTTTTCATATTAACCCAATATACCAAGTATAATATACTTGCTAAACTTGCTAAATAATAGTTTCATATTCTTTTACTAGATGGATTGGCAGGGGACTAATCCATTCTAGAACTCCAACCTTGTCAGTTATAGTCAAACATTGATCACATGCAACATTATCAGGTTAAAATTTTTATTCTTCAACAAAATTTATACTACTTATAATTGTGTCGTCTTGTTAATATGTCTTTTATTTTCTCTAGTTCATATGGATGCTTTATAAAGGTCTTAAAAACGTCATACCACAACAAGCATATCATGATTCAATGATATGGACCGTCAAAACTATTTTGATTTGTTTCTCAAACAAACAGAGTCAAACTGTAGTTTGGACTTTCCCAGGAAGTACCAAATGATCCTAAAAATATTGATACACTTCATTGTGAAGATGTGAGAGGCAATCACCTAGAAAATTGGAAAGATAGTCATGCTACATGGATTTAATTTTGGAACGAACGCCGAAGTCGTTGTCTTATCGGCCAACTGATGATGGAGCTAAATATCACTAGAAGGGGGGGTTGAATAGGGATTTTGGATTTTAAAAATTGTTTTAACAAGGTTATGAATTTCTGTCCTCTCTGAGAGGATGCGATAGAGGATGGAAATTCAAACGTTTTAATCAAGAACAAATTCAAATGCAGAAATAATAAAATGAGATAGACACACAGATTTTATACTGGTTCACCCAATTATGGCTACGTCCAGTCCTCACACTCTTGTGAGATTTCACTAACAATCAATCTGATCAACCTCAACCTGAGGATGATTACACTTTGTGTATTATCTAGCTTCACCAAGCTTACAATCACGTTTTTGAATGATTTCAAGTAACCTTACTTGAAAACTCACAGAATGATTTGAGTATGATTGCTCTCTCTTCTCTTAAACACTTTCTATAAAGATATTACAAAGATCTATTTTGTGAATGTAGAAAGTTTGAAGAGATGATGGATATTGCTTTTGATAATCTTAAGATTTTGATCATTTTCTGCAATATTTGTGTGTGTTTGAATGTGAAGAGCTTGTTGGCTTTTATAGAGTTCTTGTACAGCTCTTCCATGTGTTTAAACACTTCTTGACCGTTGAGGAGGATGCATCAAAGAGTCCAATGGTCTCTGTGCTGAAATTACAAAACTGCCATCCAGCTGTCTTGAACAGTGTTAGTCCATCATCAGCTTTGAGATTCAAACCTTCTAGGTACTTGGTCCATTGTAGCCTTTTTCTTTTTCTTTCTTCAAGACATGAAACGGCTATTTCCTTGACTATGTGTGCTACAGCAGGCTGATTTCGTGGAGTACAAGGTTTGAATTCAACTTTTGAATAATGATGTGACAAATTGTTCAACCTTTTACCTAGTACTAGCCGTCCTCTACCTAGAACAACCTATCCTCGTACTAGTCCAAATGTGCTTTCTGACCTCTTTAGATAATATGCTTTATTGGGTCATTCTTGGTTACAATCTTGTCATTTTAACCTGATTAAGAATAATGGTTACGTTGTTGGATGTATACTGGGTTTTTACAAGGCCATCCTCGCGTAGGCTTAACCCATCCTCTTGCTTGCAAATATGATGGTTTTGAGTCATATGTTCATTCTTTCAGCCTTTATGATTAATAACCTGTTTTCTAATATAAATCCACTCAAGAGCACAGATTAGTCCTTAATCACAATCATAATCTCTTAAGTAATTTTGTTATCATTAAAATCAATTGAGAGAGATTTATTCTCAACAATCTCCCCCTTTTTGATGATGACAAAATTCTTTAGACTATGATTTTTAAATATGAATGCATGATGAGATTTTATGTTTATGCTCCCCCTGAAATGAGTAATCTTTTTGTTTAAAAAATTTTAAGTTCTAAAAATATTACTCCCCCTGAATGTAAGCCAAAAATATGAATCAAACAGAATAAAGATCATAATGATATTTCAAACAATAATGTTGTAATGGCAAAGTCATTTCAAATCATTAATCTTCAACCATCAAAATATCAAAGTCATAGCGAAACATTAATCAAAACATCATAGTCATCAAAACATAGTAACAAACAAACATAACAACAATCATAACAAAACATCATAATCTCTCTCCCCCTGAATTTGGCAGCAGCAAAAAAATAGGAATGATAAGGCTACTCGAGAGAGGATGGTTCATCAGACGAGGAGGATGGTTCATCAGCAGCTGGGAGCTCAGGAGGATGTTCTCCAGGAGCAATGGTATTGACCAAATTTTTGGTGACCCATTCGAGAATGAGACCAAACTGTGTCATGGTGCGAAGAATTTTCTTTTGGTCCTTCCTTATAGTTTTCAACAGCTTCATTTGCTTGCTGAGATCCGTATCCTTAGGTGGCTTTCCTATGTTGGAGGCTTTGGGTTGGTCATTGACGCTTGAACTTTTATTTTGAGAGCTTCCGGCTTTGTCCTTCGAAGTGTTGTCATTTGAGGTACCTAAAAATGAATCTAGAGAACTGAATTGGCCATTAACCTCAGGGAGAGGTTGGGATGGCTCTTCATCAACAACAACAAGAGGTATATGTGAGATAGGGGCAGCGGAAAAATGATCAGATTCGTGCAAATCAGAGGGAAGATCAGGCATTGATTCTGGAGGACTTTGAGGCGAGAAGTGGTGATAAGTCAAATTAAGATCAAAATATAGTTCTTCACCGTCCTCCATAAGGGCAGGAGGAGCCTCTTGAGCAGCATCCTCACGAGGAGGATCTTCAGATGGAACTAAGACAAATGGCAGAATAGGTGATTGTGGAGGTGAAGGAACATCAGGAGTATGATGAGGAGATGAGGGATTTGGTTCTCCTTCCATAGTGGGCTGTTGAGGAATTTGAGTGAGAGTATCCTCAGACAGAGTTTGAATTGGAGTATCCTCAGATGGAGGTGGACAAGATGATTGTTCTGGAGAGGCAGCAGATGAGGAGCTTTGGGTTTTTCTCTTCTTTGATGAGGGAGCAGCAGGTGGTTCAGACGACTGAAGACGCATTTGCTTGACATTTTTCATCGAAAAGGTAAGATTGAAATGCACAGAAGGTTCATCATCCAATGGAACCTTAAAGAATTTGAAAATCCTAGTCAAGATCATACCGTAAGGTGCTGATCGACTTTGTGCAGCTGCATTGACCATAAAATTGAAGATAATGTTTCCTAGGTGCAGAGATGATCCTGTGATCAAGTGATGAATAAGGAGAACATCCAATTCTGTCACCTTTTCAAAGCTTCCTGCACGAGGTACAATGCAGTGAACGCATATGTTGTGTAATATACGGCATAACGGAAGTAGATTTGAAGCAACATGTGGCTTAGATGGTGAGATGAAGATGTTTTCCAGAACAGAGGAGCGGGTGATTTTGCACTGAGAATACCAAGTTTCTGCAAAGCAATAGGCTCCTTCATTTCGAATATCTAATATATGGCATAGAGAAGCGGGATTGATTTCGATCAAGACTCCTTTGAGAACAACAGTTAAATCAGAAAGTCCCTTGCAGTTGTTTGTAGCAGCATAAAAGGCCCTAACCAATCTAGGATATTGGGGCTCATTTATCTTAAGGAAGGATGTCCAACCTAGTTGGTCAAAGATGTCTTCAATGTTGAAGCCACCTTCCTTCAAGTCATCAAGATCAATAATCTTTCCGTTAACCACGAATTTGTTCAACCATTTTGAAATGTAGATAGATTCTTGTTCAGTAGAAGTAAACAACGAGGTCTTGGCAGATTTTGGCGATGGAGAGGATAATGGTTTTTTGGTTGTGGTTTTGGGATTTTTTGAAGTGGTGGTTTTTGAAGGAGTTTTTGTAGGAGTTTTGATAGGTATTGAATGAGGTGTTGGCATGGTGGATAAGGTTTGTTCTGAATCATCTGATTCAATCAGATGAACAATAGAGTCTTGAGAGATGGGGTTTTTGGATGAAAGAATTCCAGAAAGTATTCTGGAGGATCGTCTGGTGGGGGCCGAGGATGTGGAGGAGGATGGATTTTTAGTGGACTTTGGTGAAATGGAGGGAGTGGATGTTGTTTCAGATGATTCGAAGAAACTTGTATCGGATGAAGGCTCTTGATTAATTGTGGTGTTAAGTGAATCTTCCCTATTTTGATCAGATTCCGTACTGGAATAATGATCTTCAATATTTTCAGGTGCTTGAGGGAAAATTTTGCGTTTTGCAGCAATCTTAGTTCTGGCCATAATTGTTTTTGGTTAATGGAGGAGTAGAGAAGATGATTCTGGGTTGAGAGTTTGATTAAAACAAATGAAATGGCAGAGTTAAGTAAAGAGGATGGAAGATGGAAGGGGATGACTTTGGGAAAGACCCGTTGATTAATTTCTGCCTAGGAGGATGCAAGAAGTCATGATTGATTTGATGGAGGCGTGCAGGCATGCGTGTGCAGCACGCGTGTTGGGAAACGGTTGATTCAGCCGTTGAAGCATTTAATGCTTGCGTGGATTAAGGAGGCGGCGCCACATGGACGGCCCAATGGGAAAAGGGCGCGTGCACGCAAGGTCTGGGCCTATTAAATGCAGTTACATCAAAGAGGATGTTGTATCCTCTGGTTATTAGCCATCCTCTGAATTTTAACCTTATATACAAAGATCAGATGTGATCTTTCAGGCACTTGACAATTAAATAATTTAAACAAACCAAAATCAGAGACACGCAGCAAAATACAAAGGATAAAACAATTAATCAATTAATTTTTGAAAAATTAATGATAGACAATTTTTTCAAAATATCCTTGAACCTATCCTCTTGAAGAGGTTTGGTAAATATATCAGCTAGCTGATTTTCTGTATCAATGAAAATTAATTCAATGTCTCCTTTTTGAACATGATCACGTATGAAATGATGTTTAATTTCTATATGCTTAGATCTAGAATGCTGTATGGGATTTTTGGAAAAATTAATGGCACTAGTATTGTCACAGAGGATAGGAATTTTTGTGTACCTTAGTGAATAATCTTCAAGTTGATTTCTTACCCATAAAATTTGAGAACAGCATTGAGCAGCTGATACATATTCAGCCTCCGTAGTTGAAAGGGCAATGGTGTTTTGCTTCTTGCATGACCAACTGATGAGAGAGCTTCCAAGGAACTGACAAGCTCCACTTGTACTCTTTATTTCTACTTTGTCTCCAGCATAGTCAGCATCGCAGTAAGCTTTGAGGTCAATGTCTTGACACTTTTCATACCATAAACCCAGATCTATTGATCCAACCAGATATCTTAAAATTCTTTTCACGGCTGTGAGGTGTGATTCTTTTGGTGAGGATTGGAATCTAGCACATAGACCCACGGCAAATACTATATCAGGACGACTTGCAGTTAAATACAGCAATGATCCAATCATTCCTCTATACTCCTTTTCTGATATAGGAGTTCCTTCATCATCTCTGTGTAGCATGGAGGATGGGTGCATAGGAGTTCCCATACTCTTGGCTGAACTCATGTTGTATTTCTTAAGCAAATCTCTGGTGTATTTTTCTTGAGATATGAAGATGCCATTTTTTAATTGCTTGATTTGTAAACCAAGAAAGAATTTTAATTCTCCCATCATACTCATTTTGAATTCCTTTTGCATGAGGTTGACAAATTCTTCACACATCTTTTCATTAGTGGACCCAAAGATTATATCATCGACATAAATTTGCACAATTAAAAAATCTTTTTCAATAGTTTTCTTGAAGAGTGTTGTATCTATCTGTCCTCTTAAGAACCCATTGTCTTTTAAAAATGAGCTCAACCTCTCATACCAAGCTCGAGGAGCTTGCTTTAAACCGTAAAGAGCTTTTGAGAGTTTATAAACGTGATTGGGCCTTTTTTCATCAATAAATCCAAGAGGTTGTTTAACATACACCTCCTCATTTAAAAATCCATTTAGAAAGGCACTTTTGACATCCATTTGGTATAGTTTGATACCTTTATGGGTGGCATATGCCATGAGGATGCGAATAGCTTCAAGTCTTGCAACCGGTGCAAAAGTTTCATCGTAGTCAATTCCCTCTTGTTGATTGTAGCCTTGAGCAACTAGCCTTGCTTTGTTCCTTATTACCTCTCCATCCTCATTCAGTTTGTTTCTGAAAATCCATTTTGTTCCAATGATGGATTTTTCATGTGGAGGAGGTACAAGGTTCCATACCTTGTTTCTTTCAAATTGAGAGAGTTCTTCCATCATGGCTTCAACCCGTGATTTTTCACACATAGCTTGATCAATATTTTTTGGTTCAATTTGTGAAATCATGGCCATGGTAGCTTCATTTCCACGAAGAGACTGTCTTGTTCTTACGCCATCAGCCGTGTCTCCAATAATCAGATCTGGAGGATGATAAGTAACTATTTTCCATCCTCGTGGGGGTTGCTGAGAGGATGGATCAGACTCATCCTCATTGTTTGGACTAGGTGCGTTGGAGGATGAAGGTTCATCTTCCTCAGATTTATCAATTTTTTCTAAGCACAAGTCATCAAACTCATCAAAAATAACATGCATGGATTCCTCCACAGTTTGAGTCCTAAGATTATATATTCTATAACCTTTAGACGAAGTGGAGTATCCTAAAAATAATCCTTTGTCAGATTTTGAATCAAACTTTCCCAAATTTTCTTTATTATTTAGGATGTAACAATAACACCCAAATATATGAAAATATGAGATGTTTGGTTTTCTTCCTTTCCATAGTTCATATGGAGTTTTGTTTAAAATCTTTCTAATGGATACACGGTTTAAAACATAGCATGCCGTATTTATAGCTTCGACCCAAAAATATTTTTCAATATTAGCTTCATTTAAAATGGTTTTAGCCATTTCTTGCAATGTTCTATTTTTCCTCTCAACAACTCCATTTTGTTGAGGGGTTCTTGGGCAAGAGAAGTTGTGAGAAATACCATTTTCATCAAAAAGATTTTTGAAATATTCGTTTTCAAATTCACCTCCATGGTCACTTCTTACGGAGATAATTTTTGATCCCTTTTCATTTTGGATCTTCTTACAAAAATAATGAAAAGCCTCAAAGGCATCATTTTTATGTTTTAAAAACAAGACCCAAGTGAAGCGTGAAAAGTCATCAACAATTACAAATCCGTATCTTTTACCACTAAGGCTAGGAGTTTTAATTGGACCAAAAAGATCAATATGAAGTAGCTCAAGAGGATGGTTTGTGGAAACAACATTTTTAGAATAAAAACTACTTTTAACTTGTTTTCCTTTGGCACAAGCTTCACAAATTTTGTCTTTTTCAAAATCAATTTTTGGAAGACCTTTAACTAATTCTAATTTAGACAATTTTGAAATAGTGTTTAAACTTGTATGTCCAGCCCGTTTATGCCATATCCATTTATCCTTTTCAATGGATACAAAACAAGATTCAGTAGGCAAATCATCAAGATATAGTTCATATAAATTCTTTTTTCTAAAACCGGAAAAGAAAACTCTACCCGAGGATGAATGTTTAACCTCACATAGATTTAGTTTAAAAATAACTTCAAAGCCACTATCACAAAGTTGACTAATACTAAGCAAGTTATGTTTTAAACCATCCACATATTGAACATTTTCAATTTTAGCAGAATTTTTATTACCAATAATACCGGTACCTTTTATTTGAGCTTTCTCATTGTTTCCAAATGTAACCGATCCTCCATCTTTTATTTCCAAGGAAATAAAGCAATGCCTATCCCCGGTCATATGCCTTGAGCAGCCACTGTCCAAGAACCATGGCTTTCTTTTGTTGATCAGAGGATGTACCTGAGGATGAGTTTAATAGTGACTTAGGTACCCATATAGAGGTGGGTCCTTGGTGGTTAGTTCGTCCTCTTGTGAGGAATTTTCTTTTATGATAGCAAACAGATTCGTGATGTCCATGTTTACCACAGAATGAACATCCTTTCTTTATGTTCTTTGCCTTTTTCTTGGCATAACATCTTTTGAAAGTGTGTCCAAGTTTTTGCAAAAAGTGCATCTTGGCCTATCCTCTTGTTTCTTTGGAACGAAAAATTTTTCATAGAGTTTTTGTTTTTGAGAACTTTTAAATCCAATGTCAGCTTTGTCAAAGATTCTAGATTGTGATCCCATTATCTTTTGAAAAGTATCAGTAGATTTAACAAAGTTGGAAAGATCATTTTTGAGTTCTTCAACCTCTATTTTTAAAATTTCTTTTTCTGCATCCTCTTCTGGAGGATGGGTTTTGACATTTCTTTTGTTGACACTAGATATTTGTTCAGACAACTTCTCATGAGATAACTGCAAGTCTAAAATAGTTTGTTCATAATTTTTATTTTTAGCTTGAAGTTCCTCGTTTTGCCTCTTAATTTCATAAAGTTGACTTTTAAGAAAACCACATTTTTGAGATAAAGTGTTTGAGTCATTCAAAAGATTGTCAAATTCTATTTCTAATTGTTCACAATTAGGACAAAGTTCAGATACGATTACCTTTTCATTTTCTGAGTTTGTCATGAGGCAGAGGTTGGCCTCTTCTTCCTTTTCTTGCTCCGAGGATGAGTCATCACTATCATCCCACATGATCATAGATTTGTTTTTGTAAGGAAATCTTCTTGAGTTCTTTTTGATCAGAGGACACTCAATTTTGTAGTGGCCCAGCTTGTTGCATCCAAAGCAAGTAATCTGACTTTTGTCAGTTTTTTCTTTTTGAGGGGATCTTTTTTCCTGTCCTCTACGATTTATCATCCTCTGGATTCTTCTGGAAATTAGAGCAAGTTCATCCTCTTCCTCATATAGAGGATAGTCTGCATTTTCTTTCTTTGTGGCTTCTTCAACCTTTTTGGAAGATGAGCTTTCTGTTTGGCTTGATTTTAAAGCTATCATTTTTCCCTTTTTGCTTGGTTTGTCAGCCAGCAACAGAGGTTCGTGAGCTCTTAGAGTTCCAACCAGATCCTCTAGTTTCATGTTGGCCAAATCTCTTGCTTCTGTGATGGCAGTCACCATTGGCCTCCATTCTTTTGGTAAACTCCTTAAGATTTTTCTTATCCTCTCTTGAACAGAGTAAACCTTTCCAAGAGATCTCAAGTTGTTAAGTATGATTGTCAACCTTGAGAACATTTCATCAATCGTTTCATCCTCCATTTCAAATAATTCGAACTCTCTTACTCCCATGTCTATCCTCGCTTCCTTTACGTGGCTTGATCCTTCATGATGAATCCTTAGAGTATCCCAAAGTTCTTTGGCGTTTTTGCATTCTTCAACTCTATCATATTCTTCCCTGCTCAAAGCACACGTTAGAAATAAATGAGCTTTAGAGTTTAGGAGTACCTTAGCATTTTCATCAGCCGTCCATTGTGCTTGAGGTTTCTCATCGGAGGTTGCATCTGTGTTGTTGACTCTGATGACATGATCCCCATTTTCAATAACAGACCACATGTTGTTATCTTGAGATATGAGAAATAATCTCATCTTACTTTTCCAGTGGTAGTAATCTGTACCATCAAAGTAAGGAGGTCTAGTGGAAGATCCTCCTTCAGGAACATACTTAGCTTTTGACATTTTTTCTTTGGATCTTTTTCTCTTACACTGTTAAGTGTAATATTTCTAGAGAACCTTGCTCTGATGCCAATTGATGGAGCTAAATATCACTAGAAGGGGGGGTTGAATAGGGATTTTGGATTTTAAAAATTGTTTTAACAAGGTTATGAATTTTTGTCCTCTCTGAGAGGATGCGATAGAGGATGGAAATTCAAACGTTTTAATCAAGAACAAATTCAAATGCAGAAATAATAAAATGAGATAGACACACAGATTTTATACTGGTTCACCCAATTATGGCTACGTCCAGTCCTCACACTCTTGTGAGATTTCACTAACAATCAATCTGATCAACCTCAACCTGAGGATGATTACACTTTGTGTATTATCTAGCTTCACCAAGCTTACAATCACGTTTTTGAATGATTTCAAGTAACCTTACTTGAAAACTCACAGAATGATTTGAGTATGATTGCTCTCTCTTCTCTTAAACACTTTCTATAAAGATATTACAAAGATCTATTTTGTGAATGTAGAAAGTTTGAAGAGATGATGGATATTGCTTTTGATAATCTTAAGATTTTGATCCTTTTCTGCAATATTTGTGTGTGTTTGAATGTGAAGAGCTTGCTGGCTTTTATAGAGTTCTTGTACAGCTCTTCCATGTGTTTAAACACTTCTTGACCGTTGAGGAGGATGCATCAAAGAGTCCAATGGTCTCTGTGCTGAAATTACAAAACTGCCATCCAGCTGTCTTGAACAGTGTTAGTCCATCCTCAGCTTTGAGATTCAAACCTTCTAGGTACTTGGTCCATTGTAGCCTTTTTCTTTTTCTTTCTTCAAGACATGAAACGGCTATTTCCTTGACTATGTGTGCTACAGCAGGCTGATTTCGTGGAGTACAAGGTTTGAATTCAACTTTTGAATAATGATGTGACAAATTGTTCAACCTTTTACCTAGTACTAGCCGTCCTCTACCTAGAACAACCTATCCTCGTACTAGTCCAAATGTGCTTTCTGACCTCTTTAGATAATATGCTTTATTGGGTCATTCTTGGTTACAATCTTGTCATTTTAACCTGATTAAGAATCATGGTTACGTTGCTGGATGTATACTGGGTTTTTACAAGGCCATCCTCGCGTAGGCTTAACCCATCCGCTTGCTTGCAAATATGATGGTTTTGAGTCATATGTTCATTCTTTCAGCCTTTATGATTAATAACCTGTTTTCTAATATAAATCCACTCAAGAGCACAGATTAGTCCTTAATCACAATCATAATCTCTTAAGTAATTTTGTTATCATTAAAATCAATTGAGATAGATTTATTCTCAACAACTGATACATGGACACCCCATACTGATAAAGGAGTATATGTTGTGGTTTAGACACAACTCCAATTTGTATTTATCAATTCTGCAACTATTACGGGACCTACAATGTGGTGTTGCAGAAGAGCCAAATGTTGGTCCGAGTAGACCGACCCAACCATCATAGCGACAAAGGCGTAATAGACCTCGTCCACCGAATTCCCCTATTACTATTGAAAATGAAGCGCCAAAAGCACATCGTCATTCATTTTCTTTCACCCTTACACAACAACAATTTGAACTACCAAGATCATCATTTCAATTTACGTCAACTCAACAATATCATCGTCAAAAGTCTCTATCATCCCACATGATCATCATAGATTTGTTTTTGTAGGGAAATCTTCTTGAGTTCTTTTTGTTTAAAGGACACTCAGTTTTGTAGTGACCCAGCTTATTGCATCCAAAACAAGTAATCTGATTTTTGTCAATTTTTTCTTTTTGAGGAGATCTTTTGTCATGTCCTCTACGATTTATCATCCTCTGGATTCTTCTGGAAATTAGAGCGGGTTCATCCTCTTCCTCAAATAGAGGATACTCTGGGCTTTCCTTCTTTGTAGCTTCTTCAGTTCTCTTGGAGGATGAGCTTTCTGTTTGACTTGATTTTAGAGCAATCATTTTTCCCTTTTTGCTTGGTTTGTCAGCCAGCAACAATGGTTCATGAGCTCTTAGAGTTCCAACCAGGTCCTTTAGTTTCATGTTGGCCAAGTCTTTTGCTTCTGTAATGGCAGTCATCATTGGTCTCCATTCTTTTGGTAAATTCCTTAAGATTTTTCTTATCCTTTCTTGAACAGAGTATACCTTTCCAAGAGATCTCAAGCTGTTTAGTACGATTGTCAGCCTTGAGAACATTTCATCAATTGTTTCTTCCTCCTTCATTTCGAATAATTCGAATTCTCTTACTCCCATGTCAATCCTTGCTTCTTTTACGTGGCTTGATCCTTCATGATGAATCTTTATAGTGTCCCAAAGTTCCTTGGCATTTTTGCATTCTTCAACTCTATCGTATTCTTCCCTGCTCAAAGCACACGTTAGAAATAAATGAGCTTTAGAGTTTAAGAGTACCTTAGCATTTTCATCAGTCATCCACTGTGCTTGATGTTTCTTGTCAGAGGTTGCATCTGCGTTGTTGGTTCTGATGACATGATCCCCATTTTCAACAACAGACCACATGTTGTTATCTTGTGATATGAGAAACAATCTCATCTTACCTTTCCAGTGGTAGTAATCTGTACCATCAAAATAGGGAGGTCTGTTGGAGGATCCTCCTTCAGGAACATACTTAGCTTTTGACATTTTTTCTTTTGATCTTTTTCTCTTACACGGTTAGATGTAATATTTCTAGAGAACCTTGCTCTGATGCCAATTGATGGAGCAAAATATCACGAGAATGGGGGTTGAATAGGGATTTTTGCGTTTAAAAAGGTTTTAAAGAGTTTTTGAATTGCTGTCCTCTCTGAGAGGATGTGAACTTGAGGACATAAATTTAAACCTTTAAATAAGAACAGAATAAATGCAAAGAGAGTATAAAGAGAGTGACACACAACTTTTATACTGGTTCACCCAAAAGTGGCTACGTCCAATCCTCACAGCATTGTGAGATTTCACTAGAAATCAATCAGATCAACCTCTCGCAGAGGATGATTACACTTGTGTATTCTTAAGCTTCACCAAGCTTACAACCTTGTTCCTTACATGTTTCAAATATTTTCAAGTACACCTTACTTGAAAATTCAGAGTGATGAGTATGATTTCTTTCTCTTTACTTAAACACTTTCTAAAAAGATATTTCAATGATCTAGTGTATGATTGTAGAAAGTATAAAGAGGATGTATATTGCTTATGATAAACTTAAGATTCTTGATCTTTTTCTGCAATATTGTTGTGTGTGTAATGAAGAAGAGCTTACTGCCTTTTATAGAGTCCTTGTACAGCTCTTTCATGTGTTAAACACTTTATGGCCGTTGGGGAGGTTTCATCAAAGAGTCCAATGGTCTTTGTGCTGAAATTACAGAACTGACATCCAGCTGTCTTGAACAGTTCCAGTCCATCCTCAGCCTTGGTTCTTTGTAGCCTTTTTCCTTTTTCTTTCTCCAAGACATGAAAAGGATATTTCTTTGACCATGTGAGCTACAGCCGTCTGATTTTGAGTAATACTAGGTTGAATTCAACTTTTGGAGAATGATGTGACAAATTGTCCAATCTTTTACCTAGTATTGGTTGTCCTCTAACTAGTACTTCATATCCTCGTACTAGTCCAAATGAGCTTTCTGACCTCTTTAGATAATATGCTTTATTTGGTCATTCTTGGTTAGAGTCTTGACTTCTCAACAGGACTAAAAATCATGGTTACGTTGCTGGATGAGTATTATGTATTTAAGAGGCCATCCTCTCACAGATTCAATCCATTCTCTAGCTTGAAAATATGATGGTTTTGAGTCATATGTTCATCCTTTTAGTCTTTATGATTAATAACCTGTTTTCTACTATAAATCCACTCAAGAGCACATATTAGTCCTTAATCACAATCATAATCTCTTAAGTAATTTTGTTATCATTAAAATCATCTGAGAGAGATTTTGTCTCAACAGTCGTTATATTCATAACTTGTACTCATTTGGTGTTCCGTCGTTCCCCAACCAAGTAGATCCTAGTTCTTAGATGCATGTCGACCTACTAAGTGAGAATGTGCAGGAGACACATGCCCCTGTTGACGAAGGGAACTCACCTCCACATCGTCCACGTCGTATTCGCCGAGCACCACGATGTGGGATTGGACACCATATAAGACATTAATGTAATAAAATTTGTGTTTATTTTATTTTCACTCATTTTTATTTTTAATGTTTAACTAAATTTTGTTATCTTTTATGAGGACCATTTTATTTAATTTTTTTAATAATTACTTAATAAAAGTAAAATTTAATTTGATAATTATTATAAAAATAATTAACTTTGTATTTATTTATTTAATTAAAATAATAATTAATGAAACTTACATTAATTATTTAATTAAAATAAAAAATGGAAAATGTTTACTTATTATTATGAAAGAGAATAATAATATGTGACATTATCTAACCGTTATAAATTATAAATATCCACCGTCTCATATGGTTATGTCATTCCTAATCAGTCATTTTATACAATTAATAAATAAATACCTATATTTTCTAGTTAAAAAAACTGCACATTAGAAAATCGGTATGGTGAGAACTGATTATCATTCTCCACTTAAAAAAAATTGAGAAATCGGTGTGGTGAGAACCGATTTCTTACCTATAAAAAAAAAACAAAATGAAAAGAGTGGTATATTGGTATTTAATTAAAAATTAGTGGTAGTTTAGTACTTAAATCAATTTTTATTGGTAATATAAAAAATAAAAATAAAAAACTAAACACATCTTGTTACCATACCCAAGTAACCTGACAACCAACATAGGATATTTTGGGTGATTATGATTAAAGACTTGAAATGAGCTAATTAAGAGGAAAAACAAAGAATATTTCAAGTCAAAACTTTATATTAGTTTTTAGTTTTATTTGTGTTTAATTTGAATTGTAATAATTTTAGTTAAATGGTGTAAGCCCAATATGGGTCTAGAGAATTGGCTTTTGGATAAGTTTGAAATGAATTAGAGTTTTCTCTTAATGAGGATGGTGAGTGAGATGTGTCTCCTATTTGAATTCTTGAATTAAAATTTGTTTGAATCTTATTCATGGCTTCCCTACCATTGTGGCGATTTCACATTGGCTCATCAATCATCATTGCTTGTGGCGCCTTCTTCATCTTCTCAACCTATTCCATCTTCGTTTCTTCCTTTTCCCTTTTATTTTGCCATTTTATTTGAAGAAATCACTTGGTTAGATCTTCAATCTCATGTGAAAGCACTCAAATCCATATCATTTGGTATTCAGAGATTGTCACCAAGTGGTAACATTTGTTCTTAACTTCTGTTTCTTAAGTTTTTGATGTTCTTTTGTTAATTATAAGTGCTATAATATGTGTGTGTGATAGTTTAGTTTGGTGATTACTTGTTGTTATTTTGGTGAAATTTTGAATCCTTAGTTGTTGTTTTCGAGAGAAAAAATATGAGTTTAGTTTCATCATCTTCTTCACTTGCAATTGTTTGATGCAAAGAAAAATATGAAAAGATAAGTTCTGAGAAAAAGTGATTATGCACAGAAGCACTTATTGAAAAGAAAAAAAGCATTTTGCAAAAAAATAATCCAGAACTGTTCTTAATGAAACATCAAACATATTTTACATTCTTGTTACCTATTTTATGCATTGCAAGTTTGATTTTAGTATCTTACCTCCCACATATTTTGATCACTTAGTCATTTAGTTCTAATATTTCTTATTTCTTTGATAATCTACTTAAGTGTGTCTTCATTAACTTAGTTTTTCTTGTTTGTCATTTTAAATTCTTAGTTTTTTCTTAGAGTTTTCCTTCTTGAAACTCTTGTGTTGATAGCTTTTGTGGACTTGTTACATTGTGTTTCGATTCTTGGATTTGAATTCTTGCTTGGGTTTTTTTTTTTAAAAACCAGAAAAAGAAGTTTGAGTGGAAAAAGGTAAGATTGCACATCATTGAAAAAATCCATCATTGAGTGATATACACGAATAGTACATTTCTTGAGTGTAAACACATAGTGAATGGTGAGGGCCTTATTTTTATCTTCTTAACTTGTTCTTATTATTTGTTTGATTATTGTGGTACTCGTTGATTTGTTGCTTTTGAAATCATGAGTGGAAGTGAACCAAACACCTTTTCTCCTAGAATCACTTATCTCATGGGTCACTTTACAAAAATGTTGAATACTCAAATGAATGCCTTGAGTGAAGAGTTTTTGAATCAAATAGATAGAAGATCTCATCATGGAAGATCTTCTCAAAATAAAGATAGGTTTGAAATTGATAAATAAAGAAGATATAGAAAGAAAGGAGATATGAGAGTAAATGTAGAGAAAAAGAAAGATGATGTTAAGATTATGATGAGAAATAGAGAAAAAGTAAGGAGGCCTAGATATTTGGATAGGGATGATATGAGGTATGCAAAAGAGAAAAGACACAAAGAATATAAAAAGGATAATCGAGAAAAAAAAAAAGGAAAGTAGATCATATGAAGAATATATTAGAGATTTTGTATTGGATCCGAAGTATGTGAAATATCTTTATGAAAATTGATATACAAAAGAGGCAAGAAAAGTAGAGAAACCAGCCTTGAGAGAAAAAGACAAAATTAAAGAAAAGAAAGAGAAAGAGGAAAAAAATAAGTTAGCCTTGAGAGAGAAATTGAAAATTAAAGAAAAGAAAGATGAAGTGGAAAAAAACTCGAAAGGCAAAGAGCAAGAAATTGAGTCTAACTATTTGTCTAACTTTGTTGATTCTTATGTTCAAAAGCTTGAAGATAGGTCTCTAAAAGAGGAATGCTCACAATCCATTGAAGTTAAAGGTGATTGGCCAAAGGTTTCTCAAAAGGATGTTTGCAAGGAAAATATTGGTTTGTTTCCTAGCAACTTTAATTCTTCTACTACTTTAATTCATGTTCCTCTTAAATTGTTTAATAAGTTTCTTCCTCCTATGCTTGATAGGTTTGCAAATATTCATGTTTAAATGCCTAACTTGTGTTATTTTCATAAGCCTCATTTGAAAGTTGAATCCATGATGCATCAAGTGTTTAATCCATCTTATTCTTCTAAACTTGATTTGAGAATTATGAGTCAAGACTTGAATGATTTTCTTGATAAATGTGTTGTTGTGCTCTCTAAAGTAAATTTGGTTCATGACAAATTTTTTGAAGAATGTGTTGGAATTCTTAAGAAACATTTGTTTGCTAACTTGAATATTTACTCTTATGTTCAAAATAGAGTTAGTATCTTGAGATTTTCTATGAAGGGTAAATGTTTTCATGTAGAACTAGTTGATAGTTGCACTACTACACCTCTCCTTACTCTTTCTGTTATTAACAAATCTTTTAAACTTTCATATGATACTCCTATTTTGTTTGAGGGACTTGTCCTGTTTCAAAAAGAACCTTCATTTGTTTATGAAGAAAGGAATGTCCATAATACTCAACTTGCTTTGAAGCCTTTGGAAATGCAAAATAACTTCTTGTCTGTACCAATTCCATTTCAAGGAAGGTAACATTGGTACTTAATGTCAAATTCAAGAGGTATAACTTTATCTCTATCTTGAAAACTCCTTATATTGGAAATGAATATGTTGAATTGTTGAATGCAAAAAGTGGAGTTGTTCATCACCTACTTGACACATTTAGTGGTTTTTCACAATTTCCATTTAATCCCGGTGGTAGCGTTAACATTATTCATCATATCTTTGACTTGTATTTTTCTTCTTGTAGGTTATGAATGAGCTAAATTCGAGGTCGAATTTCTTCTAAGAAGGAGAAAATGATGAGGACCTAAAATGAGCTAATTATGAGGGAAAACAAAGAATATTTCAAGTCAAGACTTTATAATAGTTTTTAGTTTTATTTGTGTGTAATTTGAATTGTAATAATTTTAGTTAAGTGGTGTAAACCTGATATGGGTCTAGAGAATTGACTTTTAGCGCATTTTAGAAATAAGGTAAATTCTTCTTTAAATACCTTGTAAGAGTCTCATTTTAAATAAGTTTGAAATGAATTAGAGTTTTCTCTTAATGAGAATGTTGAGTGAAATGTGTCTCCTCTTCAAATTCTTGGATTAGAACTTGCTTAAATCTTATCAATAGTTTTCCTACCATTGTGGCGATTCCACATTGGCTTATCAATCATTATTGATTATTGCGCCTTCTTCATCTTCTCAACCTAATCCATCTTTATTTCTTTCTTTTCTCTTTTATTTTGTCACTTTATTTAAAGAAATCACTTGATTAAATCTTCAATTTCATGTGAAAACACTCAAATTCACATCACGACTAGTCTATTTTTTTACAAAGACTTTTCTATTTATCTAACTGAAGTATTGTTTATGGTGAATTTTGATTTTTTTTGTTAAATCTACTAAATCTAACCATAAATAAATGTTTAATATGACAATCTTATTTATACATCCAATTATTAAAAAAATTTACATCAATTACTATGATGAAAAATCGCATCAAAGTTATCTATATTATTCTTCAAACAAGTTACAAGAAAAGATATACTTTCTTAAAAATAAAATACATAGCTAACAAGAATGGCAAGAGAATAATTTTTTTTAAAGAAAAGGTGAAAAGGTAAGAATTGTAATACTTTGATTTTTAAATTTTAAAATAAATTTACTTGAAGTTTACCTTAAAGTTATTTTTCTCAAAATAATCGATTATTAAAAATCGACGAATAAGTAAAGTGCAACATATACAATGAAAGTTAATATAAACTTTTACAATCAAAATAATAGTCTCAAGTAGATAATGAAACAGTCATCATATATATAATATATATAGGTGCCATCGATGAAGTATGGTGATCCATCATATACAGACCATTACATCCAACATGTCCAAAATAACTACATGTGGTGTCCACCAAGTGTATACTACATCAAAATACAAACCACCCCAACAAAATACATACACCCACCAAAATATTAAGTCAGGTAAAACTAAAACCTAGATACCTACAACTGATCACAAGGTACCGTACACACATACGTCGCCGATCGCCACAAAAGCCACACGACTCTTCCAACACAGCTCCCCTCCAACATTTATCATACCGGCTCTCCTACTCTCTAGAACAAGGGTTAACATTTTCATTATAAGAAAAAGAACAGCAAACTCCAAACGACACCAAACTACATCTAGAAGCTTCATACAGCAAAGAAAAATGGTGTTTCAGCCTTGGGACCATTTGTACAACTAGAATAAGCCATTGGTCCAAGTACGAAGGCCAAAAGCAGAAACTATGATGTACTTGAATGTCTTTGAGCTAAGTTAAGAACAGATCTAAGTAAATTCTTTTATGAAGAGTCAAACTGTGACAATGATGATTAAAAACATTACCAGACACGTGTCAGAAAAAGTTGAAAATAACCTGATAGGAAGGGGTAGCAGGTGAGAGTTACAACGGCGTCACTACTTCTACCATCGGAGGGCCAACAAGGATGTTGGTGTGGCTAGTTTGTTGAAGAGACTCACAATGAAAAAATGCACAAACAAGGGTCGACCAAACATCCACAGTTCCAGAAGAGAAAGGGAGAAAATGAAGTTGAGAGAAAATCTAGCATTTTGGTGGCTAGAATTTCTCATGGCCAATAGTGTGGCGAAGCAGTAACGAGAAAGAAAGTTTGGGGAGATAAAACGTACAAAATAAAGGAGTACAACAATTTTGGGAACTCAGTAGCGGAATGGGGATGGGATATGTCACAAAGAATTGTATCAATCTGATACCAAATGGAAATTATATAGGTTTTAGGTAAGGAAGGAGAAAATGAATGAATAGATACTCACAAAATAGGACATTAAATTGATATGATATATTATGAGGTGATACTAGTACTAGACTGCAAATCCTAATCAAATATGGAAACAAAGCAAGAAATCTAACAAAATCAGGAAACAACCCAACAAGAACATCTAAAATACTCTAATAAAATATTATAAAGATGTAAAGATATATATGACATTTTCCAGATTCTAACAACTTGGATATTTAGCTCATTAATGCTAATAGTATAACTAGTAGCATAATAAAAAGTCAACCTAAGAAATTATCTCAGGTTTAAGACTTTAGAAAAGAATTCAGAAATTTTATGCCAAGGATAATGGTGTACTGTGCATGCTAGTAAACATTAAAGTTCAATGGTTTTAATTAGCTACTACATACTTGAATGTAATAGTTGGTATAGCACCAAAAACTACCATCAACCACAATACAGCTGTGTATGTTGGGACATCTGAAATCAAGAATAAAGTTAAAATCAAGCAAAAATATATCAAGAAAGAACTTACACAACAATGCGGCTAACAATAAAATAGACCAATAATCATTTTCAAGTTTTAGTCCACTATTTCAGGAAAGCATAACAAACACACCCCATTTATTTATGTTATCATCCAAACTACACAGCCTTTACTTTATTCTTCCAAGTTTATCAGATAAGTAAACAAATATGAAAATATAAAGGCCTATTTGAATTGTGAAAATGTTATTGTTTTAAATTTTTATTTTCACTTTTAATTACAAAAATAATACCTTGTTTTCACCCTATTTACTGTTTCCATTGTCTTGCATAGAAACACGAAAAAAAATGTTTCCTAAACAAAACTTCAAAACCGGGAATTAGAGTAAAAAAAAAATAGCATTTTTTAAATTGAAAGTGGAAGCACAAGCTGGTTTCACTGTTTCCGCACATTGAAGTTAAGAATATACTGTAGTGCATTGCAAAGGACTTTACCCTCCCTAAAGAAAACAAAACGAGAAAAATACAAAATTTCAAGCAATTCAAAATAGTCAGGCCAGAGTCCAGTCCAGACATTTCCCCACTCGTGGGCAACTCAAATAGGTTTCTCATGACTATTTACCCGGATCCCAAGCTTTATATAAGCAAGCATCTGAACTGATAAGGACGGTGAGCAAGCAAAATTAAGAGCTGGATTGAAAATGAGGACACGAATCGCTAGATTTAAGATTTTTCACATAGTAAAAATAGTTAAATGAACAAAAAATTGTCTCCACATACATGAAGAAAAAAATATATTCTTATTCGGGGGCGTTATCATGAAACTGGGGTGCAATTATGATAGTTATCACAAATAGCATTAAAATATAGAGACGTTTAACCCATTGTCCAAAATATAGAAAGAACATGTAAAAATGGACATTCTTACCCGCAATAAATGGCAACCAATTTAAAAAAGGCAAGGACTTTCCAAATTGCTGAGCCCACCATTCAGCACCTGTAGAAAAATAATAACATGATTGAATTTTAAGCATATATAATATTAAACAACAAAGATAAAAGAAAGGGCATACCCACGATAGCAGTGAAAAAGTAAGCGAGGTATATTATCATAAGACCCTCTCAGTAGGTCCATTTACAACAGGAAGTATAAGTGTATTGATGAAATAGCTGCATCCAAGACATTCAAAAGAAAATCAATATCTCTAATCTGTCTAAAAGTATAAATGGAATATGGTATTAAAATATATAATCATGCCAACAGGGTCTTATATATAATAATAATAATAATAATAATAATAATAATAATAATAATAATAATAATAATAATTATAATAAAATAATAATAATAATAATAATAATAATAATAATAATAATAATAATAATGTATTAGAGTATACATCTAATATCACCACGAATTTTTTTAATTCCTGTAATTTAGTCAACACGGTCTTATATTTAGCAACGAAGGTATTACTATTTTAAAAAAAAATACAACGGTGTATAACATATTGTCTACTAAATATTAATTGAACATAATAACTTACTACTCCCAGGTTGCACCATAAAATGTAACTGCAGATATTAACCACCACCAGAAAGTACTTCTTCCACACATGGATGTGCTCCCAAAAGCAAGTGCTTCAAACTGAAAAACAGTACACTTATAGATGATTGTCTTTATTTTCTTTTAATGGTTTGAAAACAATAACCAAAGCTAAAAGAGACATACTGTACAAGCAAGTGCATCACACCCTGCAATGCAGTTGAAAATATCTTCATTAATGACATACAGGTATACATGATGAAAAATAATAGAATGAAAAACATGCTGAAGGAAAATAACCATGATCAAACAGCTCCCCCAATGGGCTTGAAGAATTTGTTCGCCTAGCTTGCTTCCCATCAACAGCATCAAATGTCTAGCAAACATATATATGCATTAACATATATATAAACACACACATATAAGCCCTTGTGACAAAAACACATATACAAACAAAAACATAATAAAATTAATCACGGGAATCAATGGAAGATTAGGCGTTATATGGTAAAATGCCCCTGTCGATAAACCATAAGAGAATTACACAAAATTCCTAAAAACATAATAACCAGGAATGGTTACAACTTACATCAAAGACAGAAAAGCAGGGCTACCCCACAGAAGATTGAGACTAAGTGAGCAAGCACCACAATATGAGAATTTAACTAACCTGGTATAAAAACAGAAGTAGCCCATGGGCAAAATGAACCCATCTTGGAGGAGCTGTGTCCAATTGAGGTGAGTATATCTGGAATAAATGAAGAAATGTCAGTGTGTGATTGATAAGGAATTCACTATTTCAACACAGCAATTCAAACTATATCCAAATTCCATTCCATGAGAGAGTTATAAACACCTCCACTAAAGAAATCAACAGAAATCTTAAAGATACTCTATATACTCATTTCTACAAATTGCAAATTTCATCATATATCATTTGGAAAAATGAATACTTTTCTGAGACATTGGAAAATTATCAACTTTATGAAGCACAAAGATTAATGGACTCAGGTTCTACTCACATAGCCAAGCAATGCAGACAATAGTAAGGACATAAATCCTCTCAGAGTTATCTGCAACCAAACAATTTAAGAAATATCATCAGTGCCAATAATATAGCTTATGATAATAACGACATTAACAATTATAGATGATAAGACAAAAAAAAGGAAGTAATGGTTTACCAAGTTTGAAGTAATGGGTGGGAGCACAATTTGAGAGTTGTAGCTAGAAGCAACTACAACCTGAAATCAACACACCAATGAAATAGAATGGACCATCATGCACCTGGATTCTGAAAAACTCAAAAAATACCAACCAAAGAGCTTGGAAGTTGAAAACTTGGACACCCACGATAAAAGGCCAGAAAGTAGTAAGACATTGAAAAAAGGCTGGGTCATATCAGTTAGATGGATATTGGATCATTCATTTTTTGCAATAAAATTTCCCAAAGCAATGCAAAAGGAACTGATTCTTCTATTCAGACGCTAGTTTCAAACAAATTTGCAATAAATACAACCAGATGTATTTTTCCATTCAAGATCAATCAAGCATAAATCCCATTTGAGTTAGTATGTTCGTTTAGCCAAAACAGTCAATTACCAAAGAGCATGCTCAAAATCTATCATGCATGTATGTAACTTTTATCATTCTCATATAATTGGATATGACCACAGATCGATTTTTTAGCCCATAAATAGGCCTCGTATTTTATTTCTCATCAAATGAAGTTCACAGTGGAAATAGTAGAAATACGCAGCCAAAAACACAACCAACAGTAATAATTACTTTAATCAAAACAAACACTTTCAATTAAATTTATCTTAGATTAAATAGGGACAAAAGAAACCGCCCTCAAATTGCAATACAAAGTCCATTATCAAAAATACTACAAAAAAAAGTTTGGATGATCCCACAAAAACACCACATTCAACATAGTACATAATAAATCCTGGTTTAACAAAATCAATGCACCCCAAGAAAACTCATGTTAAAGGATAATAACATCAACAAATCACGGGTTTGTTATCAAAGGCCTCTCTTGCTTCCAACAAGTCGGGGCAGAATCTCTTCGCAAGAATTTCAACCTGCTCAAGAAATGACTTCCCTACATGCTCCCCAATATGTTGGACCATTTGATCCCATCCTGCATACATCACCAGACCTATGCTCCAGCAGATAGTCCCATTCTACATCCTCCCTGCAGCAAGCATCCAAAGTATATAGAGCATTTATCAAGCGGTAGTCATCAGTATCACACCACTCACCACTAGCAACCAGAGGCGTTGTTAACTGTTCATACCACTTTTTGCAACAGAATGAACTATTTCGGGTGCTCAATTTGTTACCAATTGCCTCCCAACTAATATTATCTCGCAACATACCATGCATTGATTTTCTATAAGGCTCTGTTGCCCTTGTGCGCAGATCCAGGTTCACTAAATCAAATAAAGTTTGATACTTGTCTTGGGACCAATGTCCTTTTTTTAAATTGGTAAATTTTAATCTACGCCATGCATCTTTTACCTGAAATCGACTTTTACCCAAAGCGTCGGCTATTGGCCTCCAATCAGATCCATGTATCTCGTGGGCCTTCCGTATAAATTCAAGCTCATCAGGTGTCCACCTACACCTCTCACCGTTTTCCAACAAAACATGACCACGTACATAAACACTCTGGACAGGCCTCTCAGGTATGGCTTCTGCAATTTCCTTCCAACAACCTCTAATTTCGGGGTGTAATTCGCAATGGAGAATCATATCTAAACCATTCTCTCCCAAACCATGAGAATCTATATAGTCAAAAACAGCTGCTTTGATTTTCTCATCTTCTTCTGGTGTAAACCTTTTCCCGCGCAATAAGCCATCACAACAAACCTCCACTTGATCAGAAAAAGTTACTCGTTTGGGTTTCCATGTTCTATTCTGTGCACTGTTAGGAGTTTCACCAGTAACTGCCTCAGCAACCTTTTTTTTCTTCCTCTTCTTGCCTTGATCATTAGCCTTAGCATCACCATCATTGCTATTAAAATCATTGTTCTCCATACTTTTGCTATTGTGATTCAGTTCATTCTTCTTCATCGTCTTGCCTTGGTCACCATCATCTTCACCTTCAATTGATTTCTTCTTCTTCTTCTTCTTCTTCTTCTTCTTCTTCTTCTTCTTCTTCTTCTTCTTCTTCTTTCCATGGCCATCATCTCCACATTCATTGCTTTTAAACTTGCCATGCTCCTTACGTATGCTTTCTTCACTTAGTTTCTTCTTTTTCTTCTTCTTCTTATCTTGCACGTCATCATTACCTTCATTGCTTCTAAAGTCATTGCACTCCTTAAGTTTACTTCCTTCAATTAGTTTCTTCTTTTTCATCTTATTTCCTTGGTCATCATCTTCACATTCATTGCTTTTGATTTCATTATACACCTCATGTCTGCTTTCTTCACTTCGTTTCTTTTTCTTTATCTTCTTGCCTTGCTCGCCATCTTCACCATCATTGCTTCTAAAGTCATTACCCTCCTTAAGTTTCTTTTCATCACATAGTCTTATCTTCTTTTTCATCTTTCCTTGGTCATCACTTTCACATGCATTGCTTTGGAACTCGTTATACTCCTTATATTTTCTTTTTTCACTCAGTTTTTTCTTCTTTTTCTTCATCTTCATCTTCTTCCCTTGCTCGCCATCTTCACTTTTATTGCTTTTGGCCAAAGGCATATCAACTACATTGCTTTTGGACATATATCGATCACCTCCATAGGTTTCACCCTCTTCGTCTTTAGTTCTTTTGTTTTTCTTGCTAAGAGTTTTCATCTTCTTTGTGTCCCTGTTCAAGGACAATAGAATGAACATGGTTATCAAGCATTTCTTTAAAATTAACTGAATAATAACAAAATAAAATCGTAGAGAAAATCAATAATTCAAAAGTAACTTGAGTTATTATATATGTCATAAAATGATATAATTTATTTAATCATTGTGCCATTCCAATCTATATATTGGCATAATTGTTTTTATTAGTGTTGTTGATGGCAGTTCATGACGGCGAGCCCGAAATCCGCCATAAACATTTGGCGGACGGCGTGGCGGACACATTAAAAATAAAATAAAACACCAATTAAAAACCAAATTAAATTAATTTAAGATGATTTAAAAACTGAATGAATATAAACAAATAGTGAAACTAGGATAGCGCAGCAATTTTCATAGCAAACTCATCAAAATCTGCCTATGCTATAGGGCTATCGCCGCCTATTTGACAACACTAGTAACATTTAAGCAATTATTAGAGTTCTTTTTTAAAACTCAATTACCTGGTCACCAAGGATTAACACGTTGAAGCTAATTTAAAGTTATAAAAACACACAACATAGCCATGAACAACATCAGAAAGGCATAGAACCAGTATAAGAATACATGGCTTAATAATCTTATCATTCAGAAGTTTCTCTTTCAGGATGTGTTGCAAGCTATCATTTCTAGATGCATTATACAAAGTCGATGAGAAAACCGAAATGCCATGAGCAGAATAAGCCTAATTCAAACTCAAACACTAACTTCACACGAGGAGAACAATCCTAATTTCACAACATGAGTAGACCTAAATTATGAACTCACTAATTTCTTACTTTCGGAATTGTCAATCGCACCGTTTTTTCACAGAGTCGCGGTGCAGAGTGTAGCTCTAATCTAACTTTGTTATTATAGGTTAAAAAAACACTATAAAAATTATTTTTACGAAAATTACTTAAAAATGATAAAAGTTATTTCACACTCACTTTGAAACTTTTTCTTAAAAATTCTCTTTTAGAAAAAGTAAAAATTCCCTTTTGAAAAATTATAACAAAATATTTATTATTTTTTAGGTTAAATATATTTTTGGTTCAAATAAAATTAAGATATTATAATTATTTTTAGTCTAATGTACTTGTTAAGAATCTAAGTGGAAGGAAGAGTAGTTCAACATATATGGTCATGGTAGCACTATAGTGGATTAACACAGCATTAACTTCATATCCACTTGACCAGTGATTTTGTGAGGAAGGTTTCCAAATGCGACCCTCAAGAGAATATGCAACTATTCTATTCATTTAATATGAAATTAATGTAGCACAATTTCGTAGTGAACCACACCATAAAAAATGTTTCAATGGCTGCCTTTATTTAGTATGATTAATGCCGAACATAATCGTCACTGTATTAATTACATATTTTTGTGATTAGTGAATTAGTGTGGCAATAAATATTGGACACTTTTTAGTGAATCAAAACATAAAATTGTTTCATTGGTTGCCTTTATTTTGTATGAAAGTAATGTTGAAGAGGATTTACACTGCATGAATTACATTCTCACATGATTGGTAGTTTTGTGAGACATGTTTCCATGTGCAGATCTTAAGAGAAGATAAATCATATTTATTTAATAAGTAGTTAAGTATACACATTTTGAAGTGAATCAAAACATAAAAAAAATGTTTCAATAGATGCCTTTATATGGTATGAAATTAATGGTGAAAAGGATTGATATTGCAATAATTACATATTCACCTTATTAGTGTTTTTGAGGCATGTCTCTATTTGCACGCCTTAAGAGATTGTTCGACTGTCGTAATCATTTAGTATGCAATAAATGTTGCACATTTTTGTAGTGAATCAAAACATAAAAATTATTTTATTGACTACCTTCATTTGGTATGAAGTTAATAATGAGGAGGATTGGCATTACATTAATTACATATTCACGTGTCGGTGATTTTTTTAGGCACGTTTCCATGTCTGGACCTTGAGGGAACGTGGAATTAACGTATTTATTTATTATGCAACTAATACTACGTACTTTTGTAGTGATTCAAAACATAAAAATTGTTTCATTGATTGTCTTCATTTGGTATGCAATTAATGTTGCACATGGAGTCGTGTGTCTAATAGAACGATGTGAGCTTCATCATTAAACATGTGTTTTGATACTGATCAAATTCTGCATGTGCATTGAATAAATAAATTAGCGGTATTAGAGTTAGAGAGGGATTGGATAGAATTAATTTGGATTCTAGGGTTAGGATAAGATTTGTGCAAATTAGGATTGGAGAACTTAGTATGGTCTAGTAATAATAGATAAATGAGGCTAACGGGATTTGTTACAAAGAATTGAGTTAGTGAACAGAACCTTGTCTACATTTTAAAGACAATTATTAAAAATTTGTGATTGTTTATGGTTTTAATCCTCAAACTCTGTTTGGTTTAGTTCCATTACTTTTTTCTCACTCAATTATTTTCAATGGAAAGAAGAAGATTAGAATTGTCCAGAAAATACATAATAAATCTAGCTCGACGTTGAGAAAACAAAAGGTGGCATATGCTTGTGTTTAATCCCATCAATGTGATCAAACAAATGTGCACTACAAAATATTCAACAAAACACTTACTTAATTGATTTAGACGTATTTTTTGACATTGAACAAAAATTTAGCGAGAAGAGTTCATATGCCTAACAAATAAATCTTATGTATGATTCAAGCTTTGGAAGTAGAAAATGAGAAAGATGATCTTATCTTTTATTTGAATTAAGTAACATCTAAATTTAGTTGTAATTTTATAATTGATTTAGTTGGTTATTCAAATATGAAAATAGAATTGTATAAAGATAGTGAGAAAAATAAATACATAAATGGGGGTTGAGTTGTACTTTATAAAACTTTATCTTTAAAACATTTTTCAAAAATTCTTTTCAAAATATTAAATGATGAACACTTAGTTTTATGAAAGAATATTTTGAAATACTTTGACTATATAACTTAGTTTAAATAACATGTTAGTTGTAAATCAAATTCAGCAAATGGTAGCTATGTCCAATACATTCTTTACTCAAAAGATTTTTCTATTATTGAGTCAATGAATACATTCCTTGCGAGTATATGTTGGTTGTCACTCCACCTATACATCACAAATTTTTAACAACGACACAACTATGCACTTGTTAAGCATCTTTTAAGTATCTTTTTTTCACTCGACAATTATAATACTATTGCAAAACAAAGTGTTTAGCTTCTTAATCGGTTTAGAAACTAAACAGAAGATGTTAAACAATTAGAAAGTCGGTTAAAAAATTCTAAGAGTTTTTACAATTCGGTGTCTTGAAATGAATTTCAGTAGAGTATTATTTCTAAGTAATTGTTGATGTTGAAAATTCAAGTCTTCAACCTATATATTTGTTGTAGAATCGGTCCTTTTTGGGATTTGAAAAATCATTCTCTTCTTATCTTTTGAGCGTTCGATATATATTTTGATTTTATCCGTCGGCACATTTTCAAAATTTTGATTCCCCATACTAATAAAAACGAGGCGTTGCATTCTTCATCGAGTGATTTAAAATCAAACAAAGTGAAAAATATTTCAAACGTTGATAATGAAAGTGCATCAATTACAGAAGGAGAAGATGCTTCTTTGAAACTATTAGCTCAAACCAATATTGCTTTTTATAGATTTCCCATTGATTTCAAACTACTATTTATATTATTTACTAGTTAATCTGGTACCATTATTTTCCCTAAATCCCAAAGTATCTTATTCTATTTTTCATGTAGTGAAGTGAGCCCAACAACCCAACCTCTATTAATTAAAGTTTGGATCCAATGTTTCTCTCAGTAATATCTTCAACGGCCCTAATCACGTGACCCAAAATCTTCTTCCGATTCGCAGCGTACACGTGTCCATCCCATCCACGCTTCACCAAATCAACGGCCAAACCAATCGCAGCCCTAACCGTCTCCTCAACGCTATCATGTGCCGAGTCGATTATCCCCACCCGCACCGCCTCCTTAGCAGTCATCTTCTCCGCCTGCATCAGGATCCGACGGCGAACCGCAGGTGCTCCGACCTTAGCATCAACGACGGCGATAAACCAAGCCGGAAGAACATGATCAATGTCAAGCTCGCTCATGTAGAGAAAACCTCTATCGGATCGCATCAAAACATAGTCATGAGCGAGTGCGAGAATGTAACCGGCGGCGGAAGCGTGACCGGTGACGGCGGCGATGGTAGGCATAGGGAGAGAGATGAGATCGGAGACGACTGAACGCAGTAAGTCGTCGATGAGGATGATACGGTCATTGTTCATGGATTCAGCCTCGTCGATTTCGTAGCCGTTGCAGAAGAATTTTCCATGAGCGGCGGTGATGAGGGCGGAGGAGGTGGTGGCTTCTTGACGGACACGGTGGAGGGAAGATTTGATGGAAGTGAGGAGTGTGGGGTTGAGAAGATGTTCGTTGTTGCCGGTTAGTGTTAGGATGAAGATGTTGCCTTTTTTCTCTAAGCTACACATTTTTTAATTAATTAATTAATTAATTAGTGTAAGTGATTCTTAGGGAGTAAATTCTATGAAAAGACACAAAATCTTAAGAATTGATGAACATTGGGAACTTATTTAATAGTAGTGAAAAAATTTCAATTGTTGAATGTTGACTTGTCCATCTTTTGATTTTGAACAAAGACTTTTCAATCTTATGCTTTTCTTTAGGTGAAGTAAGGTTGGTGTGTGAGGTAGAAACAAGTGAACATTGAGTCATATATAAAGAAGATAACTTAAATATATTTTTTGTCTTAAGTTTTTTTTGGCAAAGATTAGTGTATAATTAACTTGTAGAATGATGTGATGATTGTCTAAATCCTTCTTGATCCAACTGTTTATACTCCTTCATTTATGTATCTTTTTAACCTTATGATTCTTTAGAAAAGGGAACACAAGTAATTTAGAGTTCTGCTATACTCTTCAAAACGAATCCATCTATCTTATTCTATTTGAAAAAAAGAAGTGGTTTAACTATTAAAGAGCTCCCGACAAAAACATAAGAAACTATTAAAAGCTTGAATTTCTTTGAATAAACTAATGAGCTTTAATTTGACTGGTCTTTACTATACCTTCATGTATTTGATTTCTAATTTTCTATATATATATATATAACGATGATGTGAATTATCCCATAAATATAGCTCATGATAGCGGCAAAGATGATTTCAATCTTTTAAGCAACATTTTTCCTAAAAAAAAAATATTGGTAACTTACTCTACTACTATTTGTTATAAATAAAAAATAAAAACATGTAAAAACAAAGGAAGAATACTAAATTCAAACTTATACATTTGTATATCAATGTTTTTACAGTTATCAACCGAATAATATTTACTAGGCAAGATTAGCGGGTCTTTGTTGTTAAATTTAAAGGAATGTGGTTTCAATGTTTCATGTGCAACATTTCAAAGCTATTATTCTTGAATATGTGATGACAAAATAAATAATTAGGGTTGAAAATAAGTCTACGACAGACTTAGGTCAGGTTAGACTTTATTGTATATCATGTCTTCCATGAGAGTCTTATAAAGTATATAATTAGAAGAGTTGAATTTAATCATATTCGGACCTTTATTTTTCTTCTCCATTTAAATGCACAAATCAAATCCACCAAACTCTAGATACCACTTTGTTGGAAAAAATCAGAGATAATTATCTCAATAATGCGGAATATTCTCCCCCACCTGTGCAGATAAATGACCAAACAGAAAATACAATTTCAAACAATTGGGAGAAAATTAAATATGAGACAAACACAATTTTTAACGTGGAAAACTTCCCTCAAGAGAATAAAAACCACGTGACCTAGTCTAATAAAAACCTCTAATATAATAATTAATTGGTACATCAGAGTCTTCCTAATAACACTAGGGAACATCAATCAACAATAGTCATCACCAAATAGTGGAAACTAAACAAAATAATAAACAACCTTCCACTAAAGTAGGTATTCCAAAGTAAATCTTAGAGAAGGTAAAACTACTAAGACTGTATATTAAAAGAACAAACTTAGTCGTAGAAATAACATACTAGAATTGTAGATCAAGCGGAACAAGTTTGCTACACACCTGTTACCACCAGAATCCAATTTTCTTCTTCTCCTTTTTCTGTTGCCGTCATTGCTTTTCCTTTTTTTTTGTTCAAGCACCGTTCACTTTTGTTTTATTAGGGATTTCAAAAATTTCAAAATCCTTTTTTGTTTCTTTCACATGGGCCAAGCCCAATAAATCACTTTGTTCCCCTTTTTTTCTTTAATAATAAAACTAATAAAAATCAAAATTGCTACCCGCACCCCTCCCATTACTACTCACACCCCCTTTTTTATAAAAAAATAAAATACCCAAAATGTCCTTTTATGTTTATAACGTTTTTTAACTTCATTTCTCCATTCATCAACATTCTTAACATCTCATAACTCACATATCACATAATCACCATACCTCACCAACCTTAACTCATAATCATTCAAAACTCACATGACTCACTCATAACCTACACCACATCAGTTTCCTCTTCACATTGTGGTTAAAGTAACCTAAAAATGTATGTTTATTGTTCTATTTTTGAGTTCGAGTTTTTTTCTTCTTAATCTGGGGATTGTACGTGAACTCAGTTTACGTACGTTGTAACTTTACGTGAACTGAATTCACGTATGTTGGAAAAAATTATAAATCTCAAGATGTGCGTAATCTTAATTCACGTAAACGTACATGATTTAAGATTGCGTAATTAATAGAGATTGAATATTAAAACAGCTACATGAACTCAGTTCACGTAAACGTACGTGAACTCAGTTCATGTAAACGTACGTGAATTGAGTTCACGTATAAGTATAGCAAAATCCTGAAATTTTTGTGTTCCTTTTTGGATCCAGATAAATGGACCAAGGGGGAGACAACAGTGACAAAATGTATGAAGGTTTGGAACCTGATTTTGAGGATATGGATGATGGTTTAGAACGTGATTTTGATGCAATGAATGATGGTGTTGAACCTGAAATTGAAGACGCTATGAACAACAGAGGTGAACCGGTTATAGTTGATTTGACTGATGTGTTTAGCACCGACAGGATGTTTGATACGCAAGATAATTTATTGAAATGGGCTAGAAATGTTGGAAGGGAAAATGGAATTGTCTTTGTCATTTTTAGATCTGAAACTGCGACAGCACGACTAAGAACAAAGACAAAATTAATTCTTGGTTGTGAAAGAAGCAGTAAATATAGACCTTGGAAGAATAAACCTACGAGGAGTACTTGGAGTAGAAAATGTGAATGTCCATTTAGATTGAGAGGAACAACATCAAGTGTTGGTGATGGATGATATCTGCATGTAATATATGGTGTCCATAACCACGAATTGGCCAAAAAAACTTATTAGTCATGTTTTCTTAGGCCGATTGTCTCAGGAAGAAAAAGTTGTACTTGGTGATATGACGAAGAACATGATCAAACCAAGAAACATATTGATGACACTAATGGATCATAATGTTAAAAGTTTGACGATAATAAAACAAGTTTACAATGCACGTCAAACATATCATTCATCACTTAGAGGTAATAGAACAAAAATACAACATCTTTTGACATTGATGAAACGCGACAAATATGTTTATCGATATAAGAAGGTAGAGGGTTCAGATGAGTTGAGGGACATATTTGGGGCTCATCCAAACGCTATCACTCTTGTAAATAATTTTCACATAATATTGATTATGGATACCACATACAAGACATGTAGGTATCGAATGCCATTACTTGAAATTATTGGTGTTACATCTACTGAAATGACATTTTGTATGGGATTTGCGTATCTACAGTCTGAGCGTGCTGATAATTTTACGTGGGCACTACAAATATTGAAAGAACAGATTACAGGTGGTGAAGTTGAAGTAATCGCTACTGATAGAGACCTTGCTTTGATGAACGCAATTCAATATGTTTTTCCAAAAGCAGTCAATTTATTATGTTTGTTTCATGTATGCAAAAATGTCAAAGCAAAGTGCAAGATGACTGTTTTTCCACAAATAAAAAAGCAAGTGCAAATAATGGAGGCATGGGAGGCTCTTGTTTATAGTTATGATGAGACTTAGTACTACATGAATTTGGCTATCTCTGAAGGAATTTGTTGTAGCTCTTCTATCCTTAATGATTATGTACATGACCAGTGGTTAATTCCTCACAATGAAAGATTTGTTGAGGCGTGGACAAATAGAGTTATGCACTTTGGGAACACCACAACACAAAGGGTTGAGTCGGTGCACTGGAGTTTGAAAATAATATTACAAGACAACATTAGTGATATATGCAGTGTTTGGAAAACTATCAATAGCATGATTGTATTACAACACAGTGAGATAATAGCATCATTTGAAAAGAACATAATTCAAAAGGTCCATCAACATAGCAACAGATTGTACGCCAATTTGCATGGTGTTGTGTCCAAAAATGCAATAGATCACATTGCGACAGAGTTTGATCGTGTGAAGTATATAGGTATAGATAAGTCTGAATGTCGTTGCACATTTAGGAGAACACATGGTCTACCTTGTGCATATGAAATAGCCAGGTATAGTATGATCCCCCATTCCACTTCGTTAGACGCTATTCATGTTTGGTGGACTAAATTAACTTTTCATGATGATGGATCGGGTAAACCTTCAGAATCATCTGTGAAACATGAAATAGATGTGATAGTGAAAAAGTTTGATGAACTTGATGTACTTGGTAAAATTGCACTTAAAGGTAAATTACGAGAGATCGCGTATCCATCGACTACGTCGATGTGTCCACCAGTTGACAAGGTAAAAACAAATGGTGCACCTAAAAATGGAAAAAAGTAAGGTATCAAAAAGAGATAATTCAACCAAGCGTGATCCATCTTGGTGGGAGTATGTGGATGCGAGCATTCGATGCAGTGGCACAAATGCATGTAGCACTGTAACATCTAATAAAGTACAACAACCTCAATCATGAGTCAAAAAGCTTACACCTCGACCATCAGTCAACAAGGTTCAACAACCAAGAGTTCTTCTCTTCAACGATTGGTTGCCGGTTGAAATTCATAAATTCATAGATGACATTATTGACGTCGGCGAGGATGGTAATTGTGGATATGGTGCAGTTGCAAGTTTACTTGGAATGGGTGAGAACTCTTGGGCATTCATTCGTCAAGAATGTGTGGTAGAGCTTCAAGAATTCATGTCTCATTACGAGATAATATATGGTGGACAAAATTTTGTTCAACAACTTATACACAGTGTGTATGTTGAACAAGTTGCAACTATGGATAATTGGATGACACTTTCAGAAATGTGATATGTGATTGCTTCGAAATTTAACTTGGTTTTCGTCGCATTATCACTTAACCAATCGCAAATATTTTTTCCACTTAGAATTCCACCACCAACATCTATGTCAGATCATTGTACGATAGTTATTGCATTTGTTAAGAACTGTTATTTTGTGCAGGTATTAATTGTGGTAGTTATTTAATTTTTCCACTTAGAACTATCACTTTAACATGTATTATTTGTGAAGGTATTAACTGTCATATTTAATAAATTATTGCTTTTAACAGGTTTACTTAAAGTCAAATTCCCTTATACCACCAGCAAGTAATTTGTGGAGAAAATATTGCACTGAAGAATCACGACAATGGGAGTTTACTTACAATGATCTCATGCAACATTGATTGAAGATATTTCCATGCAATATAGATGAATATGTTGTAAACTGAATAGTAAACTGGATGAATATATTGTAAACATATTCTAATACATTTTATCCAAAATATTACATATCCAAAATATACCAAAATATTCTAAATAAATCCTAAGTCCGTCTATTTCTCCTACGATATGGTACTGTGTTAGTCCAATCTCCACCACCCCCTCTAAGTTCGCAGCATCAAAATTAACTCATTGACGAGTGTCATGCCATCAGGTAGTATCAGTTGCCGACCAATAAGCTCTTCAGCAATTTCTATTGTTCAACGCTGCAATAAAATATAAATTAAATAATTTAGTTAAAATAAAATATGACTAATTAATTTTTTTATGTAATTAAGTTAAAATAAAATATGACTAGTTAAAATAATTTAGATAAAATAAAATATGAATAAATAAAATATGACTAATTAATATACTGTTACGTCAACTGCTTCATCGGCGGCATCAGCTGCATGATCAGCAGGTTTTGCATCAGCTGCATGAGCAACAGGTTCTTCATAGACTGGTTCTCTACAAATGGCGTATGG
Organism: Cicer chorassanicum; assembly: GCA_037974735.1. NCBI lineage: Eukaryota > Viridiplantae > Streptophyta > Magnoliopsida > Fabales > Fabaceae > Cicer > Cicer chorassanicum. Next base: position 37,879,520 of record JBBPBP010000003.1, on the reverse strand, counting down.
ATGAGAAATTCTGTGAAACCAGTTCATGTAATCATTCGGGCAGACTACATGTCCCTGCACAACTCCGTCATCATCCACTACATGCACAACATATTGCGTAAACATAATGTCCATTTCATCTGGTGTTGTCATCTGACCCACTACCTCTAACGGTGAGCCAGGAATGGTCTGGACATGACTGTATTGACGCAATACCTTGTCTGGTAGATGAGCATACATCTTTGGACCCCATCGTATCCACCCTCGAAATAAAGAAACATCTTCAAAAGGTCGCTTCACTCGATGCTCCCCATATGGTGTCCAACAGACCTCATCGACGTCAATCTCGTCAAGAGCTTTCCTAAATGGAAGAACCAAACTCTTATCCCTTTTTGGCTTCCATCTAAGTGCTCTGGGTAGTCTTCAACATAACTAGTAGAAAGTTTACAATAATCTCTACATAATGTAGGAAAATGCTCACAGACCCATATCTGCACATATATAATAACATATCATTAGTTTAGAATCATTAATAATAGAAATTATTAACACAATAAACAACCATACAGTTTACCTATAACAGTGTCAGATACCTTGAAATAGTTCCGGTCTGATGCATGTTGGCTTCTTGAAGATTGTCATATAGGTAAGTAAGAGTAGTTGCACCCCATGCAAATCCCCCGCAAGAATTGAGGTCTCGGAAGAAGTCAAGATAGGCAACGCTAACTGCGTAGGCACTCTTATCGCTGAACAGTGAGCAACCGACCAAAAACAAAAGAAATGCCCTCGCAGTCATTTGTCAATGCTAGTCACGACAGCGCTGATGGTATACCTCAAGTAACCAACTATACCGAACTATGGCTCTCAGCGTGACATTAAATTCAGCATAACCAACAGCGTGACTAACTCCAAGAAGCTCAGCCAATATATCTGCACTGTCATCCTTGTTAAATACATTAACATTGAAGAATGCACCGGTGATGGGGATATGCAGCAAAGAGGACACATCGTCCAAAGTAATCGTCATCTCCCCAATTGGAAGATGGAAGCTACGTTGTCACCTCTCTACCAATGCAGAAATGATCCATTTGTCGATCATTTCGTAGTTGCATTTTAGCAACGAATACAATCCCGAGCTTTTAACCAGTTGTTGAACCTCTTCATGTTCAATAACAACTTCTTTTAATTTTTTTACCGTTGCTAAACACCCTTAATTCCCCGTGATCCTGAAATTAATTAAGCGAAAAAATATAAGTTAAAACACATTACGACAACAATTATTAAAAATTTAATTTAATTTGATTGAGAAAATTACCACGCCATCCCAGATTCGAGTCGCCACATGATCGCCGAATGTCCTAAGGACAGAACTGTCAATCAGACCACCAGGATATCCATCATCCTATAGAGGTTCATCTATGTCATCTGGTTGGGCTTTGGGTTGGGCTTCTTCCTGTTGTTGTTGTAGTCGTCGCCGCTGTGCCCGTGCGAAAGCAGTTGGCCTAACACGACGACCCTCCACATTAGAAGTACCCTCGTTAATTATAGTGCGCACCATATATGCAAAACTAAAATCATAATAAAAATCAAAACAACAAATCCTACGTGAACTCAGTGTCAAAAACTTACGTGAACCCATTTTCAAAAACATAGAAATGTACGTGAACTCAGTTCACATATACCTTACGTGAACTCAGATCACATATACCTTACGTGAACTCATTTCACGAACATGGTTCGTGAACTGAGTTCACGTACGTTTCTGGGTTTTTGAAAATGGGTCCACGTACTTGAACTGAGTTCACGTACATTTATGGGTTTAGGGACACGAAGGTTTTCATCATTGTCAAAAATGGAAATTTGATTTTAGGGTTTTTGGCATTGCATTCATAATCATAAACAGAAACAACTACAATAATGTACCAAAAAAAAAACAACAACAACAAGGATCATACTTACTTGATTCGTGAATTGATGATTGATTGATGATTGATGATGATTGAACAACATTGGATGCTCGCTTGATGATTGATGAAGAAACTCAATATAAAAAACTCAATAGAAGATGATTGATGAAGATGTTGAAGATGATTGATGAAGAAACTCAATATAAAAAACTCAACAGAAGATGATTGATGAAGATGTTGAAAATGATGGAGAAGATGATGAAGATAGAATGAAGAGGAAGAAGTTGGGTTAGGTTAATGAATAGGAAGAAGATTGAAATAAAGGGAATGGCAATTTAAAATTTTTGGCATTTAAAAAAATTTGAGGGGTATGGGTAGTAAAATAGGGGGTGTTGGTAGCAAAATTGATAAAAATTGGTGGGTTTCACTTCGGGAGTGAGCCCACGCAACATATTGTTCAAATTAAAAGTAATGGACCCAAGACTAACTATATGGTCCATTATCCTTATTAAAAATCTACTTTTTATTATAAACTTATTTTTTGACTAATTATATTAACTTATTTAAAACTATTTTTCTTTATTGGATTTAATTCATATACATTGTTAGTGTAAAAAAAATTACATTATCAATCAATTACAATTGTTAGATAATTAAAGATATTTGATTTTTATCCTAACTACCTACAAAGTCATGCTCAATGCAAAATTTTGTACACTTGACATGCATGAAAATTAAACTCTTCTTTATTCTTTGTTTGTGGATTTTAGGAGTTCGACTTCATAAATTATCATGTGATTTAATTATTATAAAATTTTATACTATATTTATTTATTTATAATTATTTATTATCATGTGGTTAAATTAATTAAACCATGACCCGCATATCTCGCCAATTCAATCTTCGATCTGGTTTTTAAAACAATGTGTGAATCCAAACATCCACAAAAAAAAAATATTACACCACATAAGTCAAGTCTAGCCAGATGGTGGCGCGCGTGATAGTAGTTTATTTGAGTGTGTTATCTCCTAAATGAGTACCCATTGAGGTACATCTCAAATGTCATACGTCCCCATTATAATCACTAATAATGCGTGAACTCTCTTCTATATGGGACGTTAACAATTTTTTCACTTCAGTGCATCTGCTTATGTAACATCTCAGGTCAAGTGTTGCAGTGGTCGGGTGTGGGGCTTCTGTGACCTTATAATCGTGAACTGGGCTTATTATCAATTTATGACAGTCCAATCAATTGTATAGCTTAACAATACATAGATGTTAATTTAATTCTATAATTAAAAATATCGAATTTAAATTTAGACTGTCTGATTTCAATCAAACGAACGCTGATCACTTGAATTTGTGAATGTTGGTTCCAACTGCAAAGAATAAAAGTTGTGGAAGTATTATGTATAAATCATTTAAATCAAAGTCATAGATTTTGCTTTTGTAATGTTCAAGTCAGATATTGCATTATGCAAAAGGATGCAGAAGGCCTAGTTGATTCAACTTGGCCTCATGTAAAAGGAATGCAAATCCATCTCAATGGTTTAAAGCTAATGTTTTAAAAACCCGAGTCAATCAATCCATACGGTTGTTGAGCAGTTCGGTCGCGGTTTCATCTCAATTCAAATGGTGTAAAGCAGTTGAACTATGACTCAGAGATCTCGCCATTTCGGTTTTAGAAACATTGGTCTTCGCGCTTTTACAGAAAACCAATATAGAGAATTTTTTCACTAAAGACACATAAAAGAAACATCAAATCATCTACCACAATGCCAAATTTACATGATTGTCATTAGTTAGATAACTACTACCTAAACCAAATTTAAACACTAAACCAAGTTGGTATGGTTTTAAAAGGGAAGGTATGAAAAAGGGACACCAGAACAAATACTTAAACAGTGTTTTCTTATCTGATATGAAATGAAAACCAGATTTACCAACCCATCAATGTTCTTCTAACTTTGTCCACAATCTGACTTCTTGCTTTGCTGCTGTTCAATGGAAATTCTCGGCTTTCGTCCAACAAAAACCTGTACACTTCCCATTGGCGTTCTTGTGTCGAATGTCTAACAACTTCGGCCTACAACAACATCCGGAAAAAAGTGAGAAACAGAAATAAAATTTACAACAAGCTTTTAACTCGAAATCTTTGAAGAACATCTAAATGTTCCCAACAAGTGAGTTAATATATGTACATCGAAAGCCACTGTGACGAGGTTTCTTTGAAGAACATCTAAATGTTCACAACAAGTGTTAACTCAAGCAAGTTTGTATAAAGACGTGTTCAAACATCATTGCCACCATAGTACACTAGCAAAATAAAATAAAAATATACATGTTTTTGGTAGTCATGTCATCGATGCAAAGTATCTACCAGCTTCACCAATGACTAATATCCATCGAGGAACCTGACTAACTACCTTTAGTGGGGTCTCCCTCTCAACCATGTTTTTTCATCTACAAGGCTCAAATATGAGACCTTACTAAAGAGATCTGAGTCCAGTTCTACTCGAACTAGTGCAATGTTGGTAAGCGAATTTTACACATATGTTCAATCATATTTCAAGATTTTGGCACAACATAATATTATTAAGTGTTTGTATAAAACCTGTTTATCCTACTAATGTATAGTTATTAAACTGTAAATGCTTACCGAGAAAATGAATACTCCCAATGCTTTTAAGGCCAACGTAACATCATAGAAAACTCGAGGCCTTCCCTTTCCGGATAGTTCTACAGGATTGGCAACCAGTAGTTCGATATCTGGACCACGGTTCACTATAATCACCCGCAAAGGATGAAGCATCTCTTCTTTTAAGCACGAACACAGAGTTTTCTGACGTTCGGGATCTATGATCTTTTGCCCGTCTTCTTTTTGCTGAACAAATAAGTCAATGTTTTGAAAGCCTTTCACACTTGAAGTGAATCTACCATAAGCAACCTGGTTGAGAAAGGCACAATAACTATAAATAAACCGATTGCAACAAAAAATTTATGTTACTAAACATATTGTAAGTAAATCTAACTTTATATGGAAAATGCATGCCATAATAATATTAACAGAATAACAAAGCAATAGGAGTTAAACAAGTTATTTAGTTATGACTAATATTTACATAATAGTTGTCAAGAGTATGGAAATAATCAAAGACCATAAAACAAAGCAATGGGAGTGAAAACCATTCAATTCGAAATTAAGTAGAAAAGATGGCAAACAATGAAACATTGACATAAACACGAACACCGGATACGGCATTGACACGTTAATAATTTGAAAAATAAAAGTAATTAAATGTAACAACATGTGTTGGTGTCATGTCGATGGCTAGGGGTGTGCAAAAAATGTAGTTAATTGAACTGCATTCATAAACTGGATTGCACTGCACCAGAAAAGTCCAAACCAATAAATGGTTTATGAACTGCAGTATAAATTTTAAAAAGTCCAGTTAACTACACTTTTTTAAAAAAGTCAGTTTGAACCACTTTCAAACCATTTTGTATTCAATATCATAAAATTATTTTTAAATCAACTCATAAAATATTATAAATGATAATATTTAATCAAATAAAAACATCCAAAAATATAAATAAATAAAAAAACAAATACATATTATGATGAACAAAAACAAAAATAAAAAAGTTATATATATATATATATATATATATATATATATAGTTTTATATGTATTTTGTCAAATTAATTTAAATGTGTATTTTATACTTTGATATATATTTTTGTATATTTTAAAATATTGAGATAGGAGAAAAAACAGTCCACTTTATTTAGAAAGCCAATTTTTTTTTATGTTTTAAAAAATCTTTGAAATTGAAAAAAAAGTGTTTTTTTTTATCAAAATATCAGGACAAAAATCTATGTACTATCTTTTTCTCTCAAAAATATACTGTACTTTCTTAAACAAAATGCACGTTGCAATGAGAAAAGGATATTCGTTTATTTAAGCTACAAACTACCTTTTCCCCCAATATAAAAGAGACTATAGTACAAAATTACAAATAATTTTATCCACGAAGATTTAATAACAAGACAACTTTGTCCACTCAATAACACAAACAAAAATAAAACTGGTTCAAATTGATTTTGATAAAAACCAATTTCAAACTGGTTCAAATATACTAAACTGGTTTATAATTATAAACTGGTTTTAAACCGGTTTAGAACCGAACTGTAACTGATTCAAAAAATAACTGGTTTTTTTAAAAGTGGTTTTTAAAAACTGAACTGCACTATTAATGTGGTGCAATTCAGTTTGGTTTTTGAACTATGCACACCCCTATCGATGGCAAATTAAATAATCAAGTCAATCCTATGTTCACAAGGACATATGCGTGTATAAACGGCAACTTAGGACAGAATACCTTAATATCAGAATCCTTAGAAATCCTCATAATGTCATAACACAAGCCTTTCTGATCAACACACTGTATCTGAAGCAAGGTGTGAGCCGGACTCAACGAATTATCAACGGTAACAGTTGGTTTCTTCAGTGTTGTCATGTCTTGACTTAGAGGATGCAAAGACACTTTGTCTAACAACTCGGGGCCGAATAATTCTTCGGAAAAAGCTGGTGGAAGAGAAGAAAAACCCTGCAAATGTCCGTATTCAGGACCAGCTAACTGAAGTTCACTCGAGATACACCTCTCTCCTAAAGCTTCCTTAAGATATTCACATACATCGTCTCGCCTCTTTTTTGTATGAAACAATTCCCTGTTTTTATCATAAAAAAAAGTATAAACATATCACAATATGTCATATAAATTAATATAGATGTTTAACTATTGATGGAATTTATGATTGATCGTACTCAACAGCTTCCAAATAAAGTTTTTAATCATTTATGACGACCTTTGCAAGAACTCAGGCGATATATGCATAGAATCTTTACTAATTTCTTACATTACAATCAGAACTGAATCTAGAAACATATATAAGAAACAAAGAAATTCTTAGTAAATGAGATATTTACACAACACAAAATAGGGGAAAATATTTACATGAAGATAAACACGGAAATAATCCACTAGGAAAACTATCAAAGTTATCAACATAAGGAATCCAAAAAAATCCTAATTTTAAATTTTTTCACTAAACATTATTGTTTTCTTATTTATTAGATCGCGCGAGTACACGCCCAAATAATATTTCTGTTACCAATGTGTATATGACATATACCGGGTACGAGTACAGGTACGTGTACGAATTTAATTTTCGATAATACCATTGCTTTGTAGATTGAAAAATAAAGAGCATCTAGCAGAATCAGGATATAAACTAAATGAATCTTAAAAATAAGAATCCAATAAAGCTACACTTACATTCCATCAGTGATAAAGAACAAGTCTAGGGCCCTTCCATCAGGTGTTGGCATCACTTTAACTCTCTGAATAGTAAGTTGAAGGTTACACAAGATTTCATTAATATCTACAAACATAGAACAAAAAGATAATGTTAAAAAAATATATTCTATTCCATATGTGACTTAAAAAAAGAGAACAGAACATAACAGTGATGAATTCGGATTCCCTGCAGAATCCAATATTCACACATTTAGGACTTTGTGGGCCGTTAGATGAGATCAGACTGTTCAACAAAATACATATTATTTTTACTTTATGATTAAAAATACTGAGCTTAAATTTGAACGGCCAATGTTCTAACTTCGTTAATGCGGAGGATTCTAACTGCAGGGAATCCAGATCCAACAGTGATAAGTGCTAATTAAAAAAACTAGTTACCATGTAGTAATCCTTTCTGATCAATAATCCAAACCTTCAACAGGTAAATTGGAGGTGGTGAAGGATTATTCGCTTGTTGATTGAAATGATAGGAAAACAAACATGAAGGACAAGGTGAAAGAAGCCTTGTCTTCAAGCTTTCCCAATCAACTTTGAGTGATGCAGGATGAGGAATAACCCAAAATACTATGTAGCACCATCTTCCATCGGTTGAAATGTCTACATCACCATCAAATTCATCATGAAAAATAGGCCAAAATAACAACAGTATGTAATTCCATTTCTAAAGTCCAAATAATGAATAAAACTATGCACTGTTCTTCTTCCACTTAATTTTTTGTTTTGAAAAATAAAAAACGGACTTTCTTTCAATCATGGTTGCTATATGCAATAAAGGATCATCAAAAAAGAAAAAAAAATCCAAGTAAAACAAAGAAAAAAACAAAGCAGTTGGAAAGGAGGCAAATTCTACTACGGTGGACTGGTACCTGAAAATTGTCCAAAACACCAACAACACTGCAAGTAGAAGTTCACAGTTCTCTTTGGTCTCGTCATGACCGAGACGAAGACATGATCCATTTCAATTTGAAAAAACAAGCAAAAAATAAACGAGATGAATTTTGAGGGAACATATACGTTTTCTCTTATGTTACCAAAAAAACAAAAGACGTTTTCTCTTTATTTTACCAAAAATTGACATAGATCAGACCACTATCTCATTCCTTCATACATCACAACAAGGAGAATCATGAACTCCTATTTTCTAGAAAATTATAATTTTCAAGTCATCAACAACTAACCACTCTCCAGAACTATAAATTTACATTCCTCATCGTTATCAAGTGTTAGACAATGATATAATCGATATAAGTTTGACAAAAAATAAAATTATATATTTTCTTTTTATTTTACCAAACTGACACAGATCATGTCAATGTCTCTCAGACATTCAGACAGAACAATAAATAGGACCGTGAACTTCTACTTCTAGTTCTAGTAAGAGACAATTTTCAAGTACTGGTCCACGAGGTCGAGAGTATTTAATATTCAACAAAAACTGAAGAAATCCAGATGAGAAAAACGAGATACCAGCTCTAGTAATGCGAAGACCGAATTCAAGGATGATTCTGCAAAGATCACAGCCAAGACCAGCTTTGTCGGGGCAATTGACAGTAACAATGGATGGTTCGTTTGAGTCCTTCGCGTGCTGGATCACAACGACGTCGTCCCATGATATCCCCATCATTGAGAAATGAGTGATTTAATGGAGAATTGTAGTTTGGATGAGCATTGCCGGAGCTCACGGCGGTTGCTCCGGCGAATGGTTTTATTTGGTTTGAGAAGAAAGAGAAAAATAACTAATCAACAAAATGTGTGAAATAATTAATATTTATGAAAATTATGATGATTATATATAGATAGCAAAAAAAAATATTTATTTGTGAGAATGAATTACAAATGTCTTACTCTTAACCGGAATATCATCTCTAGAGTTTAAAATTGAATAGACAAAATTATTTATCATTTGATCTATAAAAAAGTTTTGTAGTGATAATATAAAATTATTATACATTGTCATTTAATTATAATTTACTAAATATCACATAATTACATAATTTTTATAAATTTAAAAATTATACAATATAATATCATAAATTTAATTTTTTGGAACCGTTTCCTAAAAAAATATGTATAATTGTGGAAAATTATTCTACGGTCTGAATGTATTATCTTAACATTTTTTATTTATTATTATTAAAAAAGAAGAACGAAGAGATTTGTTAAAAAAATCTTTGCAATTGAGCTTTTCTTACCCACAAAGTTTTGTAATGAACTTTTCTGATTAATAAAGAGAAAAAAAATTAATAACACTTTAACGATAGAATAGATAAGATTTAGTGG
>JBBPBP010000003.1:37856304-37868705 GCA_037974735.1 Cicer chorassanicum | reverse complement strand
TTATGTCATATTTATAAGATATGTATTTTAAGTTTATACAAAAAAATATATATAAAAATATTTAATCTTTGTATAAAAATATAATATTTAATTGTATTTTTATTAATAAAATATGTTTATATTTATTAATTATTTTAATTAATAAAAAAATTAAGAAACTAAAAGAGTTAAAAGTTTTTAGTTCCTATAAAATATAACTATTTTATTTTTAATTTTTATAAAAGATTTCGTCAACTTTTAACCCTCTACACATTTTTGTTTTCATGTTTGGCCCATGATTTTAAATCAATTTTTGTGTATTTTTAAAATTTTTGAAATTAATTTTTGCAATAATATTGAAGACATTATAAAAAATATCTCCACAAAAATTTAATTTTTTTAACAAACGATAAATTAAGTATAAATTTTAAATGAAAATTTAAAAATTTGTATTTAATTTATCATTTGTAAAAAATTCTAAATCTTTTTAAAAAAAGTTGTTAAACGTGTCATAAACATTAGTGCAAAAAATTATTTAAAAATTCAAAAAATTCACAAAAGTCAATTCAAATTATAATTTTTTTTTAAAGAAATTGTTATAAAATAATTGATATATACAAAACATGCAAAAATGGGAGCAGTGGCAGAACTTCAACAAAAATATTGAAGTGTCAAATTTTTAAAATTTTAATTGATAAATTAAATATTATTATATATTAAAATTTAAAGTTGCAAATTGGCGACGCAAACAGACACAAAATTTGCAGACATAACAAGGTGGAATTAGAATGGGAAGGTACACAAATTTAGAAGAGATAGAGTTAAGTGTGCAACATAAGAGTTAAGTGTGTAACATAAGAGTTTGATTCATTATTTTGAAGAGAAACAAAATTTAAACGCCAATTTAGCTGAACTTCTACAAATTTCTCACAAAATTCAAATCAAATTGATAGACAAAGTATTAATTTGGTTCAGTTTAAATAAATTGATATTTTTAAAAATTAAGATATTTATTTAAAAAAATCTAATTTAAAAAATTAAATCTTTTATACTATTAAAATAATTGCATAATTTTTTTACGACGAATACATAAACTATAATAAAAAATAATATATAAATAATTAAAACACTTAAATACACCATATTTTTTAAAATAAAATTGATATATTGTAAAATAAAATATTACGAGACCATACACAAATCAATAAAAATTGAATTTATTTAATTAAAGTGGTTTGACTAAAACACTAAAAAAATAAAATTAATTTAATTGATTTTAATTAAATTTTTGAATGTCTCAAATTATTAATTTAATTTGTATATTTTAAACAAAACTCAAAATATACTATTAGAATTTAAGTGAAAAATGTAGTGCATTTTTTTAAGTTATATTTTTATAGGTTAAAAAATTATTGAGATCTTTTTGTCACACAAAGTTCTGCCAATAAATGAAAGCTTCATTGTAAATGCTATCACGTGGGACACTTTTCCAATATTTGGCAAACAAAAAATGGAAAACCGAGCAACAAATACACAAACACACTAACCAATCATTGACCTTTTCGTTGGCAAAAAATAAGCTAGTGGCAACACTGATGTCGTGTTCAGCTGGCCCTATGTGCAGGTTGCTCGTGTCGTATCCGGTGTCCAGATCGTTATTCTTCTACCTTTTTTTGTATGTTTATGACAGTCCACATTATTTTATTGTTATTTTATTATTATTATTGAGGCCTTAAGGGATGTTGTGGATGGAGATCACCCATATATCATTGTTTAAAAAGTGATTTGAATTTTTAATGACAATCAACATTATTGTATATAATACATGTATAATTTATTTATGCAAACACATGTATAATTTGCCTGTTATTAAACTTTGTCTTGTGACAATAAATTTCATTTACAACACATACGAGGTTGATGTAGTAACAAAATATGGAAGTGGAGCCAAAAACAACCAAACGACGTTGATGTAAGCCTTTGATTGAATCATTTGTGGACTTTGGTAAGACTCTTTCCGCGCACTGAATCCACATGTCTCTTTTTCTTTTCTAGGCATATTTAAAAAGAAAAAAACTATTAAAATGTTATATATATAATTTTTTACTATCAATTTTAAATTATTGTTATTATTTAATATGAATAAAAGAATTAAATTATCTCGAACAGCTCAAGTTTACAGTGTTGATAGCAGATCGGTAGAAGGAATTATTTCGAACAGTTCAACATTAATATATGTTTAAGGTGAATGTTAAAGTTAGGTTGAGGCATACCTTGTTAGGAGTTAACGAAAGACTTATATGGCAAATAAAAGTATTAAGTTCTAGCTTCATTTAGAGTGGACTAAAGCTGAATTTGTTTGAAAAATTAAGGTTGAGAATAAATCCAATCCATAACTTCATATAAATCGACTCCTCATGCTAGTGTGAGCAATTGACTTGAGGGCAGCTGTTTTGAGATCAAACTCAACTTTAGTTCACTCGAAGAAATCCAAATCCAAAATATTTGATAAATTAATATGTCGTAGATTTTAATTTATATAGATAATTATATGCTATTTGATTTCTACAACTGAAGCATAATTATGGTTTAAATTTTTATATTAAGCATGTTTTGTATAATTAATTATTAAGTTAATTCCAATATTGTTTTTACAAGAAAGTTAAGTCCAATATTGATTTCACCGCAATGCAATTAATGTCAAATGAATAATGTAACGAGGTGTGCAACGTGGTTCTCTTAGTTGATTAATGTTTATTATATATATATAAGAAGAATTTCATAGCTAAATTAGCAAAGAGTTTGTATGGATATTTAAAAACGAGTGAATCGGATTAGGAGAAAAATATGTGTAGAATTTTTTTTTTTTTTTTGAAATTAGTAGTTGGTCGCTACTTGGAATGTGACCTTCTACTCATTTTTTTCTTTCCTCATTTATTTATTAAAATAATATAAAAACGAAAATTAATAAATAAATATTTATTAATAATAATAATTAATAATAAAAAATTAATTAAAATTAGTAAAAATATACAAAAAAATTTATAGAGACTAAATAGAATTATCAGTAACATTTAGACAATATTTTGAATTATGATTGGGTAACCAATATTGTTCATTTTATTCTTAATGTCTATTTTATTTCTATTGTAAGTAAATGAATGTTTATTGTTTTTCTCTGAAAAGAAACAAAATTTGAGTATATCATAGACAAAAAAATAACGTGGACATGCTAAAATATTTAAATGTGCTATAATGTTTAAACAACCGTATATATGTTAGTTTATATTTCAATAAATAAAATTGGTTTTGACTGTAAAATAGGTCGCAAAATAAGAGAGAATTGTTAATTTATTTGCAATATAGAAAATAATAGTAAATAGTTAACAAGTGAATAGACCGAAAAATATAATGGAGACCATTGTTAAAATATTATTTAAATGTTACAGATAACTGTATTCAATTTCGATAATTTTTTTTGTATTTTTTATTAATTGTAATTAATTTTATATTATCATTAATTAATATTTACAAATTTCAATTATTTATAAATTATTTTTTGTTTATTTTATCAACTAATACAAAAAAAAATATGTGGGTAGAAGGTCGCATTCCCATGCAACCAACTACAACCTATAATTTATTTTTTACTAGACATGATCGCATATTCAAAATGCAACCTAATAAAAATCCAAAAAAAATAACATTTTGATAGATTTTTTTAAATGAGGTATTTTAGATTTTTTTTAGATGAATATATTGGAAAAAAAATCTGAAATAGAACAAAGTTTTTTGTCATTGATTAGAAAGTAAACTAATAAAATGAATTATAATTTTTTATTTTTTTTATCATTATTTATAGAAATATAGTGTAGAAGAGGTAAACATATCTCATAAAGAATATATATGTTTTAATAAAAAAAAATTGTATATTAAGTTATCAATAGATGTATTGTTAAAAAGAATAAGAGATTAATTTATATGTCAATAATATAAATACATTTATTTTATCAGGCTTTCACAGTCAATTATGTTCATAATTTTAGAAAAAATTAAAGTTAAAATTAAATATTTTTGTAAAATCGACAATTATGATTAACTAATATATATTTACATGATACATATAAATTAAATCTAAAGAGTAAATATAATAATACTACAAAATAGAGATACTTTTTATAGAAAATTATTTAAGCTTTTTATGGTAATTATTTATGCAACACTCACTACATATTAAATTAAGTGATGTGGTGGTTCGGGGTAGCAAGTTTACAGAATTATAAAATAGTAATCTGACGTGTAAATTACGTGTATGTATGTATGTATACATGATTGAGTATATCATTATGTCATTTAATTAAAAATCACTAAAATTAATATTCATAAAAATTGACAATTATTTATTATTTCAAGGAAAATATCTCACATTGAAAGAGGCAAATTAAAAAATAAAATGTTTCAATGTGTAATCTATATATCTTGTCAGAGATGCAAATAATTGAAAATAGAAAATTATAAACAAAAATTTAATATATTTATAGTTGATGGATGGTGCACATTGAGTGATGTCATTTCGGGTCAGCTGTTGCTTGGCACAACAAAGTGATGCAATCATTACACACAGTACAAAATGATATATACACCAACACCAAGTTGTGAAATTGAAAAAGCAATTGGTTACAAAAAAGACAAATCATTGAAAATGATAATTTTGTCTATTTGAAATGGAAAGATAATCGAAAATTCATTTGAGCCACCCATCTAGAGGAGCCAGAGGAGAATGTTGGATTATCAAGTTGGAATTGCAATAAACAAATGCATCTAATAGAGTTTAACTTAATGACAAATTCAGTGTATCAAATATCAATGGCCAAATAGATTACACGAGGACATTATTGGCAGTCAAATGTTTTCAACTAAAACAAAAAATTGAGTGGGAAATAATGGTTATTCCTAAAATGGTTAATGGGTATTTCGTATTTATTGATATTTTATTTAAACGTGGGTGAAATTGATAATTTTTTTCTATGCTAATGTAATATTATATGTATTTGTATTTATTTGTTAGAAAATATTTATTGTGTTACGAGAAAAATGTTTGTAAGAAAGGCCAATATCTAACATTTATAAATTATAATTATTCATTCTTTTATATATGATCAATGAATTGTTTATTGATCTATATGTTTATTTTTTATCTTTCTTCCCACAAAAAATTGGTACCAAACAACAATATTCTTATTTGTTATTGTAACTGGATATAAGTTATGACTTTTAAAATTTTTATTGTCATTTTATATTTTTAAACATACTCGTAACTTCATATTTTTAAAATACCATATTTTATATTTGTTTAGTACTCGATGCCGATACCACCTATACATGGTAGAATGTCATAAATTCTATCGACCAGTTAAGTATATCTTTGAGTTAGTGATAGATGATAAAATTTTATTAAGTTATTTTAGTAAAAATTACACTTTTTAATTTATCATAATTAACTCAAGAAGCTAATTATACCAAGTATATTGTTTTCTTTCCGGTATATCCTATCGACTCTTAAATTGTAAGTCATTAATTGCTCACTAATTGGCAAGGTTTCTTGTTCAATTTCATAATTATTTTAATCTAAATATCTCTCTTTTTCAAAATATTATCAAACTATCTTAAAAGAAAATATATTAAATTATCTTATTTTTTTAGACGGAGGTTGCGACCAACTGAAAGATTATTCTTTTTACGTAATAGGAGGTCACATTCCACGTTGTGACGATTATGTAATAAGTTTAATTTTTTATTTTATTTTATTTTAACAATTGAATAATTATTAATTTAATTAAGACGTAATTGTAGTTTTAGTCCCTCTATTATTACTGATTCACGAAATTGATCTCTCTATTTTAAAAGTCGATAATTTTAGTTTTTTCCTATGATTTTTTAACTAAAAAATGATGACACGAGATAAATTAAATAACATGACATATGATACGATAATATAGAATTATTAAAACCCTTGAAATTGAAATAAGACGCCGTAATAACTTAGCTTTGAGCTTCAATTTTTTTTCTTCATATTTTTGATTTAATTAACGACATATGGTTCTATGAAATAGAATTGTATGTCATGTCATATAAAATATGTCAGTCATTTTTTAGTTTAAAAATCTGATAGAGGGATCAAAACTCTCTACTTTTAAAATAAGGTGACCAATTTCGTGAATTAGTAATAATAGAGGACCAAAACTGTAATTAAGCCTTTAATTAATAAAAAATAATTAAATTATTTTAAAAAAAAGTTATATTAATAAAAAATAAAATATATTAAATTGAAAAAAAATTTACATCGAACGCAATGCGCGGTTGACTCGATGTGCCAAAAGAAACGTGTCTATAATATTTTATAGATAAAGTAGCAACACAATTTTATTTTGTTAAAAACTCTATCCTATTTTTACTCTAATCTAATAAATAAAAAATAATAAAAATAAAATATTGTTAATTTAATAAACAAAAACTAATAAAAATATTTTAAAAAATTAAAATAATATTAATAAAATAAAACAAAATACATTTAACAGAAAAAAAAATACGTGTGCATGTGTCAAAACAAATAAAGTGTCACTCCTATTTTGCAGATACACTGGCAACTTAATTCTATTTTGTTAACGACTTTCTCATATTTTTTCATCAGATCAAATAAATAAAAAATAATAATAATAAAAAAGTAAATAATATTAATAAAATAAAATACATGAATATATTTTATTTTATTAATATAATTTACTTTATTATTATTTATTTATTATATTAGGAGGAAAAGTAGGAGAGAGTTGTTAACAAAATAATATTAAGTGCTAATTTAACTAGGAAATAGGAGTGAGTAGTTAAAATAATATAACATATTATTTATTTTGGCGCATGTACGCAAGAACTTTGATATTTTGTTTGATTTTATTATTATAATTTTGATTTTTTAAAAATATTTTTATTATATTTTTTGTTACGCTAAAAATATTTCATTTTTATTATTATTATTATTATTAGTTTTTATTTATTAGATTGGAGGAGAAAAAATATGAGGGAGTTCTTAACAAAATAAAATTAATTACTAATTTATTACAAAATAAGAGGTGTTGTTAAAATAATACAACACGGTGTTTATTTTAAAATATCTATTCAACCGCATTTTTTTCTTCAATTTAATGTATTTTACTTGATTTTATTAATATAATTTTGTTTTTTATTTAATCTTTTAATTATTTTTTATTAATTAAATTAACAATTTTTAAAATGAAGAAATTTTTTTGTACATAGTTTGAACGTAAAAAAAATAAAACAATTTAATATTTTTTTTTTAAAGTAGGACAGTTTGATTATATTTTTGAAAGAAAATGGATATTTAGATAAAAAATTCCCGATTTGATACGCATTATGTCTCACAAACTATATATAGAAAATCAATGTTCCCAAAAATAAAACAAAAGCTGGAGAAGATATGCATGGAGCAATAAAGGTAAAATTAAAGCTAGAAACTCTTAAGTCATGAATGAACCGAGAAACATAGAAAAGGAACATGCTAAATACACCTCTGTAATCTTTAATTTTTTTAAAATAAATTATTCCTTAATATAAGCAAAATTCCTAATTACTATGTCTTACTTATGTTTGTTAAGATATCTATAATTAATTTACTACTATATATTTTTTGGTGTCATCTTTAATTGATATATTAAAACAGAATAATCTTCCCACAAGTGTTTTCTCTCCTGAATTTTTCATTATCCCTCCTCAATTTCCCTTTAATTTAATCATCCTAAATACTTCTATTACTAAGTTTAAAAAACGTTTTCAATTTTCAATTTTCATGTTTCTATTTTTTTATTTTTTTATAAAACTTTCAATCATACTCCTTATTCATTTTGAACTTACTCAAAAAAGTCATAAGCTTGGGTGCATAGATATTTTTTTTATAGGTCGTTAAAGTAATTCTATTTAAAGCACGTCAAACACAAAATATGAATATCTCATTTAGCAAATAATGACAAAACTAGCCAAATTTTTATGAAAAGGCTAAATATATAACAATAAAATAAAATAAAATAAACTAAAATTTTAAAATTAATATATTAAATTTAATCACTTAAAGTAGCATTCAATTTCACTTTAAGAAGTGAAATTGATCTATTATTGAATCTATAATAACTAGTAATATTTTTTTCAATATAAATAGTAAAACTATTTGTATGAACTTCATCATCAATTTTATTTATGAGCATGTCTTGACATTTTTATTAGTAAAAATATTTAATTTGAAGTTATAGTAAAGATAAAAAGTATGAAAACCATACGAATAGATTCGAACTTGAGTTCACCAAACTGTAAGAGTTTATCCTCTTTCACTTAGGGATGACAACCTAACCTGCATCCATGGGTACCCACCAAACTCGCTTGATTTGGGTGGAGAAAACCCGTTTTGATTGGGTGCGGGTGCGGGTGTGAATTTTCTCCGAAATTAAAATTCGAGGGCAAGGACGAGTTTGGAGATTGTGATATCCACCCCGCACTCGAACCCGCCCCGCAAGTAACATTATTGTAATTTTTAAATTTTATATAAATATACATATTAAATATACTTAATATTTTTTTAAATTATAGTCTTATTTCTGTAGAAAATATTTTTTAGTTTTATAATGGTCTAATAATAATTATTTTATTATATTAATTATAATAGATATGATTTTTAAATTTAAAACTATATATATATATAGGTGCGGGTGTGGGCGGGGAAACCTGAACCCCATTGCAAGCGGTGATGATAGTCTAAATTTTACACCCGCTATAAAACAGAGAAGGGTGCGGGTTTTTCACGATTAGTCAGGTGCGGAGGTGGAGGAGGCCAAATCCACCCCTCCCCCGTTGCTATGCCTACTTCCACTAGATCCAACCCTTGTGGGTGGTGCATACAATTTTTTTAATGGCTTAAATAAGGTTTTAATTTCTATAAAATATCAAAATTTTATTTTTAATTTCTATAAATAATTTCAAATTTTTAGTCCTTAAAATTTTTTAAACACATTTTGTCCATATTTTGAAAAGTTTTTGTAAAAAGTTGATACTTTAGTCCCTTAAAAAAAGTCAATATAAAATCAAAATAGTAATTAAAGTAGATATACTATTTAATTTTTTGTAGAGAATAAAAACATATTTAACTTTTTTTTTTAATTTTTATTCTTATTGTATTCATTCATAATTGGAAACATTTAGTGAGAAATAATCCGTGAATATTTTCTATTTCATACATTATCTCTCTTCATATTGAACCATCTCCCCTTTCAAATGTGACTTTTGTTCTACCTCATCGTATATGTGATAGTCATTGTTCCCTCAACTAAAAATATTTCTATTTTTTAATCATAACAAATTAAAATACAATTTTATTTAACATTAACTTTTACAAATACATATATTTTTTCTCTAATTTTTTTTTTCAAATAACAAAAAATATATTACGAACACAATTTGCACTGTGCATCGCACATGTACCTAAACTAGACAATTAGTTGTTTAATTAAAAGTTAAAATGCACTTTTAGCTTTAAGTTTTACAATCCAATGATTTTGGTCCCCTATTTTGTATATGACAATTTTGGCCATTAACTTTATTCTATTTTGCAAAAATCAGCTCCTTTTGATTTTGCTTAAATCAATATTGATATAGACTCATTTTAATTGGATCAATACTAATGTAGACTCATTTTTAAAAACATGTACGATCAAACATATAATTTAATTAAAACATAAAATATAGTTGTTGAGAATAAAGCCGCAAAGATATTATAAAAGATCCATTGTAGTCATATAAAGAGCCGTTTGATATGCTCACACCATATAACTTTGCAGGTTGTATAGTACTTAATACTTATTGAGAGGATCAAACATTTTGCTTTTGGTTGATCAATTTGTTTTGCTCTGTAGACTTGGACTTGAAGTAGAGTCAATGTTTCACTAGAGAAAATGTCATTATAGAGAAAACTAATTACTATTGCAATAGATGACTGTTGTACCAGATGATCCAAATAATATTTACTAGAGGCATTACATTTATTGGATGGTACTGCTATTTCTTTAGTCTTTTCATCAGCTTCTCTTTGTTATTAAACTCAGAGTATTGATATAAAGCTATGCGTTTTTAAAACCCTTTAAATTTTGTTCAATTGACTAGACAATGGCTCACTAGCGGATATTGACAATACTAATTGTGTGAAACCAATATATGACTTGGATATGAATCATTTTTTATTTGGTAATATACTATTTCTAAATTATAACTTACTCTTGTATTAACAACTAGAATTAATTGATCGTTAGCTAATAATATTCACATTGTTTCTTCTAATGAAATAACACAAGAATAGTTATTACCAGGTCACAGATACTGATGTTCCTATTGAAGTAACAATGTCGATTTACAAGAAAGGGGAGTTTGAATTGTAAATGCACCCTTTTAAAAATTCCTGTTAAAAACTTAAGAAAATAACTCAAGATTGATCTTGGTTGTGAAAACAGAAAGCGAAGAACGTTCTTGGTTTCTGACTAAAAAACGAAGAACGTTCTTGGTTAGTTAAAATCAACAATTTAACTTATCTATTTAACTTGATAATCAAACAGACTGAAAGTAAATAGATAAGGGAAGAGATACAACACAAGAATGTATCTTGGTTCACCCAACCCAGGTTACGTCCAGTCCTCGCAACCGTGAGATTTTCCACTAAGTGTTCAAAACAAATAACCTTGTTGGTTTTACAGAACCTAGCTCAGATCAACCTTAATCTGTTACAAAGTTAAAACATTTCCACCCAGAAAGGAGTTCAATGAGGTCACCTATCAACCTTGGTAGGATTTCTTACAATCTACCCAGACTATATTAAACTCTTATAGTTCGAGTTTTACAATAATGATGAGATTGTTTTGTTAGAATCTGAGATGTCTCAACTCTTGTTTGAGATTTGATTCTTTGACATAGAAATACACGAGAATGATTCTAGGAATCGAATGGGAAAAATCAGAATTGATTCAATGTATGTGAGTAAGAGAAATTCAAGTATGATTGAAATGAGTAATGAATTTTCTTAGTACTTGAAGCTCTGATTTGTTCTTCATCATGAAGCTTTATTTATAGGCTTCAAAAGAGCTTATGACAGCTCATTTAACCGTTGGAAGTAGTGTTAAGACAAACTCTCAAATAAAGTTTTGATGAAAATAAACAAAGTTTTAATTAAGAATATTAATTATGATTCTAAATGTTATGTTAACTTAACCTGTGCTCTTGAGTATTTTTATTAAAGATAGGAACCAAGCAAAGCAAAGAAATCAGATCAAAAACAAATAAAACAGTCATGATCATAAACTGCACAAAACAGAGAAAGATCAACAGAATCAAGAATGATTGTCACATCCACTTCGCCAATCTTTCTCCAACTCTTTTACATTGATTCTGCCTTAATTCTTTATATCAATTTCATCATTACATGGCAAGGAACAGATAGGAATCATGTTTATCCAAAACGGTTCTCAAATCACTAAGATAAATCATCATGAATCTAAGCATGTCAAAAAACGGACTGCAACTTTCTCTAGTCTGGAACTGTCAAGAAAGTTGAACAAAACTGAACGTCAAGATTGGTTATAAGTCTTCAGCTTGTCCAGAAGACTATCAGACCAGATTGATCATCTTTCTCCACCTTTAATCAACGTTCTCCGCTTCTGAAGAAGAACAATCTCTATTTCTGCAGAAGAGGACTTCTCAGTTATGCAGAAAATTATTCACTCCTTTCCAATCAGTTTTGGATCAAATCAAATGTTCAAACCAAAGCCCAATTATCATCAAGTATTATCAAAGCTTAATGGGTCATTAAGCGCGCAAGAAGCTGATGCAAAATTAAGTAAAACAGCCCAAACAGCAAAGCCCAAAACTGTCACATGAATGGTGCATTTTTGTCAACAGATTCATTGCTTCTGTCAGAAGAAAAACAGAGCACTACCAACGGTTCTTTCTGAACATAATTAATTGCTCAAATCATCTATAAAAGGAAGGCAAATTTGCAAGCATCATTCAGATCTTCAAGTGCCAAGTATTCTCATAAAATCATATTCACTTGTATTCTTGAAGCTATCTCATTCACAAAAGAAATCAGGCTGAAACCATCATATACTTCCAGTCTATTCTACTAAGTTCTTTACGTTCTGAATCTATTCTCAAACAAGAGTTGAGCATAATCAGATTCAAGCAAACCCTTTAAATCATTATTGTATAAACTCATAACTATAAGGATTGTTTATAGTTTGAGATTGATTAAAAGAGTTAACTGTAAAATCCTAGCAGATTAGTTAGGTAACTTGATTGAATCCTTTCTAGGTGGAAAG
>JBBPBP010000003.1:37816042-37856141 GCA_037974735.1 Cicer chorassanicum | reverse complement strand
AGTTCTTTACGTTCTGAATCTATTCTCAAACAAGAGTTGAGCATAATCAGATTCAAGCAAACCCTTTAAATCATTATTGTATAAACTCATAACTATAAGGATTGTTTATAGTTTGAGATTGATTAAAAGAGTTAACTGTAAAATCCTAGCAGATTAGTTAGGTAACTTGATTGAATCCTTTCTAGGTGGAAAGGAAGTGTAGTTACAGATCAAGGTTGATCTCTAACTGTGATTGTTCTCCGTTCGTTGAACACTTAGTGAAAATCTCACAGTTGTGAGGACTGGACGTAGCCCACGTTGGGTGAACCAGGATATATCTTTGTGTGGTATCTCTTCCTTATCTCTATTTACATTCAGTTATTGTTATTGTCAAAATTAAATAGAGAAACTAAAAACTGTGATTTTAACTAATCAAGAACGTTCTGCGTTTTCTGTTTCAAAACCAAGAACGTTCTTCGTTTCTATTTTCATAACCAAGATCATTCTTGAGTTGTTTTCTTAAGTGTTTAACAGGAAATTTTAAATAGGTAAGATTACAATTCAAACCCCATTCCTTGTAACTTGACATAGCTACTTCAATTGGTATCAGAGCCATGTCTCTAAAAAGAACACTTTAACCAAGTGCTAGAGAAAAAGATCTAGAAGAAAAAATGTCAAAAGAAAAATACATTGTTGAAGGAGGATCCTCAAACAGGCCACCATATTTTGATGGAACTGATTACTATTTTTGGAAAAACAAGATGCAACTGTTTCTAAAGTCTCAAGACACAGGAATGTGGCGCATCATTACAGATGGAGATTGCATTCCAAGAGCTGATCAAAATGATTCAAACTGCTAAGAAGGAAGAAATCGACTGGACATCTGAAGACAAAACTAAGGTACTCTTAAACTCTAAAGCTCAATTATTCTTATCGTGCGCCTTGAGCAGGGAAGAAAGTGAAAGAGTCGATGAATGCACAACTGCTAAAGAAATTTGGCATACATTGCAAATTCATTATGAAGGAACAAACCATGTCAAAGAAACAAGAATAGACATCGGGCATAAGAAAATTTGAGCTGTTCGAAATGAATGAAGGAGAAACCATTGATGAAATGTATTCAAGGTTCACAACTATAGTGAATGAAATGCGATCCTTGGGAAAGGTTTACTCAGTACAAGATAGTCTAAGAAAGATCATGAGATGTCTTCCAGTCATATGGAGACCAATGGTAACAGCTATAAGCCAAGCCAAGAATCTTGAAGTACTGGCACTAGAAGAGCTAATTGGAACCTTAAAAGCACATGAGGTATTACTGCAAGAAGATAAACCTGTCAAGAAAGGAAAAGCAATAGCCTTAAAAGCATCTCAAGAAAGCATGCCTGACCAAACAGAGGAAGAACCAGAAGAAAAAAAATCAAGAAGATGCTGATGAAGAAATAGCTTTTCTCACAAAAAGAATTCAAAGAATAATGAGAAGGAGAGATCAAATGAAGAAAGGATTCCCAAACAGAAAAGAAAATTCTAAAACAGAACTAGAAAAAAAAGCCAAATTACATGTTTTGGATGTAATAAGTTGGGACATTACAAATCTAAGTGTCCTCTGAACAAAAGAACACCAAACAGATTTCCTTCCAAAAAGAAATCAATGATGGCCACATGGGATAACTCAGATGAATCTGATGAAGAAGAAGATGAAGAAGCTAACATATGCTTAATGGCAAACACTGAAGAAAATGAGGTAACAAATTCTGAATCCTACATTTTGTGTGAACAAATGGAAAAAGAATTTGACAACCTATTAAATGATTCAAACTTACTCATTCAAAAGTGTAGTTCTTTAAAAGAAAAATTTTATAAAGAAAAGGAAGAAAAAGAAAAAACTCAAGTTCTGAATGATAAGCTAAAGGAAATCATTCAAAATCTGAAAGAATCTCAGACCAAAAACTTTCACACTGAAAATCAAGAAAGTCAAGAACATTCTGCACTTCAAAAGGAGAACGTTCTCCTTAAATCTGAAGTTCAACTTTTTAAAAATGATCTGTTAAACTTTATTAAAGCTACTGGAACATTTCAAAATATCATGGGATCTCAAGTTGGAATATTTGATAAAGCTGGTCTTGGTTTCAATCAAACTGAGAAAACCAAAATGTATGAAAACTTTTTTATTCCAGAAACAAGAGAAAATAAATGCAAGATCAAATGTTCATATTGCAGCTAAATTGGACATCTTGAATTTACATGCTATTTTAAGAAAAGAGATGAGAAAATCAAGAGCAAACAGAGAAAAGAACAATTTGAAACAAAAACAGGTTTTTCTCAGAAAAAACAAGAACGTTCTCCAGATAAAACAGAAAACGGAGAAAGTTCTGAAAATATGTCAAAAACCAGTTAAAAAATCTTTTCAAAAACAAATAATCAAATGTTCTTCATGTTCTAAGATTGGACATTCTGAATCTACATGTCATAATAACAGAAAATCAAAATTTATAACTAATCCACAAGGACCCAAGACATAATGGGTACCAAAAGTTAATAAAACCAAAACTGCAGGTTGGTTCTCAAGGTGTCAAGAAAAAGCCATGGTTCTTGGACAGTGGCTGTTCAAGACACATGACAGGTGATAAAAATTGCTTCATGTCCTTCGTCAAGAAAGATGGAGGGTCTGTCACTTTTGGAAACGACAATCAAGCACGAATCAAAGGTAAAGGGACAATGGGTAAGAAAAACTCTGCTCAAATAACTGATGTTCAATATGTTGAAGGTCTGAAACATAATCTCTTAAGCATAAGTCAACTTTGTGACAATGGCTGTGAAGTTATTTTCAAACCCAACCTATGTGAAATCATAAAAACAAAATCTGGTGAAAAACTGTTTTCTGGAACCAGAAAGAAAAACCTTTATGTATTATATCTTGAAGAACTGCCTGATGAATCCTTTTTCATATCTATTGATAAAGATAAATGGATCTGGCATAAAAGGGCAGGGCATGTCAGCATTAAAACCATTTCCAAAATTTCAAAATTAGAACTTGTCAGAGGATTACCAAAACTGAATTTTGAAAAAGACAGAATATGTGAAACCTATGTCAAAGGAAAGCAAGTTAAAAGCAGCTTTCACTCAAAAGATTTTATTTCCACAAACAGAATTCTTGAATTACTTCACATAGACTTATTTGGTCCTGTCAAAACAACCAATTTAGGAGGAATGAAATATGGTTTTGTTATTGTTGATGACTTCTCTCGATACACTTGGGTACTATTTTTAAAACAAAAAGATGATGCTTTTGAAGCTTTTAAAATCTTTTGTAAAAAGGTACAAAATGAAAAAGAATCTAACATCATCTCTATAAGAAGTGATCATGGAGGAGAATTCATAAATGCCCCTTTCAAAAACTTTCTTGATGAACTTGGCATTTCTCACAATTTGTCTTGTGCAAGAACTCCTCAACAAAATGGAGTTGTTGAAAGAAAAAATAGAACCTTACAAGAAATGGCAAGAAAAATCTTGGAAGAATCTAATGTTGAAAAATATTTTTGGGCTGAAGCCATCAATACATCATGTTATATTTTAAATCGTGTATCCATTAGAAAAATCATAAACAAAACTCCATATGAAATCTGGAAAAACAGAAAACCAAACATTTCATACTTCCATATTTTTAGGGGTTACTGTTATCTTTTTAGGTTATTCAACCGACTCTAAAGGTTACAGAGTTTTTAATCTAAGAACTAAAGTTGTTGAAATCAGCATGCATATTTTATTTGATGAATTTGATGACTTAATACTTGAAAAGTCAAATGAGGATGAAGAATTGCCAGACACACAACAGAGAACTGATGTGCAGGAAACGGAGATTGATAAACAATCTCCGTATCATTCTCCACCTAAAAGCTGGAGAACGATAGAAGATCACCCTCAAACTCAAATCATTGGGGATACATCAGATGGAATCCGAACCAGAAAGTCATTCAAGAATGATGAGAACAACATGACAATGATTTCTCAAGTTGAACCAAAATCAATTAAAGAAGCCATAGTTGATCAATCTTGGATTGAAGCCATGAAGGAAGAACTGCAGTAGTTCGATAAGAATGAAGTCTGGACCTTGGTACCAAATCCTCAAGATCAAACAATTATTGGTACACGCTGGGTTTTCAGAAACAAATTGGATGAAGAAGGTAAGGTTGTAAGAAACAAAGCCAGATTGGTTGCTCAAGGTTACAACCAACAAGAAGGTATAGACTATGATGAAACATTTGCTCCTGTTGCAAGGTTAGAAGCTATTCGTATACTTCTTGCATATGCATCTCAAAAACTTGTTAAATTATTTCAAATGGATGTTAAAAGTGCATTTTTAAACGGCTTTTTAAATGAACAAGTTTATGTGAAACAATCTCCCGGTTTTGAAGATCAATCAAAGCCAAATCATGTTTTCAAACTTACAAAAGCTTTGTACGGCTTAAAACAAGCACCAAGAGCTTGGTATGATAGGTTAAGTTCCTTCTTAATTAATAATGGATTTTCCAGAGGAAAAATTGACACAACACTTTTTAAGAAAATTGATAAAAATGATTTACTCATTGTACAAGTGTATGTTGATGATATTATCTTTGGATCAACTAATGAAAAAATGTGTGATGGCTTCTCAAAGCTCATGCAAAGTGAATTTGAAATGAGCATGATGGGAGAATTAAGATATTTTCTTGGACTACAAATTAAACAACATGAAAATGGTATTTTTATTTGTCAAGAAAAATACATTAAGGATTTGTTAACCAAGTACAAAATGATTGAAGCAAAAATCATGTCTACTCCTATGCATCCATCCTCTTCATTAGACAAAGATGAACATGGAAAATCTGTTTCTGAAAAAGAATATAAAGGCATGATCGGTTCCTTGCTATATTTAACTGCTAGCAGGCCAAATATTGTATTTGCAGTAGGATTATGTGCTAGATTTCAATCTGCGCCAAAAGAATCCCATTTAACTGCTGTAAAACGAATCTTTAGATATCTTGTTGGAACTACTGATCTTGGCCTTTGGTATAGAAAAGGTTCTCATTTTGATCTTGTAGCATATTGTGACGCTGATTATGCTGGAGATAAGACTGAAAGAAAAAGCACCAGTGAAGCATGTCAATTTTTGGGTGATGCTTTGATAAGCTGGTCTTGCAGGAAACAAAATACTATAGCCTTATCAACCACCGAAGCTGAATACGTATCAACTGCAAGTTGTTGCTCACAAGTTCTCAGGATTAAAAATCAACTTGAAGACTTTTCTGTTAGTTACTCTAGTATTCCAATTTACTGTGATAATACTAGTGCAATCAATCTATCAAAAAATCCAATTCAGCATTCTCGTTCAAAACATATCGAAATAAAACATCACTTTATTCGCGATCATGTTAATAAAAAGAATATTGAATTAAGTTTTGTTGATACTCAAAATCAGCTGGCTGATATTTTTACAAAGCCCTTGGTCGAGGAAAGTTTTAATTCAATCAAAGAAAAACTGAAATTTTTTGAAAAATCCTAAAAATTCAAGTTAAAACTGCTTCTGCAGAAAACGGAGAACGTTTATCAATCTCCGTTTTTTAAACATCTTTCTCCGTTTTTCAAATCCTCTTCCCAGACATCATCTTCCTCATACGCAGGCAAAACATGTCTTAGCATTAAATGCGCGTGCATCAAGGCTTTCAAAGGTCACTGCTAAGCCGTCAAATCTGTTCATTTCCCCAACACTTGTCACTTCCCTAGGTTTAATCATCATTACTCTCTCTCTCTTGAAAAACTGCAAAAACCAAGTTGCAGTTATCAAAATGGTTCATCTTTCTGAAACAGTTTCCATCCTCTCAAATTGTTGTCTCCCTCCAAATTCTTCTTTCATCTCTCTCTCTCTCTCTGTATCAACAATGACTCGAACAAAGCAATCTGCTCGCAAAAATGCAAGCACTGACACTCCATCACCATCATCATCCTTCTCACCAGTCTCAAATCGTTCACCTTCACCTCCACCCAGGCCAACCCCTCCAAAACACTCATCAGACTCCTCTTTTTCTGACTATCTTTCTTCGTCCCCTGAGTCAAACCCTAACATCTCCTGTCCTAAACCTGTATCTTCTGTTCTTCCTCCTTTCTATTCCTGTCCATCTCCAAACATTGCTCAAGTTCCTCCTCACTTACGAACATCTTTCTCGAATTGGTTTGATATGAGCTGACTTGTATTTGTGATCCTGTCAGTTGTCTGAAATGATTACTAGCTTTAAGTCACGTGTGAAGGTCTGTTTGAAGGTACAACAACAACGTATTTTACAGCCTGTTAATTGTACTTGCATTTGCTTAACTTGGAGAATGATCTTGCTTTATGCTTTTTATGAAACAAGGTGCTGAGTCCTCAAATTCTAAAATGATTCTTGCTTAGATTTATCCTTGTATATTCTTGATGAAGATATGGAATGAATAGCACTTCATAGATATAATCTTTTACATAGAAATCTGATCATTTTTATTTATGGCAGATGTGGAGAACGTTCTTCGTTTTCCAAAAATCTGTCAAGAATGTTCAAATTTGTCTAGTCTCGCTAATTCGTGATCTTTTCTCTTTGTGATTCAAGTAGTTTCTTTGAATCTGATTGTCTCAGTTTGTTCCTTGCCAAGTGCTGATGATATTGATGTAAAATCCAGAGGCTAAAACTTCTTTTAACTAGTGGAGATTGATTGATCTTGGAGCTGTGATGATCATTCTTGAAACTGAAGAACATTCTCCATTTTCCAGATTTTGTTAGGAATGTTCTCCTTTCTTGTCTGTTCAGTTTCTTGCCTTTTTATGCTGATTTCTTTGCTTTGTTTAAATCATATCTTTAAATTAATACACTCAAAAGCACAAGTTAAATTAACATAACATTTATAATCATAATTAACATTCTTAATTAACTTTTTGTTTGTTTTCATCAAAACATTAAATTGAGATTTTGTCTCAACACCTATTAGTAGATAGTTAATATCATAGATTGTGATTTGGCTTTATGCAATTTGCGTATATAAATCAATCAGTTAGTAGCCAATTGTTATCATCAAAACATCAATAATTGATATTGTATTTGAACCATTTCAGTTCATACAACAAGTACTTGATTATTGTCAAATCGATAAGTTGAATTTTGATGGATACATTTGCTTTCTCGTATTTTTATCAAACTGACTTCGATGTAGTCGTTATCTCAACTGCAAATACCAAGATGACCATTTCGAAAAATATCGTTGATCTTCGTTAGAATTTCAAATAACTATTAAACACTAGTCCACCACATACCATTTACAAAAGTAGTCCAACGTAGCATTCACCTTTCACATGAGTGAATTTTATGTGTCAAGTAATATAGTAGCTAAATTCATACACATGTGGAAAAGTGAAAAATATGAAATTCGAATTCGAACCCTACATATCAATGTTTTTGCATTTACTAACTGAGGTGTACTTAAATACCACATGAGTCAAAATCTATAAACCAAACTTTCAAATTTCGAAATGCAATGTGTTTGCTGCTACTAACTTTACATTTCAGAAATTTCACATTCATCTAAAGTTTTAACTGTTTTTTTAACTTTTGGAAAAATTACATTTCAAAAGTTTCATATTCATCCAAAATTTTGAAATTTTTTAAAACTTTAAAAAATTTGTATTTAAGAAGTTTTACATTCATTCAAAGTTTCGGAATTATTTTAAACTTTTGAAAAAACTACATTTATGAAGTTTCATATTTATCTAAAATTTTAAAATTATTTTAAACTTTTAGAAAATTTACATTTAGAAAATTTTCCATTCACCGAAATTTTTGATTTTTTTTCAAATTTACATTTCCAAACTTCCAAACTTAACCAAATTTTTGAAAAACAAAATAATTTAATTGTATTTTAAAATTTTTCCAAATAATTAAAAGCTACAAAAATAATGTATTTTCATATAATTTAATTGTCACTAGATCTCTAAATCAACAACAAAACAACAAATCCAGTTATGAGTGAACAGAAACAATCTTGTTATTAAATTTGTTTGCATTACCATTCTGCGGTAAGGAAAGAACCGGTCAACATTTTTCCGATCCTTCAAACTTAATGCGATCGTACAAGGTACGCTATCATTCACTTCTAGGGCACGCGTTTTCTTGATTTTGATTTTATCAATTACGTGCGTTTTGAACTTGTTAACTGTTGAAGTTTAACCTATGTAAGTTTAATCTATGTAAGTTATTATACTTTAATTTCACCTTCATCGATTTTCTTTTCACTTTTATTTTTTAAATTTAATAAAGAATAATAGTAATAATAATAATAATATTCAATACGTGTTAATTTCCCTAAGCAATTGTTAAAGTGTGTTCGATTGAAGCTTTCATTGACTTATGTAAAGTGTTTACGGATTCATCTCTCTATTGGTATTTGCAAGGAGAATAATGATATTAATTGATATTGTTTGGAATGCATTTGAAACTAAAGTGAATAATATTAGAGGTGTATTTGATAACGAATCCTGACATAGGGATGAACCTGATTAATATTTTATAATTCTATGAATCATTTTGGAATCTAGATAGCGTTGAGGACTAAGGTGATGCAATTCTACTCTTACAATTGCAAAATTTTGTATTTACTTGTTGAATGCAAATGTGTATCATTTAGAGTCCTTTTGTTACAGATTATTTTTAAAAAAAATCACTTCTTCTTTTATAAAAAAAAATATAACTTTTAAGAATTTTCATCCGTTTGTTACAACTTTTGAAAAAAATCAAAATTTGAAAATAATATAAAAAGTGTTTAAAATGATAAGCTGTTTTGAGTAGCTCCTTCTAAAAATAATTTTTGATAACTGATTTTTTTTAAAAAAGTGATTTTCATTACCTTGGACAAATACAAAATAGTTTCTGATTTTTTTAAAAAGCTCTAACAAATAATCTTTAAATTATTGAATACCGAAATCACTTTTTTTATAATCCGTAATATGTTAGAATCTTTTTTTTCTTTGCTGATAGAATTGGTGTTTAAATTGATTATGAATGAATTGATGTTAAATAATACTCTAGTTCTTTTGTGATTGGGATTACTGGTTTTCTTTAGATGCTAAGGTGCTATGGTCTTGAAGGTTAAATGATTCACTTTTTTTAGAATCAAATTCACACAATGCAAAATTGATTTTTTGAATGCGAAGCAGAAGTGTGTTTATGTGGGTGTTTATTAAATGCGATTTCATTGAAATTCGACTATGTAAAATTTGAGTATGAAATGAAGTCATTTATGTGTATGGATGGATGTCTTCACTGCAAAACAATAATTTTAACCCAATGCAAACAATGTTTGCAGGAAAATTCGATATTGATTCGAAGTAACTAAACTGTCAAAACATATAAATCTTTTGCTAATATCACGTTCGACGACGAGAGACAAATTGTATGTTTGGAAACTCTTATTTCCACGACAATGCTGCGCGGCAAACCAAAAAGCTACATCATGTTGCTTCAACTGATTACTGCACACATGTTTCGTGGCATGCCACTGGTTTTCCAAACACACTAAAACATGATTTTGACATTTCCTTCCATGTATCCAAATATGCACTTAATAAGACATACAAGGTCACATTTTAACCTCATTTTTCTTCCCCCATTTTTCCCATTATCCAAATAGGCCTATAGGTTGGGCAAACCTCTTATCTTTAAATGTCTAGATTCATCTTGTAACGGAAATGAGTACATTCCTGAGCTTAGAGATTTGGCTGTACTTGGTTAAGACTTATGATGTGGTACAAGTTATTATTTAACATAATTAGGGTTTGTGTTGTTATTTGCGGATTGTGGAAAATAGTGGTTTGTTTAAATTCTGCTATGCTAAAGCGCTATAGCACTGCAACAACAACTATTTGACAACACTTTGTATCAAATAATGTATTGTGGAGCAATAGCGATTTATTAAAATTCAGATATGCTATAGTGCCTCTATAGCCATTATTTGACAACACTGATTAATGTACTTTGTTCATGTCTAATTGGTGACTCGGTTGATCCATAATTTGAGTGGAACCAACCAACCAGCCAATCAATCAAGTATTGTTGAAACTGAGAAATGATTTGTTGGTGCCAGCCCTCTTATTAGATGTGAAATTAGCGTGTGTAGTAATCTTCAATATATGCTTATACACTTGTACATGAATTCATCTAGATAGTAGAGACAATTAAGTGCATCAAAGGTGCCTAGTTTTGGAGTTCAAGTTGGGTCTTAGGAAACTATCTATGGCTAACAAAAAGTAGTTGATTAACTTTAAAATTGTCCCAGATAGTGTATAAGATTGCTAATAAGAATTCAAATTGGGTTGCTTTTCTGAATTGTGATTCACTTAGCTGGTCTAACCTTTTAATTTTGTTCACTACTCTTTTTATTTTCAAATTGGTTAATAACATATTGCTGAAACTTAGATGCAGTGTCATAGATGTTGTTCTTACTTTTCCTCTCACAAAAATACAGTTATTTCTATCAAAAGATAGTTTTTTTTCACACCCCTTCAAATAATTTGTGACAGTTGTACTCAACTTTTGTGAGAGGCATAGAAGAAAAGGGCCTAAGGTTGAGGCTATTTAATATCTAACATGAAGAACATGTTTTTAATTTTGAGTGATCTTTAACTTTTAGGGTTTCTTAGTGTGCAATATAACTTATATAAAGTTATAAATTAATTTTTGCTATCCATCATTAGCAATGTTGTCAAATTCCGCGATGCTATAGTGCTACAACGCCGCAATAGTGTCTATTTGACAACACTTTGTACTAAATAACTTATTGCGTACCAATAGTGATTTGTTCAAAATCCGCTATGCTACAGCGCTATAGCGTCTATTTGACAACACTGATCGTTAGTCCACAGCTTGAGGTTGAGGCTATACACCAATATTGATTTTCTCACTAAATATGTATGACATGTACTATTAAATGGAAATGCACAGAAAGCGATACCATACTTATAATTATGCGTTTCTGTAGTATATTGAAAGCAATTTCAAAGATATTATTATAGTCTGAGGATGCATTTTGACCTTTATATCAAGATTATGACCCCAGAAATTTTATTTTTTTGCAGTTGTTGAAGACATGAATTGGGTTCAGCGAAAGGTCCACCTTTACAATGTGACTTTTGGGCTTTATATGTTGGATTGGTGGGAACGTTGTTCATTCAGTATCCTTTATTGCACTTTCTTCTACATAGATTGACTCATTTAGATGTCGTTTCCTTCTTAGTTATCCTAAAACGGATTTGTTTTATCATTTTTAGTTATTTATGTGAAACTGAGATTCATAAGTTTTGTAAAGTTGTTTAGTCGTCAACTCAAATCATGTTTGAGATTAATTTTTGACGAAAGACTTGAGCAATTTCTTTCATTCATATGTTATAGTTCCTAAACTATTACAGATATTTTGGTGATTGTACTAATGTGTTTTGTAGTACGGTACATTACCCGGTTCTTCAAGAGGTACTTCATTTTCACCCTTCTCATCCATCTTTTTGATTAGTGGCATAAATGGCATTCAGCCATTTCTTAACATGCATGCAAGTTTAATTGATTTGATTTTTACCAATTCAAGCACACAAAATTTCATATATATTGGACATTTGTAGCTATGTAATCTTGTAATTGATATTTACTTATATGTTTAAAAAGTTTATCATCTGTTCACTTGAAGTTATTTGATGAAATATCAAATACTAATGAAAAATTATGAAAATTTGTGAAGTTGATCTATTCAATAATTACTTTGACGGTTGGATTGGTAAAATTCAATGTTTACGGATTATTATTAAGCGAAGTAAACACATGAAACAAATTCATGTAGGAAACAGCACACCTTGACATTTCTCAACCGATAGATTCATTAACAGATTCTATAAAACTAAAACTCTTAGTAATTACATACTAATAACCATCTACATTTTTCTATTGAGTATGTCTATGTGTAAATCTAGAAATAAAAGTCAGAGATCTCATTTCTTACATCATCTTTATTATTATAAACTTCTATATTAATCTGCTTATTGGTCAACATCTCTAAAAATTACGAGACTTTTGTGCCAATTATTTCCTTCACTCCTATCATTTTAAATTAGAGATCCAAGCCAAAATATCACCAACAACATACAATTCTCAGCAACACATTCTTGGCTTTCAATTTATCCTATGTAATGTAAATTCTTTGTATTACAAAAATATACCTTTCTGAAAGTCCTTATATCTTAGCATCCAATTTAGTTCTGAATATGAAAGTAAAAGTAGCATCGTAGGTTCTTCACAAATTATCTTCAATTAATCTATTGCTTAACCTACATAGATTGAATTCTTAGCATTTAAGTGACGGTATTCACCAACATAAGCATGAAATTGGGATCTTATTTCTTTTATAATAATATATATGTGTATTTTCTATAGAAATTACTATCAGTTTGACATATTTTCCTCTTATCTAAAGTGTGTGTTATTAAATGTCAGGTATGTTTTGTGCATTATTTAAATGTCAGATATCTCTGGTAAGAAGCAAAATAATTTTCATGTGAAGATGCCAATGTAGATCTTCTTCTGAGGATTTAAATTAGTTGCAGCTGGTGAGTTTGGCATAGCTGAAGCTGACTAGAAAATTAGGATGCTCACGTTTGTGCTACACCGTCACGAATCTTATTTAAATATTTATTTGCTTATAAACTTGTTAAGGATGCTGATTGGGATTTTTTTTACATTGTAATTATTATTGGAAATGTTCATTATTGAGAAGTCTTGTTAAACTTTGTTCTCTGCAACAATGAGTGACCCTTTTAATTATTTCACAAATATTAAAAAAAATATATAAACGAAAGAGAGAGCGTAATTCATTTACTAAATCACCTTTATCAATTGTCGGTGCAATCACTGTTATCATTAATGCAAAGTGGAATATAGTAAATTGAGAGTGATATACATAAGATTGTTTAGATTGTACGGTTAGAAAAAATAATTATAGGATTGTTCTTTTTGGGACAAAATATTTTTACAAATTAGTCTCTCATTGTAGGATTAAGGGAATGGTATTTTCTAAATTGAAGAACATGTTAACAGGAAATTCGAAGGACATATTTATTTTTATTTATTTGTTTATTTAAATTTAAATGATATGACCCTTCACTTAATTCTTATATTTTTTTACACATTCTTATTTATATTTTGTGGCGCTGGTTGTTCATTTTGTTCCCAAGCAAAACCAAGATGTACTATCTTGGACAAGGCACTTTGAGGACTTTGTTTAACTATGGTCTATGGGCAAGATGGATAAGATGACGTGCAATTGTCTAGAAAACGAAAATCATCTTCTTTTATACTAACTTCAAAGCAATCTCCTTTTGTAATTTAGAACAGAAACGGGTGCACATTGAACTTAGAAAGGAAACAAATTGCTTCCCAACTATAAAGCACATAAGCACATCCGACAAGACATATACACATCAATTCTGCTAATATCAAAAACATATAACACTGCTATCAATACATATATATTTAATTATTTATTATAATTAAATAAAATATAAACATTATCTATAAAAGATATAAATTGAGAATAAAAATATAGGGTTATGCTAACAAGTGCCTGAGCACTAGTTAATAATATAAAAGTAAAAATTATGCATTGGAAAACATAAATTTTGAGCTTTCAAAAATTATATACATAATTTTCAATACACTTTTCAATGTAATATTTCTATCTTTAGATGCCTTGTTAGCATTTCCCAGAAATATATATGTCCATTTAAATTGAGCTATTTGTTTCATTACAAAAAAACATAACATATGAAGTTTTTGTTAGAACCAAATTGGTTTGAAGAATTATGACCCTTACTTGTTTTGATGATAACAAAATTAGTTTGCAGGAACAATTTAATACACTAATGTTTTGATTAAGTGTGCAGGTCCCATATCAAGTTAATCGTATAAGTTCTTATGTCATATCCTCTGATGATTGGACTAAGACAAAGGAACAACAAGACTTCACTTTACTCTGCTTTTCAAGTCTAGTGAAAGTACGCTGTCATGCGCCTCTAGTGATGCAATCGATACTCTATTTCAGTTGACTCTGATAATGCAAGCAATGCTCTGGTTCTGGTGACTCTGGAAATACATGATATGTTCTGTCTCAATTGTCTATTCTAAACATAAATATGTTTTGTTCGTCTGCCTCTGATTAGCTTGACAATCAAGTGATTTTCTACATCTGATAATCACATCATCTAATTCATGATGTATGCTCTGAAAGAAGTTAACACTCCAAAAAAGGCAAAACATTCACACATCCTATGATGAACATCCTGAATCTGCTATTTGTCTAAAGGCCTCTAAGACATGCTTTAATCATCATATCCACTGCTTCCCTGTCTTCATAACATGATACACTGAATCAATTACAATGATCTGTTTCGGAAAGTTTTCAATGGCAAATCAATCTCAAAAGATATGATACAAAACTTCACGACTCATGTTAATTTCTAGCAATCAGGACAATGACCAAAACCCTAAATAATCCCAATAAAAGGACGTGCATTCCTCACTGGAAAAACAAGAAACACACAAGCTATAGGCACATACATCCTCCTCTGCACTCTTGCTCTTAATCTCTCGTTTTACTTAAGTGCTGAGATAAGTTTCTAAAATAATAAACTTGTAAACACTCTCTTGTGAGAGCTATTTCAGAAAACCTACATCTATTCTCTTGTCGTTGGAACCAAATTGATTTTATAATTAGAGTTTTAATGTTAACAAAAATATTTTATGAGAACAATGTATTTGACTTCACAGAGTATGAAAGAAAATTTGTGTTTTTGAAGACAATCTGAAATAAGTTTGATCAAGATTTATCTACAAGAAGATATGAATTATTTACAAGAAGATTTGATCAAGATTTATCACAAGAAGATATGAATTATTTACAAGAAGATTTGATCAAGATTTATTACAAGAAGATATGAATTATCTCTGATGGGGAATAAACACGGAAACACAATAACAATACGCAGCGGATATAAAACTCCCCCAACTTGCAAGAACCCGTGCGGAGCAACAACAAATATATGGCAGCAAATTAATCAAAATAAAAGAGCGTAAAGAACACCAATATTTTAACGTGGAAAACCCCTCAATGCAAGGGTAAAAACCACGGGTCGTCCAGACCAAAGAAATAGCTCCACTATAATCAAATAAGGGTACAAGAGAGTCTCAAAAAGATGCACAAAGTATGCCTACAACCAGCCAAAATAACAAAGCACTAAAGCTTACAAATGAAAAGCAAGAAGAAGTAAAACATCTAAAAAACCTGCTACTATGCGAGCTCGATTCCTCCCACTCCAGAATTCGTTTTGCCGATCCGACCGTTGAAAACGAAGCCCTGAATGTTGCGACCCTACTATCCAAATTTCAGCCCAATCCAACGGTTAACGAATGCGCAATCGATGTTTTTCTGAGACAGATTTAACAAAATCGGGAATAGGGTTTACTCTTCCCTTTTATCTTTTGGTGGCTGCATTTTCTCTCAAAATAGTCTCTCTCTTCCAACCCTAATTAGACCACTCTCCACTTAAATAAGTGAGACACATGGACTACAATATTTGGACTTTTCTCCACATAGGAAGGGAGCCCAATACCCAACACATCTCCCCCTCACAACTATGTGGAGATAATCGCCAAACCGGCGATATCACAACAAGTTTCAAACTTCCCTCTTGGTAATGCTTTAGTCATCATATCGAACCATTATAATCAGTATGAAATTTAGCCAACTCCAACAACTTAGCTTCCAAAACATCACGTATCCAATGATATCTTACATCAATGTGTTTGGACCTGCTATGAAACGTCGAATTCTTACCAAGATGAATAGCACTTTGACTATCGACAAATAAGACATATTTGTCCTGAATAAATCCAAGCTCCTGCAATAATTTCTTCAACCAAATCAACTATTTGCATGCTTCGGTAATGACAATGAACTCTGCCTCAGTTGTAGACAATGCTACACATTTCTGTAATCTCGACTGCCAAGCCACAGCTCCATCTGCAAATTTAATCATGTAGCCTGAAGTTGACTTTCTTGAGTCAATATCTCCAGCCATATCTGAGTCGGAGTACCCCACCAAAATAGGTTTGTCACCTTCAAAACAAAGCCTCATACATGTAGTACCACGAAGATACCTCAAAATCCATTTTACAGCATTCCAATGCTCTCTACCTGGATTTGACAAAAATCTACTGACTGTACCAACAGCATGCGCAATATCTGGTATTGTACATACCATTGCATACATCAAACTACCCACAACAAAAGCATAAGGAACTCGTTCCATGTATCTTTTCTCATCTTCACTAAAAGGACTTTGTTTAGAACTCAACTTAAAATGAGCAGCAAGAGGAGTAGTTACAGCCTTAGAGTTTTCCATTTGAATCCTTTGCAACACTCTCTCAATATAGTGTTCTTGTGACATCCAAAGTTTCTTCTCCTTTCTGTCACGCATGATTCTTATGCCAAGAATCTGTTTAGCTGCTCCCATGTCTTTCATGGCAAATGACTCGCCGAACTGCTTCTTTAACCTTGTATATGGTTGTCTTTGCCTCTTAGACCTCATGAGTTGGGTTAGAGATGATTCAGAAGCATCACTAAGATTCTCATCGTGTGACAACTCATGATCTTCACTAGTTGGAATATTTACCTCATCTCTAAGTCGATGATCATCAACACAATCATGTGGCTCATCATTCTGAACATTACCATCAGTAGTATCCAAATCAGGAACAAGTGACTGGACTGGATCACCATCCGATAAGACGTTATCTCTTTCAATCTGAACAAAATACGAACATAATAAATCTAGAAGAACTGCTCATATTGGATTCAGAAAATAAGAATTGGCTAAAGAACATATTATCAAAAAGTATCTTGTTTAGAATTATTTTTGAATAAGATTATTGTTGACCATGCTAGGAATGAAGATACAATTTAGAATTAAACAAGGAATAAATTGAAGCCCTAATTTTATCTATAAATAGATATCCAAGAATGAAGAAGAAGATATCGAAAAATAAAAAAAGAGTAGAAGAACTCAAGCTCAAAATTCCAAATTCATCTTAGTGTTCAAAGAGAGAAACACTTGTTTGAATGAGAACTATTTTGTAAGTGTTTTTCTTAGAATGTGATAGTCATTGTTATAATCATCTTGTTAGAAGCAACTATTCAAGTTCCAAATCTTTGTATTCAAACCCAATAGTGGTGTTAGTGTGCCTTCAACAATCCAAAGTTGTCAGATTGTGTGGAGAAGATTTGGCTGGTAGAGTCAAAGTGGGTGTGTTCCTCAAAAGTCTGGGGTTTCCAGGTCAATGTCTTTATTGATGAAATTTTGATTTATTTTTGAGAGTAGAGAAAAGCAAGAGGTACATGTCAAAACAATTCATCAAGTCTTCAAGGACAAAAGTCTATTCGCTAATTTGTTGAAGTGCAAATTTTGGGTCTTAGAAATAAGTTTTCATTGTCATGTAATTTCTAAAGGAGGGATTGTAGTTGATTTGTCAAAAGTGAAAGCTATCCAAGAATGGAAGACACCAAAAAATATCACATAAGTCAAAAGTTTCTTAGCATTGACAAGTTAATATCGGAGATTCATCTAAGGATTTTCTAAACTTGCATTGCCTTTGACCAAAAAGAACCGAGTTTTCTTGTGGAATTATAAGTGTGAAGATGGTTTTCTGAAGTTAAATGAGAAATTAACAATCGTGCCAGTTTGGTTTTATTAGACACGTCTAGACCTTTTTTGGTTTATTGTGATGCATCAAGACAACTAAAGATACATGTAGAACTATTCAAATCATGATTTAGAACTAGAGGCATTAGCGTTTACACTTAAATTCTTGAGACATTATCTCTACGGAGCAAGATTCAAAGTGTTTAGTGATCATAAAAGTCTATAATATCTATTCAATTAGAAGGAGTTGAATATGAGACATCATAAATGGATGACACTTCTTAACGATTACCAATTTAATTTAAGTTATTATCCCTAAAAAGCAAATGTTGTAGTTGTTGCTTTGAGTAGAAAGGTAAGAACTTATAGATGTGAGTTTGGATTTTGAGATGAAATCATTGTGTATCAAGCTAGGGATGCAAGGAATTGCAAGTAATTTGATGGAACAAATCAAGAATTGTAAAGAGAATTATTAACTTATGAAGAAGCAAATATAATTGATTAGTCAAGGGAAATGAGATGAATTTAATGAAGGTTTAGATGGAGTTTTGATGCTTCAAGTATGAGTATGTGTCCATAACATTCTGGAATAGATGAAGATGATTTTGAAAGAAGTTTGTCATAGTAATTTGAGTCTTCGTCAAGGATCTACAAGATTTATCAAGACTTCAAAAATATATTTTGGTGTCAATGAATGAAGAGAGAGATAGAAAAGTTTGTGTATGTTTGTCTAGCTTGTCACAAGTCGAAGATTGAACATAAGAAACCAT
This sequence comes from Cicer chorassanicum, assembly GCA_037974735.1. Lineage (NCBI taxonomy): Eukaryota > Viridiplantae > Streptophyta > Magnoliopsida > Fabales > Fabaceae > Cicer > Cicer chorassanicum. The sequence goes on along the minus strand of JBBPBP010000003.1, from coordinate 37,837,604 downwards.
TAGGAATGTTGCAACCATTGAAGATACCTATATGGAAGTGGGACAACATAGCTACAAAATTTGTATCAGGATGCTAAAAGTCCATCAAGATGTGACACAATATGGGTAATTATTTATCATTTGACTAAATCAACACATTTTCTTCCAATGAATATGGAATATCCTCTGAAGAAGTTAGCTTGGTAGTATATCAAGAAAAAAGTAAGATGCATAGGGTACCAACGAGTAGTTTTAAATAGAGATCCTAGATATACTTTTGGATTTTCAAAAAGTCTACAAGAAGCTTTGGGAACATAGTTGAATTTGAGTTCGACTTATAAACCTCATAAATATGGACATTCAAAGGTCAATTCAATCGTTAGAAGATTTGTTAAGTGCTTGTGTTCTAGAAGATAATGCAACAAAGAAAAGTTTATGCCTTTGATTGAGTTCACATATAATAGTAATTATCATTCTAGTATTGAAATGTCACGTTTTGAAGATTAGTATGGAAGGTAGTGTAGAACGCCGCTTTGTTGGTTTGAAATTGGAGACCATATTGTGGTTGGACTAGAGATTGCACAAAAAACAACAAAAAATATCAATTTAATTTAAGTGGAAATGGAAACTGCTCAAAAGAGGCAGGAAACTATCATGATAAGAAATCTCATAGTCATCTTTTGAGGTTGGAGATCATGTGTTCTTAAGGGTAACGACTACTAAAGGAGTTGAGAGAGTATACAAAATGATGGAGAAGATTGGAGTTGTAGCATATCGTATTGCTTTACCACTGTTTTTATTGAATCAACACAATGTGTTTCACGTATCACAACTTAGGAAATACATATATGATTTGAGTCATATGGTGCAATCAGACAACGTTCAACTGAAAGATAATCTTACTCTCAAAGTTTTGCCGAAATGGATACTAGATAGGAAGAGTGAGAATCTAAGAGGAAAGGAAATTCCTCTGGTGAAAGTGATTTGGGGAGGAGGACCTGATGATGAGAGTGCTACATGCGAGTTAGCAGAAAATGAATGTGCAAACACGAGAAGGGGGAGTTAAATTGTGTTTGACAAAGTTGATAACTCTTTGCTAATTTGATGAAGGCGGGTTGATTTTATGAATTACTTAGATAAGAAGCAATCAGGTTCAGAGGCAACAAATAATGAAAGCATAAATGATTGGACAAATAGATTTATCCTTGTTCACCACTAACTTGGCTACATCCAGTCCCCTCATTCAGAAGGCTTTAATCCACTAATTCAAATACCTTGAATTAAAAAGCAACTGACCCTCCAAGCGAGTCTTCTCAAACAACCTGACAACCCCAAAGTTTTAAGGAACTAACCACCCTGACCCTACAAGCCAAGTCTTCTCCTAACAACCTGAAAACCCCAGATTGAAGAAGGAACTAAACCACTATCGGGTTGGATACAAAAGATTGGAACTTTAAGTGTTTGCTTCTAACAAAGCTGATAATAGTAATAACTCTCATACTCTAAGAAAAAACACTTAGAATTTTTTTCTAACTTGAGCAAGTGTTTCTCTCTTTGAACTCTAAGATGAATTTGAAATTTTGAGCTTATGAGTTCTTCTACTCTTTTCTGATTTTTTATGATATTTTTCTTCAGCCTTGAGTATCTATTTATAGTTAAAATTAGGGCTTCAATTTAGTCCTTGTTTAATTATGAATTGTATCTTCATTCCTAGCTTGGTCAACAATGATCTTATTCAAAAATAATTTTGAACAAAATGCTTTTTGATAATATGTTCTTTAGCCAAATCTTTATTTCTGAATCCAATCTGAGCAGTTCTTCTAGATTGATTTTATTCATATTTTGTTCAGATTGAGTTTATAAATTCTTTAGATTGATTTTGTTCGTATTTTGTTCAGATTGATAATGTTCATATTTTGCTGTAGATAAATCTGGATCAAATTTTGACCATATTTTCTTTTCAACTTGGTCAAAGATTTTCTTCAATTATAAATCTGAATGAAATCTTATTTTAGATTTTCTTCAAAAACACGAATCTTCTTTCATACTTTGTGAAGTTAAATGTATTGTTCTCATAAAATACTTTTGCTATCATCAAAACTCTATGTATAAAACCAACTTGGTTCCAATAGAAAAGATGAAGATAACCTATCTGAAGTTGTTTAACTTAGGTTAGCCAAACTCCTAAGACATAATTTCATTTTTAGAGGGGGTGAATGTAACATCCCGAGTTTTTATTAATTATTTTTAAATCCTAAGAGTCAGTTGTGCTAATTGTTAGATTTTTGAATGCTTAGATATCAATATAGGATAACTAGAAATAGTAAATAACTATTTAAAGTTAATCGATTAATAAATAGTATTAATGGAACATGAAAGAGATTAATCGATTTGTATAAGTGGGGTAATTGATTAATGCATGATCCAATACCATACGATCCTATTTTACCTCGATCAATCGATTAAGATTTTGTAGTTAATTGAGTATTAACTAACCTAATTAAAAATAAAATGATTTTTCCTTGTCTTGTGTATTCAATTCCACACCTTATCTTTTAGTTACAATCTCATCAATTAACCTAGCTATTCAAGAATATCTTAATTAGGGGTGTACACATCCACACTGATCCAAATAAAAACTGTAAAATGATACAAAAAAGAAAGAAGAAAATCAAACAAAATTGAATATTATTGAAATAATTTAATTGTAAAAACCATTCAGATCACCTCGGATTTCATGTTTCTTTTTCAAAATGGAACTAAACTGAACTAAACCGCACATATACATTTTAATACTTATTTGTTTTTAATTATTATGAGTATTACATTAATTTATTATGTGTTAGTTTTTATTTTTTAATAATACTTAGTTTTTTATTTAATTTAATATATGTTTATTAACTAGTTCATATGTTTTATAAATATCAATCAATGTTATTCCGTAATGTTCATTTTTAGTAAGATAATTAGAACCAAATCGACCATTAAACTAGTGTGCTTATTGATTCATGGTTCAAAGGTCCGAACGAGGTCAGTCCATTTTTAATTAAATATTATTTTTTTAAATTTTTTTTACTAATATATAATATAAATAAAAAACAAAATATTGCACAAAATTCATAATTTTACACTATTATAAAATTAAATTCCACATGAAATATCATATGTTAACCTATAAAATTAAATTATTACACATGAAAATTGAATCTAAATCAAATTAAATAACCCTTAATATTAAATAAAATGGTGTTGTTGTATCATGGTGGTGACCGGCGATGTATCATAGAGTAAAAGGCCACCATTATGGTTATGCAATCTGTCATTGTTAATCTTTCATGATTGACCAAGCTGGAAGATTTGGTACCAATGGCCTTGCGATCACATTTGTTTCGTGTTCTACTGATGTTGATGTTCTCAACAATGTACGGGACTTACTTTGTTGTCTTTATCTTACTGTTCATTTGCATTTCTAACTATGTTCGGTGTGTTTTCCAAATCAATCATTGCTTCTTTCATGCACTTTAAGGACCCGTTTAATCCACATGATAGAAAGAGAAATGAAAAAAAATATAAAGTTGAATAATGATAGTATAGTGATATGATAAATATTATTATATTATGTGTTTGATACACACATGATTACCAACGTGATAATACTTTACTTTATCATGTATTTAATCTACATCTCATCATAGTATGATATATTATGTATTATATTTAAAGAATAAAATTACCATTCTCAATAATTACATATTAGTTTTTTTTTAATTTACTTATTATATTTTAAATATTATAAATTAACAAAAAAAAATTAATATTAAAATAATTTTTTATTAAAACTATCAATTGACACTACTAAATAAACAATTTAAATTTTATAAACTAAATCATGAGTAACTAAATAATTATATTTTATTTGTTAGAATGTATATAAAGATATGATATATATTATAGGTTAAATTACATCCGTGGTCCCTTAACTTAATTTCAGTTAACATTTTAGTCTTTACCTTTTTTTTTTTCTCCCGATTTGGCCATTTATTTTAATTTTAAGTGACAATTTGATCTTTTATGTTTTAAAATGTAAAAAATGTTATCTTTTTTGTTGCAAAAATTCATAAAAAATTTCAAACAAAACCCATAAAATTAATTGTCATCCTCAATATATTGCAAATTTCATCAAATTCATAACTTAAATCTTTAAATAAACTCATATTTTCATCTCTAACAACATCAAATATTGAATAAATGACCAAATCGGGGAAAAAAAAAGATAAATGACTAAAACGTTAACTGAAATTAAGTTAAGGAATCACGGGTGCAATTTAGCCTATATTATATGTAAATGGCAAGAATACCTTGTAAACAAATTATATTTATTTTAAAATTTCAATTAACTTTCATATTTTTATAATTGTAAATACTAATTTATTAAATTATATAAAAAGACTAAACTACCCTTGTGTAAAATCATAAACATTTTTCAATTAATTATTAGTATTTCATTTTTAAGTTTAATATCAAATTCTATGAATTACTTTTCTATTTGATTAGATTTATATTTTTATATTTTAGATTATATTTTATAAATTGCTTTTATATTTATATTTTATTTTATTTCAATTTATATTTTAATTTATATTTTAAATTATATTTTATATGGGTAATAGAGTAAACTATTGTTCTTATTCTATCCTGTTGATTTCTAACCCAACTCATATTCATGATAAAAATTTCAACTAGAGAGACATGATATGATAGAATTTTGGATTAACTTATCATATTCTGTTGGTTCATAAAACACCAGATACAAACATGATAACTTATTCCTATCATGTCTCTTATCTTGTCCATCACATCCTAAAACAGTCCTACATCGGTTCAGTAAAAAAAAAAAAACAGTCCTACATCGGTAATATTACACATGAAGTATAAAAGATACTTGTATAAATTAAAGTGTGTACTAAGCAAAAATACAAAATGATATCGATTGGTGTTTCATCTACTTCTAATATTTCCTCAAAATATGTAATAAATATTATCGAGTTGAAGCTTTCAATAAATCATTAATCCTATTTTTTTTATTACCAAATCTTAAAATATGAAAAAAAAAAAAAAAATCAAAAATTGTAGGAGATTGAAAGAGAACATTTTGACATGATTTGGGCTAGATGAGACTTACAATTGCATGACCTATTATACCTCGTATGCAAAATTATTTTAATATTTTTTATTGATAAAAGTGAAAAAATAACAAAATTTGGTCCGACCATCGTAACTTGCCCAACGGCTAGTTTTGACTGGTTTTCCCGGTTTGATTGCGATCTGGTTTTGAAGTTAAATTGAATTGGACACATGTCCGACTCTTAGACTAACTGATTCAACTGACTGGTTCGATCCAATTTTAATTACCTTGATTTTAGTATATCAAATATAAATTTACAAATTGTTTCTCTTACAAAACCACTGTTCTTTCATTTGTTGAGACATCGATCAACAATGTCTAAATTTTAAAACCCAATGTCACCATCATCATTTCTTGGTTTCGCGCGTTATATTGTTTAGCACGTCGAACTTAATCACCATACTTCTAACATGTTAAATATCAGTTTTTCTTTCATCAAACTTGACATATGATTTGAAGGAAGTCTGGAAAAATGTGAAGGGAGAAAAACACAAGAAATGAGGGTTTGCATTGTGTTTTAAGAGTTTTAAAAAACTTTTAAACCGATGATAAAATAATAAATGTGAGATTAGAAAAAGCAACTAGAAAGATAAGGAGAGGAAACACAAACAATTTATCCTAGCTCACCACTAACACGGTAGCTACTTTCAATCCCTTCACTCTGAAGAATTTAATCCACTAATCACCAAAAGTATCATACGTCCACTGAACACCTTCTAGTCAATTTGACTGTGTTCAAGTCTTTTCAACCTTCTAGCTTAGTACAATCGAGTTGTTGAGGGCAACGACCACTACTGGGCCAAGTTACAAAGAATGTTTACAAGTATGCTCTCCGAAATGTATTTTAGGTTTCTCAACACTTAGAGCTAATATAAAATTTTTCACGAGTTGCTGTGCATGATGACCTTAGGTTTTTCTCTTGTATATTTGCAGTGAGGATCAAAAGTTCTTTAATAGAGAGCTTTCGAGGCCATAAGTGTTTCTGATTGTTGCTATGATTGCATGAAGTTAGCACATGAAACAATGACTTGTATCAAATCTTTAAAGATCTTGAATCAATATTTAAAACACGTCATAATCCGTCTTCATAATTGATTTAGTGTATCTTGATAGAAGCTGCAAGAAAACCAATATGACATTTTCAGAAGATGTCATATATTTCTTCAGTTGGATGATAAATCTAACTTTGACGAGTAGATGATGTTGGAATGTTGACTTCTTCAAAGTTCTGGACTCAAAGGTTTGACTTAACAAAGTTGACTTTTTATCAGAGAGTTTACTTTATCAGAATTTTGACTTGAAGTGTTGACCAGACGATCAATTGGTTTACCAAAATTATTAAACACAAAATCATTAGAGGAGCATGTAATCGGATTCAACAGAGGCGCGTCGAGAGCGCGTTTATCAGAGTTAGACGCAACTTTAACTAATTCTTCATAACATTGTCTTGTTTTTCTTGTTTATCTTCTCCTTTCATCAGAAGATGCAACGTAAAAACTTTAAAGTTTATGACAAGTATCTGCACACTTAAATAAATTTATAAGCACAATAAATTTTTCTCACAAATTAATTTTTGTTATCATCAAAACAATTAAGGGTCATTGTTATTCAAATTAACTTGATTCTAACAAATTGATGTCTATGTTGTTGATGTTTGTAGTGTTAAATTAGGGAAAACAAGAACATTTGGAGATTGTTTTTATGGACAAAGAGGTACCCACATTATTGCCAAAAATATCTATGGACACAAAATATTTTTTGTTAAAGTAATTAGACTGTTTCTAACATTTTTTATGTGATTGAGATAAATGTCAACTTAGTCTGATAAGATACAAGCCACTATACCAAAGAAATAATGTTGTAAGTTAAAGCAAAAGTTGAAAGAGGGCTCAACATATATCATTAAGAACTTGAGGGTCCTACCCAATGACTACCAGTTTAAGATTTGTGGTCACCCATTTAAGGTTACATTTTAGGAAAACACTGGTGTTGAAGAACAAAATCTGACCAATATTTCGCTCAAACAATACAATTTCGTCAAGTTCTCTGATGTTCTAGCTGGTTATAATTATCCTGATCTTCTTGTAGGTAATTATCATTCAATACTATTTTTATTGAAGCTCAAATATAGTATCTCACCTTATTATTCATTCCCTATAATGGTTCTTATATAAGTATAAATAACAATCCATAAATAAAAATGTAGATGTTATTTGGGGGAGTACATGAAATTGGTTTCACTCAAATTGAGTCAAGTCAGAAAAAACAAAAGGTATTGTTTACAATGAAGGATATTATGTGAGTATCTTATATTATTAAGTTAAATTTTAATATCAACAAATTTATATGATGACCCTTATTAATATGTGTCAACATTGTAGGGGAAATTGTGTTTGTTGTACCCTATGAGAGGATTATGCTATGGAACTAATCAATTACTACTTGGAGATGGAGAGAAACCATTGTATGATGGATGCACCAAATATACAAAATAATATTTTTTGGTGAAACTTTATTGCATTAAATGTTTGTGTCAAGTTAGTGACAAAGCATTGACAATGATCATTGAATTGTTGCATGATGCCTTTGAACATGCACAAATACCCACATCTATTTATGAGGCAAGAAAACAAATCAAAAATTTTGGCCTTGATTATACTAAGATACATGCATGTCGTAATGATTTTATGTTATATTTGGGGGAAGATGAAGATAGACAGGGATGCAAACTATGTCAAACATCTAGATGGAAGCAAAGTGGTAACAAAATGCTATGGTTCATGATTTGAATATTGTAAAGCCACAAAATAAAAATATGTCAATGAACAAATGCTACAAATGGTACATACATTAAAAATGATGCATTGGGTTTCACGTCAATTAATTTTTCTCATTTGATCCATACAGGTGTATATGAAGATGATGAACCATTCATTCAAGCTTTTGAAGCTCAATTAGTGTACTATGAGGAGGATAATAAGAGCTATTAGGCCAATTTTTAGATCGATTGGCAAGAGATCACATGAAGTTTCTCATTTGTTTTGTCAATTGGCCTTTGATTCTTGGTTATATCAAGAACTAAGTTTTGCTTGAAGTCATTAAGGTATATAGCCACATACTCATTTGTTTCCCTAACTTTTTGTTACTCTGCATCATTGTTGTATTATGAATAAATGAATATGAGAGTGTGTTATGAATGATAATCTGTTGTTGCTCCTACTTTATAAGTTATTGATCTTCTACCTTAATTTTCTTTACATGTTAATCTATGTTTTTTCTTAAGAGTATATTTTGAAGAAATATTTGTTTCTATATAACCTATTTTACAACCTATCCAACAATTCCTCGCAACATTCCTCTTTGTCCAATAACTCTTATAAGTGATTGTAGGAAAGGTTATGGTGGTATCCAATCCATTAAATTGCAGCAAAAATATATATAATGAAAGATAATGGCAAGAAATGGAGAGACTTTAGGTTGAATTTGTACAATAAACATAATGACAACACAAAGAGTCGTGATGAAATTACGAAGAAATCTCCATTATCAATTACACATATTGAGTGGGGAGAATTCTTAAACTACATATTGAAAGAGAAAACTAATGTAATATTCTATTGATTTAATATTTAAATTGATTGAACATAAGCATAACAATAATATTGTGTCTGTATGTTTGAAGGAAAGGTGCAAAAAGAATGCTGAAAATTAATCCAAACTTACAGTTTATAATACTGGAAAATCTATAAAACTCAAATGGCAAAGGTAGAGATTGTAAGTATTTAGAAACAATTCAACTCAAACACAATTATCATAGTTATGTATACTTGACCTTTGAAAATTTGCTCTCATCAACAAATGAGTGAAACTAGGAAGAATGTGAGTAGATGTACTTTGTATATCGATACTCACAAGAAAGTTGATGGAACATATATCGATAAAGAGGGTGAGATTGTTTGTGTAAGTAAATTTATCTTTATATGCATTTTTGTATCACTAATTTAACATTAATGTGTTAACATTATGTATTAATTCAAGCAAGAGAAAATTGATGAGATCAAAGTTCAAGATATTACTTTTGTGCGTGTGTCGCCTAATGACTCTCTTGGCCAAATATTTGGAAAAGAACACTCAAGACGAGTGCGAGGTGTGGGTGATGGAATTTAGCCATCTCAGGTGTTTGAATCAAGCAACTTTCAATTTCATGGCACTTTTTCCTCTACTTCTAGAGGAGAAAAAAGTATTAAATTATGCTTTGATAATTCCTTTTTCCCACATCTCCTCAGACCTATTTAGTTAATTTTTTTTAATTTAACTAGATTATGATCACGAATAAGGTAGTTGTGCAGCTATATATGTACTAATTAAGCTAATAATTAACTGATAGAGTTATAAGAAAAAGTATTTACGAACTTACCTTTCATAACTCTCATATGTGTTATTCTTAATCAAATTATACTTGTTGTGAAGTTCTGTTTGGCTACTGATTGTTGTCTATAGGAAATTGTTTAGGAACATCTAATAAAGGGGTCATGGATTGGTATTGATTGGATGCAGTTGCATGTTGCTTTTCTATGTAGTATACTTGGTCTTGCATAGATCCACCATATTCATACCCATAATTAGTCTTCTGCAATTAACTAATATTTACTGTTGCATAATCATCACAGGTGGAGGAACAAACTACAGTTTTTTTTATAGATCCCTCTTTGCTCTGAAGTCATTGATTACATCAACATTTCATTTTCTACAACTAGAGCAGGTCTATCATAATCAAATTCATCTTGTATGAGTCTATTATGACTATTAGATATCAATGAAATATCTGATTGTGGCATAGAATGGGAAGTCTTTCAATCTTTTGTTGTTGCTTTGTAGTAATTTCTCTATCTCAATGAGAGCAAAATTTTGTAACTTCTCATCCGTCAAAACCAAATATAAATTCACAAATTTGTATTTATATTTAATATTAGAATAATACATTATTATAAATTATTAAATAAGAATATAGCATAAGAGTTGAAATTACCTTCAATTTGAAGAATTGATCTTTGTGTGTACAAAATATCATCACTTAAATATTGTCAATAAGATATCAAAGAACTTCCTTAAGTTATGTGATGTCCCCCAACGACTTTGCTTCATTATGGCATCAATGTTTTCTTTTTCATCATGCAACAATCCCAACATCTTTATAGGTGTCATAGATAATATTGTTTATAGTTCTGATATCATCAAATGATTTTTCCCCTCTAACATGATTAAGCAATATTCTGATGTAATACAGTTGATCAATTCCTAGATGAATAAACTACAATCTTCCAATTGCAAATCCCTTCTTCATCTTGGTCCACTAATGCTTGCTTTTATTCCAAACAAACATTGAAGGAAATTCACTATATGTAAGATTTCTTTCTTCGAGATATTTTCTATTTGTATCCATCCATCCCAAGAATTTTGACTCGTGAGAGTTTGGATTGTCAATTACATCTTGCAACGAAACACTATCCTCATAAACCACAACTTGTTCATTTGGAAAGTGAAAAGACAAACGCACAAGAACAAGTCATCTATAATTGATATCAAAGACAAATAGTCTCCAAGCTGCTTCACATGAAGATAAATATCTACAATCATAATATAATTTGATCTCATTCACACACTCATTTTCTCTTTGATTACCAACACTTTCATAAAATGTTGTTGAAACACGATCATGTCCTTTGTTGACACACTTGAAGAGGTATTTGATAGAACAAGACTGATTGCACCATTCAGCATTTATATAAGCATTATATCTCATTAACAAATATTTGTTATAAGGTACTACAAACATGTTATCAACTTCGATATCACCATTCTTTACGCTTCTACCATCATCTCTTCTTTTATATAAAGGATATCCATCATCACTGATTGTAGTACTATGACCAATTTCTTGGATAATGTTTTGAGCATTTTCCATTCTGCATACATGGTGATTTCTTATTTTTAGGTCCGCGAGGACCATGTATCATCAAAGTCGATACGATTAATATAAGATAGGATCAACACTTTTGTCAGGAATTTCAGTAGATATGATTTTGTCAATATCATTGGCAATTCAACAGCTGAATTCAGGATGCAAAAAAATAAGTATGTGCACATGTGGTAATCCACACTTCTGAAACCCTATCGTGTAAAGTGTTGGAACTAGGTTAGTTCTAAGAACAATTCCTTCATCATGTTTTGATGATAACAAAAGTACTTTGTGAGAACAATTCATTGTACTAATGATTTTATTGAGTGTGCAGTAAATAGACCCATGAAGCAGAGGAAATAATATCAAATGAAGACATAAGAGGAAACAAAAATGTCAGAGGAAACTAAGACATCAAAGTCAAGTGAAGTCAACACAATGTTCAAACTCTGGTTATTTCACACGTTATTGTGTGCACGCATCTGCCTTTGAAGATTTGCCTCTGATGCGTTTGCCCAGTGTGCCTCTAAAGTTTGAAACATGCCTCTGAAGCGCCTACTACCATAACTCTGCAGCTTTTATTCGAGTTGCCTCTAAAGCTCATGTTTTGCTCGCCTTAAAGACTGCAACTTGTTCCAAGATGTTGTCTCTAATACGCAACATGCTCTAAAGTTGCAACAAGGTGACGTTGCCCATGCCACTAGTTCTAAGTCATACAATTCTGTCTCAGACTACCTGAACCAAGCAACACAACATCCGACTCTGATGATCAAGTTATGTTATGTTGAAGAAAGTCAATGCTCTAATGGCGACTGAGCTGCTTCATGATTTTGAAGGTCCAAGAACAAATTATGATATATTCCCGCTGCTCTTAAACAAGCGTATGAAAGAAGATTCAAGGATAATTATTTTCAAGCGCTATCTGGACATTCTCTCACATAATCATTTTAGAAGATTTGATTGAAGAATCATTTTGGAATTAATCAAGCTTCAAAGGTCATATTCCCAGACCGTATCTATCAAGGTTTATTTTTTGTAGATCTTTGTTGACCTCGCGCAAAGACGATATGCTCATAATTTTTTTGGGATAATATTGAAACCCTAATTCATGCTATATAAAGGGATCAATTCTTCTTAGAAGAAGCAACACTTAATCAAGTTTCACCCCTTTGTAACTCAGCCCAGTAGTGGTTATTTTGCCTCAACGACTTGTAGATTTTCAAGTTGGAAGTTGAGAAGACTTGACTGGTAGGGTCATGGTGTTGTTGTGCCTCAACGGTCTGTAAGTTTCATGCTGGAAGTTGAGAAGACTAACTTGTAGGGTTATGTGTTGTAATTTAGATTATGAATTAATGGATAAATCCTTCTATGTGAGAGGACTGGATGTAGCTGCCACGTTGGTAGGAACCAATATAAATCCTAGTGTTTTTCCCTCTACCCTGATACTTTGTTTTATTGTTGCTTCTGTTATGTTATATCTGTTGTAGTATCCTGAACCAGACTTTTGAAAAGAAGTTTTTCCCTTAACCTCCCATTCTCGTGTTTTTGCACATTCATAAACAACTTCAAAATAAAAATTAACACAATTAATATGTTAATTGATTATTTAAGATATAAATTATCTATTATCTATAAGTAAATAAAGATATCAATAAAAGTTAGTTTTAATCAACATATCTAGCTTAAACTTGCCAAATACTTTTCCTTGCTTTATGTCTCTTATCAATTGGTCACGTTTAATCTTCGGGTTTGAGTCCATGTTGTGTCAACACTTTATGTAACTCAAACCATTTTTTATTTCAAGTAAATGTGATGAACAAATCCAGATACCTAGCCCATCTAACAATATATAGATGCTCTTAATGATGAACTATCATTATTCGTGCTGTAAAAAAAAGGATGGAAAAGTAAGAATATAATAGTAAATAATAATATCTATTAAGAAGTCTTTGAGCATAATAAAAACTATTTACTTGAGAATTAAATTTGCACCTGATTGTCTCATTCATTCAATTATAAATTTTATTCTGTGTGTCATAGATATATAACTGAGCAAACTTTGCCTTTGATCCAAGAAGTGGCAGCAAGCTACCTATTTGATGATAATTCTCACCGCTAATTACAAACATCGGAGGGTCCATTTCCATCATTTAGTTGATTGACAATTTTACCTCTCATAGATGTGAATGAAAAGATCATAAATGAATGAATATGCTTTAAAAAGTACTTGCTAACAACACATTGAGAACTTTGGGTTTTTGGACGTCTAGTGTTTTTCAAGTCTTTCTTCGTACAACATCATAGCACAATAATATCGACAATAAATATTTATTAATCAAACCTATAAATATTTGGGTTGAATGAAAATCTGGAGATTACTTTAAAAGATCATGGTAACACTATTTTTGGTTTGGATGAACTCAACTTCAATCTTATGAAAAGTTTTCATCTTACCATAGTCGGTGTACTAACACAAGGAAAACAATCTACTCCGATGTTGCTCTAGCTAATTAATAAGAATATTTATAGATCATGCTTTGTAATTAATGTATTGATACTATAGTACATTTTCGAATGATTTATTACAAAGTATTTATCACGAATTGGTGACTACATCAAGGACATGCAATTTGACAAGCTTCATTTATGTTTGTGCTAATCGACAAAAAGTTACTTTTCGTGTACAAATAATCGATGATGGGTTTGAGAGAACAAAAATTGGCTTTGGATGAGACAAATTTTTGTGCCTCAAACAACTTTGTTGCGGGAGATGTAATTAGGTTTCAATCATAATGTGCACTTTGAATCAAATTTATCTTTTAAAACAATTTAATTTTTCCATTGGAGTGGCGGTTTTTCAGTCTGTATCTAACAATTATTTTTTTCATAATTATATCACAACATTGAGAATAATTTATAATAACATATTATTTTGACCAATACAATTTAATATTTTTTTTATTAATTCATTAAATAAAGTCACTTATTTGGATATATATTTTTTATAACATTGTTTTTGCATTATAGATTATTTATTTTTTATACCCAGTCTTAAACAACGCAGTCTATTAAAAATTGCACAGGTATTCACTAGTTATATGTTATAGTTTTCTTCAAACTTGTTACCTTAATATAACTTTAGAATATTAGTATGAAAATAATTTTTATAATACTAATTTGGATCAATCGAAAAACCGATCCAATTCAAACCACATTAATTTGGATCATATCAAATAAGTTTTTTTAATGGTGTCATATCGAGTATTTTAATATTTGAATCATATGATTTTTTTCCTTATAACCGATCAAAACTGCACCGCAAACATCCCTAGTTTCAACTTTAGAAATTCATAGGTTTTTAGATTGGTAGGTCTTAGTGCCTCACAAATTCTTAAACACTCATTAATGTTGGAACATAGAGTATGTTAATGTGTGAATTTAAAAATTGTTGAAGTTCCACATTGGAAAACTCATATTTTGAGTAATTTTCAACTCTATAAATACTAAAGTCCCACATTGGATAGAAAACATATGTGGGTTTGCTTCCATCACTATATAACGAGTTTCAAACTCTTGTGATAAATACACAAAATTTGGATGCATTTCTCAATTTACTTTTTTCTCCATTTTCTATTCTGCTCGACTTATTTCCGAGCCACTTCTCCTTTTTTTATTTTTTTTCTTTTCTTTTCTGCCCCTTTGATATTTATGAGCGATTTTGAACCGTTGTCCCTTCGATTTTTAGAGCGGTTGTTATGTCGTAGTCCCTTCGATTTTTAGAGCGGTTGTTATGTCGTAGTTTCGTCGATTTTTGAGTGGTCCTAATATCACTATCCTTTTAGAGCGATTTTTATGTCGTAGTTTCGTCGATTTTTTTTGTGGTCCTATTACCACTATGAGCGGTTTTTGTGCCGTAGTCTTTTAGAGCAATTTTTTGTGTCGTAATCTTTTTGGTTTATGAGTGATCATAGTACCATATTTCGAATGATTTTAATCGTCATATTGAGAGTGGCTTTAACCTCCATATTGAGGGTGTAATTTTAGAACGGTTTTCTACGGTGTAGTGGAACTCTGATACAGTGAATCTGAGTTGTTTTATCCTATGGACTTCGTGGTTGATAGTCTGCATTGCACAATTTGGGTAGTGCCGCGAAACGTCTTAAAAAGAGTAACCTAGTCCGTCACACAACCCAGTAATATGTTCGGTTGTTGGAACCAAGTTGGTTTTACATATAGTGTTTTGATGTTAACAAAAGTATTTTATGAGAACAATATATTTGACTTCAAAGAGTATGAAAGAAGATTAATGTTTTTGAAGAAAATCTAAAATAAGATTTGATTCAAATTTATAATTGAAGAAAAATCTTAAATAAGATTTGATTCAAAATTATAATTGATGAAAATCTAAAATAAGATTTGATTCAAATTTATAATTGAAGAAAATCTTAAATAAGATTTGATTCAAATTTATAATTGAAGAAAATCTAAAATAAGATTTGATTCAAATTTATAATGGATGAAAAATCTAAAATAAGATTTGATTCATATTTATATTTGAAGAAGATTTGACAAATATTTGAAGAAGATTTGAAGAATATTTGATCAACATTTAATGAAGATTTGAAGAAGATTTGAAAAATATTTGAAGAAGATTTGAAGAGTATTTGAAGAAGATTTGAAGAAGATTTGATCTACATTTGAAGAAGATTTGAAGAATATTTGATCAACATTTAATGAAGATTTGAAGAATATTTGATTTGAAGAATTTACAAAGTCAATCTACACAAAACAGGAACAGAATCATTCTAAAGAATTTACAAAGTCAATCTACACAAAATAGGAACAGAATCAATTTGAAGAATTTGCAAACTCAATCTAAACAAGATACAATTCAGAATTAAATAAGGACTAAGTTGAAGCCCAATTTTTCACTATAAATAGACACTCAAGGCTGAAGGAGAAAAGCATCGAAAAGCAGAAAAGAGGAACTCAAGCTCAAAGTTCTCAATTCATCTTAGAGTTCAAAGAGAGAAACACTTGTTCAAGTTAGAAATATCTTTTGAGTGTTCTTTTATTAAAGTGTGAGAGTTATTGTTATTATCAGCTTTGTTAGAAGCAACTTCTCAAGTTTCAATCTCTTGTATCCAACCCGATAGTGGTTTATTTCCTTCTTCAATCTGGGGTCGTCAGGTTGTTAGGAGAAGACTTGGCTTGTAGGGTCAAGGTGGTTAGTTCCTCAAAAGTCTGGGGTTGTCAGGCTGTTTGGGAAGACTGGCTTTGAGGGTCAGGTGCTTTGTAATTCAAGATTTTTGAATTAGTGGATTAAAGCCTTCTGAATGAGGGGACTGGATGTAGCCAAGTTAGTGGTGAACCAGGATAATTCTACGCGTCAAATTATTTATGCTTTCATTGATTGCTGCCTCTAAATTCGATTGCTTCTACTCCAAGTAAGTCACCAAATCCAAACTAATTTTTAATTATTTATAAATTATCAAAAATGTATCAACTTTGTGCAAACACAATTCAACCCCCCCTTCTCGTGTTCGCACCTTCAATTGGCATCAGAGCTCGGTCTCAAGGCTGAGCACTTTACAGTGTTTGAGAAAAGATCCAAGGGTTCAATATGTCTGGATTCAGTGAAGAAGCTGCTGGAGGAAATATCAACAGACCACCTCTGTTTGATGGAGAACGTTTTGAGTATTGGAAAGACAGGCTGAGAAGTTTCTATATTTCACAAGATCCTGAACTCTGGGACTTGGTGGAAGATGGTTATATTGCTCCGAAGAATAAAGATGGTATTGAAATTCCAAGAAAGGAGATGAATGCTGATCAGAAGAAGATGTACAAGATGCATCATAAGTCCAGAACATTCATGATAAATGCAATCACCTTCAAGGAGTTTGACAAGTGCACCAAGAAAGAGACAGCAAAGAGTATTTATGATAGTCTGATTCTAACCTATGAAGGAAACAAGCAAGTTCAAGAAGCAAAGGCCAACCTCCTAGTAAAAAAGTATGAGTTGTTCAAGATGGAAGAAGATGAAGACATTGAAACAATGTTTTCCAGATTCCAAACCCTGGTCTCAGGATTAAAGGTACTTGAGAAGAGTTATACTACTGTTGATCATGTGAAGAAAATTCTTAGGAGTTTGACAAGTAAGTGGAGACCTAAGATCACTGCCATTCAAGAAGCAAATGATCTGAATACTCTAAAGCTGAAAGAATTAATCAACTCTCTCAGATCGCATGAAATTGAGCTTGAAGAAGATGAGCCCAAGAAGAAGAACAAGACTCTGGCCTTGAAATCTAAGCAGAAGAAGGTTCTAAAGGCAACATCAGAATCAGAGGATAGTGATTAAGATAATCAGAATCTGAACTCAAAGGAAGAGGAGATTGCTTTCATAACCAGAAAATTTTTAAAGATGTGGCACAACAGAAAGAAGAAATTTCTCCAAAGATATTCCAAGCAATCCAACAGAGGGAATGATGATAAATATGACAAGAAAAGCATCATCTTTTATGGATGCAATGAACCTGGACATGTCAAGTCAGAATGTCCAAATATGGAGAAACGGAAAAGGAAAGATTCCAGACCCAAGAAAAAGAGTTTGATGGCTACATGGGATGATCTGAGGAATCCTCTGACGATGAACAAGCAGATTTGGCTATAATGGCTCATACCAACTCTACCTCTGGATCCAACACAGATTCTGACTCTAGAAGTGAATCAACAGATGAAGAAATTGAGGTATTTTTCGAATTTACTCGATCTGATTTAGCTACTGCTATAAATGATTTTTTAAAAATGAGTCATAAATTGTCTTTAAAATTGAAAACACTTAGGAAAGAAAATACAAATCTAACTGAAAAAGTTAATGTCTCAAAGAACCAAAGTACTGAACTTAAAATAGAGAATGCAAATATGAAAACTGATATTACTAAACTTAAGACAGATAATGCAACTCTGAAAACTGATATTATTGAACTTAAAATAGAAAATGCAAATTTGAAATTTGATATTGCTGAAATTAAGGCTAAAAATCTAACTCCAAAAAGAAATCATAGTTCAACATCAATTGAAAATACCACATATAACTCTGATAAGTATGAACAAGTATTTGAAAATTTTCTTGCTAATGGTATGGAAAGAAGCAAATATGCTTATATGATTTATGGAGTTAGTAGAAATGGTAAAACATGTATAGGATTTGAAGAAACTGTAACTGAACCTAAACCTATTCCCTTTGATATCTTGTGTATTGTTTGCTCTAAGAAAGGTCTCTTCAAATTATATTTTCTCATGTTAAATACAAGGAAAGACAAGAAATCTTTCAAGACTAACAAACTAGAACCCAACCAAATTTGGGTACCTAAGAACAAAATTATCTTTGTTGCAGATGTCCTCAGCAATCAAGTTAAAACACCAATCATGGTACCTGGACAGTGGATGCTCGCGACATATGACGGGAGAAAAGTCTATGTTCCAAGAACTAACTTTGAGCAAAGGAGGCACAATGACTTTTGGAGGAAACCAAAAAGGCCAGATCATTGGTCAAGGTACAGTTGGTAATGGTACTTCCCCTTCTACTAAAGATGTCTTGTTAGTTAAAGGTCTTAAGTATAATTTATTAAGTATTAATCAGTTAAGTGATAATAATTATGATATTATATTCAATCAAAAAACATGCAAGGCAATTAGTCAGAAGGATGGATTTGTACTCTTTACAGGTCAAAGGCAAAACAACATTTATAAGATAAATTTGTTTAGTCTAGAGAAACAAGAGGTTAAGTGTCTTATGTCAGTAAATGAAAGAAACTAATTTGGCACAAGATTAGGTCATGCAAACCTTAGATTAATTTCAAAACTGAATAAACTCCAACTAGTTAGAGGTCTACCTAAGCTTAGTTACAAAACTGAAATTATGTGTAAAGCTTGTCAAAAGGGAAAACAAACAAAAAACTCCTTTATCCCTAAGAACTCAGTCTCTACCTCAAAGCCCCTTGAGCACTTGCATATAGATCTATTTGGGCTAGTGAAAACAACATCTCTAAGTGGAAAGAAATATGGCTTTGTTATAGTAGATGATTGCACTAGGTGGACATGGGTAAAATTTTAAGAAGTAAGGATGAACTCCACAAAGTGTTTATCACATTTTGGAAACAAATAATGAATGAAAAAGGTCTTAAGATTGTAACAATTAGAAGTGATCATGGAGGAGAATTTGAAAACAAGTTTTTTGAAATTTTTTGTGATGAGAATGGAATCTCTCACATTTTCTCCTCTTCTAGAACACCCCAACAAAATGGAGTTGTAGAAAGAAAGAATAGATCACTCCAAGAAATGGTCAGAACCATGTTAAATGATATGAATGTTACAAAACACTTTTGGGCTGAAGCAATTAATATTGCATGTTATATTCAAAATAGAGTCTATATTAGATCTATATTGAATAAAACACCATATGAATTGTGGAAAGGTGAAAAACCTAACATCTCTTATTTTAAACAATTTGGTTGTACGTGTTATATGTTAAACACTAAGGATAACCTTGGTAAATTTGATTCTATATCTCAAAAGTGTACCATTATTAGATACTCTAAAAGATCCAAGGCTTATAGAGTGTTTAATAGGGAAACTCATATTGTGGAAGAATTCATACATCTTAAATTTGATGACAAACAACTTGACCTTGAAAAGTCAAAGCAAGATGATGATAGTGCAGGTTTATCGGAACCAAAGGAAGCAGATGTAGACAAACTAGAAGAACTTGAAAAATAAGAGAATACAAGCAAATTAGAAGAATATGACAAATCTTTAAAGGATGAATCTGATCAAGTCAGAAATAGTCAAGATAAGTCAAAAGGAAGATCTGGATGGAAGTACCAGTCATCTCACCCTGAGACTCTAATCTTTGGAAGTGCAAGTGATCCTTTGTGGACCAGATCATCACTTAAAGATACCAGTTTGTTTGGATTACTCTCATCAATTGAACCTACCTCTATTGATGTAGCATTGACAGATGATAGATGGATTCTTGCAATGCAAGAAGAGTTAAATGAATTTGAGAGGAATGATGTTTGGGATCTAGTACCTAGACCAGAGAAGAACATAATTGGAACCAAGTGGGATTTCAGAAACAAGCTAAATGAAAAAGATGAAGTGGTCAGAAATAAGGCAAGACTTGTTGCACAAGGCTACAATCAGCAAGAGGGCATTGATTACATTGAGACATTTGCTCAAGTGGCCAGGTTAGAAGCTATTCATATCCTACTTTCTTTTGCTCCAAATAATAACATTACATAATTTCAAATGGATGTTAAAAGTGCTTTTCTAAATGGTTATATAAGTGAAGAAGTCTATGTTAAACAACCCCTAGGTTTTGAAAGTTCTGAATTTCCAAATCATGTTTTTAAACTTAGGTAATCCTTGTATGGTCTAAAACAAGCACCTAGGGCGTGGTATGATAGACTTAGTAACTTCTTGCTTAAAAATAACTTTGAAAGAGGACAAGTAGATAATACACTTTTTAGAAAATCAATAGGAGATAACATTCTTATAATTCAAATTTGTGTGGGTGACATTATTTCTGGATCTACTAATAGCACTCTTTGTCAAGAATTTTCTAAATTGATGCAGCTTGAATTTCAAATGAGTATGATGGGAGAACTTAAGTTCTTCTTAGGGATACAAATTCAGCAAAGTCAAAAAGGTATATACATTCATCAAACTAAATATACAAAAGAGTTTCTTAGGAAGTTTAAGATTAGTGTATGTGTATGTGCAAGATTTCAAGCTGACCCTAGGGAATCACATTTAACTGTTGTTAAGAGAATCCTTAGATACCTAAAAGGCACTACCAACCTTACCTTGAGAAATTATGCTGGAGATAAACTTGAGAGAAAGAGCACCAGTGGCAATTGCACATTTTTAGGTGACAACTTAATATCTTGGCCAAGTAAGAGACAAAACACCATTGCAATGTCAACAGCAGAGGCTGAGTACATTTCAGCACCTGGCTGCAGTTCTCAACTACTTTGGATGAAACATCAACTCGAAGACTACAAAATCCTAGAATCCAACATTCCCATCTATTGCGATAACACTTCTGCCATTTGTCTAACCAAAGACCCTATCTTACATTCTAGAGCTAAACACATAGAGATCAAACACCACTTCATTAGGGACTTTGTTCAAAAAGGGGTACTAAACATTCAATTTGTAGACACTGAACACCAATGGGCTGACATATTCACCAAACCACTACTTGAAGATAGATTTGACTTCATCAAGAAAAACCTAAACCTTACCTTCATACCTAACTAATGTTGTGATCACTTCAAAGTAGT
This sequence comes from Cicer chorassanicum, assembly GCA_037974735.1. Classification (NCBI taxonomy): domain Eukaryota; kingdom Viridiplantae; phylum Streptophyta; class Magnoliopsida; order Fabales; family Fabaceae; genus Cicer; species Cicer chorassanicum. The sequence goes on along the minus strand of JBBPBP010000003.1, from coordinate 37,816,135 downwards.
TTAGTTTTACACTAGTTATTATATCGTCTTATATTATGTTATATTTATTTTATTAAAAAAAAGAGAAAAACGAAAAAAAAAAAAAAAAAAAAA
>JBBPBP010000003.1:37782409-37810457 GCA_037974735.1 Cicer chorassanicum | reverse complement strand
ATTTAATACTCGCGATTTAAAATTTTTAATATTTTATTACTTGTGATTTAATTTGACGCTATGTAGTAATTGATTGTACATTTATGACATTATCAACTAATTGTCACAAATTGAATTTTTTTTTTTTAATTTTAGAATCATAAAATGAGTAGTTTTATTTTTCTATAATGTGGAGTTATTGTGTATTGATTTGGATTGATTTTTGTTGTTGAAAATATACAATAATTAATTGGTCTCCACTTTGATGACAGTTATTAATTAGACCAATTGAATTATAATAATTAGGAATATTTCTTAATTATTTAAATTTTGTGTGATAGTTTATATTTTTGTAATAAAATTTTAGGATCCCTGTAATAGAAATGAAGGGTAATACCGTAAAAGTTGTATTAGTGGGATTCTGGCTAAGGAAAGACTTGGTTATTAAGTGGTCCATTGACCCACCTCTCTTTCCTGGGAACCCCTCTAGTACACGACTTACTGTGTGACCCAAACCTTTTGTCCCCATAATAGAAGGGAAAGGTAATACCGTAAAAAGTTGTATTAGTGGGATTCTGGCTAAGGAAAGACTTGGTTATTAAGTGGTCCGTTGACCCACCTCTCTTTCCTGGGAACCCCTCTAGCGCACGACTTACTGTGTGACCTAAACCTACTATAGAGACGTGAATAAAATATTTCCTTACAATCGTAAGGTTATAATTAGATCATAGCGTTATCCTAATTAGATAATTTGTAGGAAGTATGGCTCGTCGCCCAAACCGATCAGTCCCCCATGGAGGAAGTGACATGGCTGAAGCAATCCAAGCCATGAATGCAATGGCCGCTGCAATGGCCCAACAAGCCGCAGTCCAGGCTCAACAAGCTGCAGTCCAGGCTCAACGTAATGCGCAGAGGGACTTGAGGGAGGAAGTGGCTCTTGCAACGAGGGGACTATCTGAATTTCGTCGACAAGATCCGCCGAAATTTAAAGGGGAGCATGACCCTGACAAGGCTGACCTCTGGCTGCAGGAGATAGAGAAGATATTTGACATCCTCCACTGCCCCGATGACACGAAAGTGGAGTACGCAGCCTACTTACTGATTGGTGAAGCTGAATACTGGTGGCGGGGGGCGAGACAAATGATGGAAGTAAATCACGAAGAGGTGACTTGGGAAGTCTTCAAGAGAAAGTTCCTGGACAAATATTTTCCGAAGAGTGCCAGGGCTGAGAAAGAAGCCCAATTCCTGAGACTATATCAGGGAAGCCTCACGGTGTCCGAGTATGCGGCAAAGTTTGAGTCCCTAGCAAAACATTTTCGCTACTTCCGTAACCAAGTGGATGAAGAGTACATGTGCGAGAGGTTTGAAAGCGGGCTCAGGTATGAGATTAAGGAGTCCGTGGGACCCCTAGAGATACGTCAGTATCAGGTGCTGGTGGAGAAATGCAAAAAGGTTGAGATCATGAAACGGGGCCGCTTGAACAAAGGTGCTATTGGTGGACCGGCAAGACCTCAGGTAGAAATTAACTACAACCTTATCATTTAATTATGGGGTTATGTCTCTAAATATGATCTTTGAACAGGGGATTGGTGACCAACAAAATAGAGGCAGACAGTTTCAACAGCAAAAGCCTTATGATCGCCCACAAGGGATTGCTAGAGATCGATCAGGTTCCCAAAACGTGGGAGATCAGAGGCCTCAGAATCCAACACAGAACCCAATGCGTACTGTTCGATGCTATCATTGTGGACAAGAGGGACATAGGATATCTGAGTGTCCCAGAAGAACCAAGATATGTTATGTCTGTCAGAAACCAGGCCATTTTGCAAAAGATTGTCGGGAGAAGGACACTGGTGACAATAAGGATGTTGTCAACAACAAGGATGTTGCACGCCCTACTGCGCGAGGACGCGTTTACCATATTAGGGGAGAAGAAGCACCATCTTCCTCAGAACTTATTCAGGGTGAGTGTTTAATTGCTGGAAAAATGCTTTCTGTGATATATGATTCAGGAGCAACACACTCGTTCATTTCATTAGATTGGGTGGATTCGCTCCAACTAGATGTCACTACCTTACCATTCGATTTACTGGTTACCCTCCCCTCTGCTGAACCAGTAAAATGCAATTCGGCATGCTTGCAATGCCCACTGACTGTGTTTAAAATGAATTTTAAGGTCGATTTAATTTGTATTCCTCTGATACATCTTGGAGTAATTTTGGGAATGGATTGGTTGTCTAGCAACTACGTCATGTTAGATTGTGCCCGACGGAATGTGTTATTTCCAGATCCTGACATTTCGAAGTTCCTTTCAGCCAATAGATTGAAGTTTTCTCTTGAGGGAGAAGTGCAAAAATATGTGTTTCTCAACTCCATCAGTATGACTCCAGATGTTATTGTCGATGAGATCCCAGTGGTGAAGGATTTCTCTGAAGTTTTCCCGCCAGATGTACCAGGATTACCCCCAGTCCGCGACGTCGAATTTTCTATCGACATCATTCCAGGTACTGGACCCATCTCTATTGCTCCTTACAGAATGGCCCCCTTAGAGCTATCAGAACTAAAGAACCAATTGGAAGACCTTCTGTCTAAGAAGTTCATTCGGCCTAGTGTGTCACCATGGGGAGCCCCTGTATTATTGGTCAAGAAGAAGGATGGAAAGTCGAGACTGTGTGTTGATTATCGACAACTCAACAAGGTCACAATAAGAAACAGATACCCCTTACCCCGCATTGATGATTTAATGAACCAACTCAGAGGGGCAGAGGTGTTTTCTAAGATTGATCTAAAGTCAGGGTACCACCAGATTCGGGTGAAAGAAGATGATATATCCAAGACGGCCTTCAGAACGCGTTATGGGCATTATGAGTACTTGGTGATGCCCTTCGGAGTGACCAATGCGCCAGCTATCTTCATGGATTATATGAATCGTATCTTCCGTCCATTCTTAGACAAGTTCGTTGTGATCTTTATTGATGACATATTAATCTATTCCAAGACCCGAGCAGAACATGAGGAACATTTGCGTCAAGCTCTACAAGTACTAAAGGAGCAACAACTATATGCCAACCTAGGAAAATGTGAATTTTGGTTGGAAGAAGTGAAGTTCTTGGGACATGTAATTTCTAAGGAAGGGATTGCCGTCGACCCATCCAAGGTAGAAGCCGTGATGGCATGGAAACAACCACAAACAGTCACAGAGATTAGAAGTTTTCTGGGTTTGGCCGGGTACTATAGGAGATTTATTGAGGGATTTGCCAAGATTGCTGCTCCATTGACACATCTTACGAAGAAAAACCAGATTTATGCGTGGACTGAGGTGTGTGAGAAAGGTTTCCAACTGATGAAGGAGAAACTAACTACGTCCCCAGTGTTAGTGTTGCCACAACCAGAAGAACCTTATGAAGTTTATTGTGATGCTTCCTACCAGGGTTTGGGTTGTGTGTTGATGCAGAACAAACGAGTAGTGGCCTATGCCTCAAGGCAATTGAAGGTGCATGAAAAGAATTATCCCACTCATGACTTGGAGTTAGCGGCAATTGTCTTCGCATTGAAAATTTGGAGACATTATCTATATGGGTGTAGTTTTGATGTATTTAGTGACCATAAGAGTTTGAAATACTTGTTTGATCAAAAGGAACTTAACATTAGGCAGAGAAGATGGATGGAGTTCATTAAAGATTATGAGTTCACGTTGCATTACCATCCAGGGAAAGCAAATGTGGTGGCTGATGCCTTAAGCAGGAAGCGAGTTCATCTCTCGCTTGTAACAATGAAGGGGTTGGAGTTGTTAGAGAAGTTCCGTGACTTGGATCTTAATTTGGATTCCCCATTGGGGAAAGTGCAATGTGGAATGATCATTATAGATAGTGAATTGATGAATGAGGTTAAAGTCCTCCAAGTTACAGACGTGTTGACTCAAGAGAAAAGGAAGTTGATCGAGGTCGGCAAGGCACCTGAATTTGAGGTGGGCCCGGACGATATTTTGAGATGTAATGGACGTGTTTGTATACCTGACAATACAGAATTGAGGAAGATCATCTTGGATGAGGCCCATAAAAGCAAGTTGAGTATTCACCCCGGTACCACCAAAATGTATAAAGACCTTAAGCAAAAATTCTGGTGGCCGGGAATGAAGAAACAGGTAGCAGAATATGTGGCTTCATGTTTGACTTGTCAAAAAGCCAAAGTAGAGCATCAGAAACCAGGGGGACTACTAAGGTCGTTAGATATACCAGTATGGAAATGGGATAGTATATCTATGGATTTCGTGGTAGCATTGCCGAAGACTCAACGGAAGTTTGACTCCATTTGGGTGATCGTCGACAGGTTGACCAAATCTGCTCATTTCATACCCGTGAGGACTACGTATGATGTGACTAAGCTTGCAGAGATCTACATTGCCGAGATTGTTAGACTACATGGGGTACCCTCCAGCATTGTGTCAGATAGAGACCCGAAGTTCATTTCTCGTTTGTGGGGAGCATTACATGAGGCGCTAGGTACTAAGTTGAGATTGAGTTCAGCCTATCACCCTCAAACCGATGGACAAACAGAAAGGACTATTCAGACCTTGGAGGATTTACTGAGAGCGTGTGTGTTGGATGAGCGAGGAAGTTGGGATAATATGTTGCCTCTCGTTGAGTTCACTTATAACAACAGCTATCATGCGAGCATTGGAATGGCACCATACGAGGCTCTATATGGGCGTAAGTGCCAAACTCCCTTATGTTGGTATCAGGATGGTGAGAACCTAATTGTGGGGCCAGAATTGGTACAACAGACCACAGATAAAGTTCGTCTGATCCAAGAAAGGATGAAGACAGCACAAAGTAGACAAAAGAGTTATGCCGACCAACGGAGGAAACCGCTGGAGTTTCAAGAGGGTGAACATGTATTTTTGAGAGTGACGCCTACTACTGGTGTTGGTAGGGCACTGAAGTCTAAGAAACTCACTCCTAAATTCATTGGCCCATTTCAGATCCTCCGACGTGTAGGCCTCGTAGCTTACCAGATTGCCTTGCCTCCGAACCTGGCCAAACTGCACAACGTATTCCATGTGTCACAACTGAGGAAGTACATGGCCGATCCTTCCCATATTATCATGCTAGATGACATCCAGTTGAAGGAGAACCTTTCCTTTGTAGTTCCACCAATAAGCATTGAAGATAGGACTACTAAGCACCTACGAGGTAAGGAGATCGCCTTGGTCAAGGTGATTTGGGACCAAACGACTGGAGATGCAACTTGGGAATTAGAGGAAAAGATGAGAGAACTTTACCCTAGTCTATTTATGTCTATCTAGTTTCGGGGACGAAACTATTTTTAAGGGGGTGAGTATTGTAACATCCTCTAAATTTATTATTTAAAAATAATTAGAATCTATCAATATTATTCAATATTAAATTATGTGTGATAATTACTTGCTTTGTTTGATTTTTTTTTTTTAGTTGATAAAGTTATTAATAAGAATTATTTAAATATATGGGGAGTTCAAATATATACATGTATATAAGTAGAGATATATTATATGTAGATGTGTTTTCTAGTCCAAGAAGAAATTGGACTAATGGTTTGTGGCTTGGTTTTTATGATCAAGGTTAACAAAAAAAAAATAGTGACAATTTATCCCTCTTATTCTTCATTTAGGCCCAACATTTTCTTACCCACAATTTCCACCTTAAATTTCCCTAAGTCCACAATTTCTGTATACTCACTAATAAGAAAACAAAAAGAATTCTGAAACCCTAGCCACCATCACCTTCACACCTCATTTTCTCCGTGTATCCAAAGCTTGGAACTTCTTTTCCTTGTGAACAACTCCGTGGGGCTTAAAGCTTTGTACTAGGAAGAAAAGCGGCCAAGGTAAGGGCTTTTCCCCACACAAATTAGAGTTAGGCCGTTGGTTGGATGACATGAAATAAATAATCGTGATTGCTTCTATTTTAAAATGAATAAATGTAGACTAATTGATTAAAATGATAAAACCCCAATTTTTATTGAGATTTAATTGTAATATATGATTTCTATGGAGTAAAGTATGAAATTTTATGCTATGTGTGATAAAATTGTAGTGTTACGATGAATATGAAATAAAGTTTGAATTTTTACCTTATATGTGATAAAGTTTTAACTTTTAATATGTATATGAATTGGAGTTTGAATTTTCTTGTCATATATGTTAAAGTGTTAATTTTTGTGGCCTATATGATATAAAGTTTCTATTTTTATGTGTATGTGGTGAAAGTCATAATTTTTATGATTATTTATTTATGATTATGTGATACTCATGATAAGGATGTGTTGTATGTGTTCTTAGTGATATGTTAATAAGAGATGATTTTGAAAAGTAATTTTGAATGCATATGACATGATCCTTAGTGGGCTGTGTGGGAGTATATATATGTTTGATACTATATCATCATGTCATGGCATATGCATCTTCGTGGGAGTTGCCTTAGTGGCAGGTTTGATTTTCCCATTGGTATGGGTGACCTTTCTGTGTGGAAGTTGCCTTAGTGGCAGGTTGATATCCGGATCATATAGTTTTAGGAGCATGCACTATGCATATGTTTGATATATAATTTACCGGTTTGCACATTTTTCTTTTAAATTGGAAGTTTTTACTTTTATATGTTTTGTGTTATTCTTTCATATGTTTAGCTTTGGTTTGATGTGGATGATGGAATTAAACTGACCCTTACAACAACATTTTAGGTACTAATGAGTCCGAGGAGATTCAAGAGTAGTTTATGAGTATTGATGTGCGGCGAACGTGGGGTAAAAATGGGTTTTTCGAGACAATTTTGTAATAATAGAGTTGTCGTAATGTTTCTAAGTCCTTTTAATATTTTGTCACAAACTTTTAAAATGTATTGGAATTTTAGAAATACGGAAGTGTTTCCCTTCCGTTAGGAATAATTGCCTTTACTTGTTTTAAATTTGAATAAATATTTCTTTAATGATATTAAATAACGTGTTTCTTACTAATTATTTAAATGAATAAATGCTAAGTATTCTAAAAAAAAAAAATTAGTAAACTTTCTAAACAATAAGTATTTTTTTTAAGTAACGTTTTGGATTAAAAAAATCCGGGGCGTTACAGGGAGCCCTAAGTTAGGGGGAGTCAAAGAAATATAAAGAAAAGTTGTTATAAAAAATACAAGTTTTGTCATCATCAAAAAGGGGGAGATTGTTGGAACCAAGTTGGTTTTAAATTTAGAGTTTTGATGTTAACAAAATTATTTTATGAAAACAATATATTTGACTTCAAAGAGTATGAAAGAAGATTCATGTTTTTGAAGAAAATCTAAAATAAGATTTGATTTAAATTTATAATTGAAGAAAATCTAAAATAAGATATAATTCAAATTTATAATTGAAGAAAATCTAAAATAAGATTTAATTCATATTCATAATTGAAGAAAATCTTTGACCAAGTTGAAAAAAATATGGTCAAGATTTGAAGAAGATTTGATCAACAAAATAGAAACATAATCAATTTGAAGAATTTAAAAACTCAATCTGAACAAGATACAATTCAAAATTAAACAAGGACTAAATTGAAGCCCAAATTTTCAATATAAATAGACACTCAAGGCTGAAGAAGAAAAGCATCGAAAAACATAAAATAGTAACTTAAGCTCAAAGTTCTCAATTCATCTTAGAGTTCAAAGAAAGAAACACTTGTTCAGGTTATAAATATTTTCTGAGTGTTCTTTTCTTATAGTGTGAGAGTTATTATTATTGTCAGCTTTGTTAGAAGCAAATACTCAAGTTTCAATCTCTTGTATCCAACCCGATAGTGGTTTAGTTCCTTCTTCAACCTGGGGTTGTCAGGTTGTTAGGAGAAGACTTGGCTTGTAGAGTCAGGGTGGTTAGTTCCTCAAAAGTCAGGGTGGTTAGTGGTGAACAAGGATAAATCTACGTGTCAAATTATTTATGCTTTCATTGCTTTCTATCTCTGAATCTGATTGCTTCTACGCCAAGTAAGTCACCAAAACCAAACTAGTTTTTATTTATTTATTTATTTATAAATTATCAAAAAGTTGTCAACTTTGGCAAACACAATTCAACCCCTATCTCTGTTTACACCTTCAATGGTTTGAAAGAGAAAAACTTGTCCATCTCTGCCATTAGGATTGCTGTTAGGTTTGTTAAGTCCTCACCTCATAGGGCTGCCAAGTTTAGGGAATGTATTGAATTTGCTAGAATTTCTTGTAAAAAGTTGGTTTCTCTTGATGTTTCCACTCGTTGGAACTCAACTTACTTGATGCTTGAGGCTGCTGAGAAGTTTCAAATAGCCTTTTAGAAACTTGAAGAAGAGGATTCTAGCTACAAGGAGTTTTTTGGAGACGTTGGTCCGCCAAGTAGTTTTGATTGGGATATTGCTTGGGCTTTTGCAACTTTTTTGAAGTTATTTTATGAAGCAACAAGGGTGTTTTCTACCTCACATCATGTGAGTATTCATACAACTTTTCACCAAATATCTGCAATCTATTGTGTGCTAGATTTTGCCTCTTTGAATTTAAATACTGTTTTTGCTAATGCGGGTGTGGATATGATGGCAAAATATGAAAAGTATTTGGGAAATGTAGAAAAAATAAATGAACTGTTGTATTTTGGGGTAATTTTTGATATGTGGTATAAGTTAAAATATGTTGAATGATCTTTTAAGGATATGTATGCAACTAAAGAAACCTTTGCTAAAGAGTTGCTCACATCTATAAAAGACAATTTAACTAATATGTACAATTGGTATAAGAAAGTTTATGACCTAAAAAAAAATCATCTCAACCAAATCCAAATGCTGGTGAAAATGTTTTTAATGATGAAACATTTTGTTGTTGATGCCCGTCTTTCTTAAATGGCAAGGGCACAAGCATTTGAAGTCCATTTAAAAGAAAAAGATGCAATTGTCCAACAAAATGAGCTCGAGGGGTATCTTGCTAGTAAGTGTGCCAAAATGAGTGATAAATTTGATATCCTAGCTTGGTTGAAACAGAATTCAGCTATGTACCCGATTTTATCCTTAAGAGCTAAAGATATTCTAAGACTTGAATCTCATGGAAGAGGTCGAACTTTTTGAAGAAATTATAGTAGGTAAAATTATTCATGTATATTTAATTAGCTTCAATTCATAAAAATGTATATTTCTAATAAACTGTGATGTTTTTATTTTATAGAGTTCTAAGGTATGTCACTAGGAAATGCAACTTCAGGTGGCTCATCATCACATCCACATGCACAACCATTTGAATGTACTTGATTAAAACCGATGTATGCCATTACCATCTCGTTACTTGTTTCTAAGTTGAAGTTTTTGAAATGAGAACTCAATTTTTGTTTTTGTACTAATTAGTTAGTTCCAACTGTTTCAAATCCAGCTTTTTTGAATTCTTTGGGATCACACTATTGACTCACTCTTTTGATTCTTTGACATAATGACAGCGTTGACGCCATATTTTGTGAAGTATATTGATTTTGACTTTTAGTTTATTCTCTATTTTCTATGTATTCTTTATGTTTATTTGATACTCACAAAATGCCTTAATTTGTCTTTCAGTTTATTAATGATGTTGTTGTTTTAGTCTTTATTAAAGAAGTTGTTGTTTTAGCTTATGGTGTTAATTTTGTCTATGCTAGTAAATCCATATATATTTTTATTTAGTGTCAAATTCTAATGTTGGTGTTGTCTTAGTGTTTTTGTTAGATATTTGAGTCATTTCATTAATCATTTGCTTGGCATGTAGATAGCAAGAGACATACATACTATGCCTTCAGATTCTAGACTCAATATTGTGAGCAAAGGAAGAGCACCTTGTAGACCTGATCAAATACATTATAGGTATGCACATAATTATCTTTTGTTATTTTAAATTTTATGTTGTTTAAAATTAAGTTTTATGATGATTAGATACATTTAGTAAATACTTGTTACTTAGTAACTATTCAATCAAGCAAATATAATTGGTTTGTGGTGTTAATTTTGTGTTAGGTGTTTCCAATTCAAATTTATCTTCACTGTCTTGTTGCTTGGGGTGCCATTGTTATTACTGATTTCTGTTTGATGAGGTAAGAATAATAAACTTTTCTGTTCTGTTTGATGGGGTGTCATTGTTATTACTATTCTATGTTTTGTTTTTCCTAATGTATTCCCTCATTTGTGTTTGACTAAAATATGATTTTTGTTTATAATAGATTCAATTCCAAGCCATTTCAACAATTATGGTAACAAGTTGTATAATCATTCATTAAGCATGAATGAGAAAAGTAAAATGACTATGTTTAATTTGTCCAATGTCATTTTATATCCTCATGATTAGTAATAATTTAAATTGACTTGCATTTGTTATTGATTTCTCAGGATGTGCAGCAAAGATCACAAGTTGATGATAATTATAATTTCATCTCTAAAATTTGTGTTAATTTGTAATATTGTCAATTGTCATAGCGTCATTTGAAACAATCAGTGGCCTTTCATAACATGAGTCAAATTAAAACTTAAACAATCAGTTAGTGCATGATTTTTATAACTTGATATTGTGTCTCAACATTCATATTGTTGAGTATTTTTCCTAGAACGTGTATGTCATTGCATTTGATATTTTTAAGCTATTAGTCAATTGTGTAGGCTTACTTTGATATTATTATGTAAAATGAAAATTTAAGTTTGTAGCTATGATTAGCTCATATATAATGACTAAATTGGACAGGATAGCCCAAATGGCTCATCAATAAAAAAAAAAAATATGTACAAATGAACCTCAAATTCAAAGTTTATAAAACATATCTAATAATTGCCCCAAAATAGGTAAAAAAAAATTGGGCCAAAATTGGTCATCACAGAAAAATAAAATAAAAACGCAGTTGAGCCAAATATATTTTATGGCCCACTAATTGGCCCAAACCAAATCAACCCATAAATTTTACCCAATAACCTACAACCCGTTAAGATAAATGAAGAATAACTGATTAGTAAGAGAAGATTAATCCATTAATGTAATGTTAAGAACCAGTTAAAGAATAACCGATTAGGAGGACCTTAATAATCAATTAGAATGGTAAAATATGATTTGGTATATTATAAATTAGCTTTAACCGATTAGGAATGACTAAATAATTAATAGGTTAAGAGTCAAAATTTAAAAATGGCCAAGTTATTGATTAATCAATTACAATGATGTTCGCAATCAATTAATTTAATAATATTCGATTAGAGTCTTGTGATTAAATTACTAGATTAAGTTAGAATGATTAATTAGATTACTAATTAACTAGTAATCGTAAGCTAGATATTGAGGTTAGACTATTAACCTAGCATTAAATTAAATAGGTTAAAGTATTGTTAATGTTGATATGATGATAAGAAACATTAATATGTCATGGCATGCTTAGTCGAATATATGGTCTAAGTATTGTTGGACAATGATTGTTGAGGATTATTATTATGTCTTGTGTGTTATGTGTTGCATTCATATAGTATGATTTGTTGGGGGGTTGTGTTGTGATAAAACAAGAGTTCGACAATTGATGAGACCTTAGAGTCATTATCAGTAGAAGAATCTTACGTAAAAATGGGACACCTTTATGGGACATTCAGTTTAATACTGATCACTATAACTAGACACTTTTCTACCCATATCAACATAGAGATAAATGTATCCAACATGAAGTAGTAATTGATCACTAGGATGCTTATTGCATTATCATGTATTTGTTAATATTGTTGTGTGTTATATGTTATGATGTTGAATGTGCATTTGATTTACCTTACTCTGCTTGATTATGTCTTGAGAATGATGACTCACATTTGTTTGTTTTTCCTATGGCTGCTTACACATTACATGTGTGGGTAAATGATGAGATCACAACAGATAAAGTCATCGTCAATTAGGAAGAGATGGGGTAATTGACACACTGTTATTGGGATTGTATACTAATGTGACAATTTTGAGTTTGAATTTTTTTTTTTAATTTGTTATTTCCGCAAATTTTCAAATTGTGACATCTCTATGCTTCAATATGTTTTATTATGGACCAATTTTACTCGTGTATATATATATATATATATATATATATTTTATCTTCGCATTTTAAAACATCTTTTGGATAAAGGGTGTCACATGCTCGTCAAGATGACTTGGTGGACATATGTGATAGCAGGATAAAAAGAAGTTAGGATTCGTTCCTTAGATTTTCATTCTTGAGTGTCAGTTTCACTCAAGTGGAGGTCTAAAGTGATAAGGAATTTGTGATTAACTCTATTCACACTAAGACACCCGTTTAACAATATTATCATGATTTAATTATCATTGTTATTAACTTACACTTTTTAAGGAGATTAATTTCTATGCACCGTAAATATAATAAGTTTACACTGTCAATTTGTTAGTCCATCATAACCAATCATATTTAAGTAAAAGTCAAATAATTTTATTAATTCGACGATTCTAATTAGCTAATAGTGAAAAATATCTATACAATGTTGGTATATATAAATTAATTCCTTATTTAATTAATAACATAGGATTTGATTTGAAATTTAAAGTTAGTAATATCTCTGTCTTAAAATAGTCGAGTAATTTAATCATTTCACATATATTAAAAAAAATGTATAAATAAAAGAGAGAATACAAATTTTATCGAATTATACTTATTAAACATTGATGTATTATCAATATCTTAAATACATAATAAAATATACTGCATTAAAAATAATACGAATAATATTAATTAAATGGTGCACTTGAAAACAAGTATATTAAAAAAGAGAAATCATTTTACTAACCTACATATTTTATTATTAGATATTTTTCACCATTATTGATGTATAATAATTATCGAAGGATATTGTAGAGAATATAGAGAAGAGATAATTGGGCAATCCCAGTCGGCGAATTCAGAAGCATCTAGAACCAACCAGAAGCAGAAAACGTGTAATCACTGCTCTCATATTATTCGTCCCAATTTCCCATTCCCACGGAACCAAACCAAAAGATCTTTCTAGAATCCCAAAAATTCAAAACCAACACTCCATTATATAAACACCATTTCAACTTCACTACCCTCCATTCCGAAAACAAAAACTTCTCTACCCTGACAATTCTTTTCATTTTTCACATTCCATTAGTTTCTCACTTCTCTTCGCTACACAAAAACCAAAAACCCTAGAAGCGTTTTACTATCAACAATGGCCGGAAAAGGAGAAGGTCCTGCAATCGGTATCGATCTTGGAACAACGTACTCTTGCGTTGGAGTATGGCAGCATGATCGTGTCGAAATCATCGCGAACGATCAAGGAAACCGTACGACGCCGTCTTATGTAGGGTTTACGGATACTGAGAGGTTGATCGGTGATGCTGCTAAGAATCAAGTCGCCATGAATCCTGTTAATACTGTCTTCGGTATGATTTCTATCCTGCACCTTCACTTCACCACCACCACATGTTTTTATTTATTAATTTATTTGTTTATACATCGTAATTTTTTAATAAATAAGTTTCTACGTTTCTAGTTGCTGGTTGATTTTCAGTTATTTATTGTAATTTGCATCTTGTGATTTTATTATTATCTACATTGTTGTTAAATTAAATAACTAAATATGAAATATTTATTTATTACTCCTAATAAATTTATAGGTTTTTACTTGCTGGTTGATTTTCATTTATATATTTATTTTATTTTGCAGTTTGTGTTTTCATTATTATCTATATCGTTGTTATCTGCATTGTTGTTATCTACATTTCTGTTTAATAAAATAAGGAAATTCAAAATATGAACATTAATATATGTATTTTTGACAGAATGAACATTAAAATATTATGAAATGCTATTTTACCTTTATACTAGATAGTGAGGTTTAGAATGGTTTGATATCTGAAATTGTACGCGACATGACATCGCATGCTTAGTCTGTAGCGATTTATTATTTATTTTGTTGTGATTATTTTGAGGTTCATATGAATCTGTATCTTAAATGAATAGTGTCATGCAAAAGTTTGGTTTTACATCTTTCTATTTATTTTTAAAGTTATATGTAATATAGTGACATTAATTGGTTTATTGAGGTTTGTTTTCTTATTGGTTATTTGAATGTTTATGTTTGACACAGATGCTAAGCGTTTGATTGGAAGGAGAATTTCTGATGCTTCTGTTCAGAGTGACATGAAGCTATGGCCATTCAAGGTTATTCCCGGTCCTGCTGACAAGCCAATGATTGTAGTTAACTACAAAGGTGAGGACAAGCAATTTGCTGCGGAAGAGATTTCCTCTATGGTTCTCACGAAGATGCGTGAGATCGCCGAGGCTTATCTTGGTTCCACCGTGAAGAATGCTGTTGTTACAGTTCCTGCTTATTTCAATGATTCTCAGCGTCAAGCCACAAAGGATGCTGGTGTCATTGCTGGTCTTAATGTCATGCGTATTATCAACGAACCCACTGCTGCTGCTATTGCTTATGGACTTGATAAGAAGGCTACAAGTGTTGGCGAAAAGAATGTGTTGATTTTTGATCTTGGTGGTGGTACTTTTGATGTTTCTCTTCTTACTATTGAAGAGGGTATCTTTGAAGTTAAAGCCACTGCTGGTGATACCCATCTTGGCGGTGAAGATTTTGATAACAGAATGGTTAACCATTTTGTTCAAGAGTTTAAGAGGAAGAATAAGAAGGATATTAGTGGCAACCCTCGGGCACTTAGGAGGTTGAGAACTGCTTGTGAGAGAGCAAAGAGGACTCTTTCATCAACTGCACAAACCACCATTGAAATTGATTCTCTTTATGAAGGTGTTGATTTTTACACTACAATCACTCGTGCGAGGTTCGAGGAACTCAACATGGATCTCTTCAGGAAGTGTATGGAGCCTGTAGAGAAGTGCTTGAGAGATGCAAAGATGGATAAGAGCACTGTTCATGATGTTGTTCTTGTTGGTGGTTCTACTAGGATTCCAAAAGTTCAGCAATTGTTGCAGGACTTCTTCAATGGAAAGGAGCTTTGCAAGAGCATCAACCCTGATGAAGCTGTTGCTTATGGAGCTGCTGTTCAAGCAGCTATATTGAGCGGTGAAGGCAATGAAAAGGTTCAAGATTTGTTGCTTTTGGATGTTACTCCATTGTCTCAAGGATTGGAAACTGCTGGTGGTGTCATGACTGTATTGATTCCAAGAAACACCACAATTCCAACCAAGAAGGAACAAGTTTTCTCTACTTACTCTGACAATCAACCTGGTGTCTTGATCCAAGTCTATGAGGGTGAAAGAGCAAGAACAAGAGACAATAACTTGTTGGGAAAATTTGAGCTTTCGGGCATTCCTCCAGCTCCTCGTGGTGTTCCTCAAATCACTGTCTGCTTCGACATTGATGCTAATGGTATCTTGAATGTCTCTGCCGAGGACAAGACAACCGGACAGAAGAACAAAATAACAATTACTAATGACAAAGGTAGACTCTCGAAAGACGAGATTGAGAAGATGGTGCAAGAAGCAGAGAAATACAAGGCTGAAGACGAGGAACACAAGAAGAAGGTGGATGCTAAGAATGCTTTGGAAAACTATGCTTACAACATGAGGAACACAATTAAAGATGAGAAAATTGGTTCAAAGCTTTCACCTGAAGACAAGAAGAAGATTGATGATGCAATTGAAGCTTCAATTCAGTGGTTGGATAGTAACCAATTGGCAGAGGCTGATGAGTTTGAAGATAAGATGAAGGAACTTGAGGGTATTTGTAATCCAATCATTGCAAAGATGTACCAAGGTGGTGGTGCTCCTGATATGGCTGGTGGTATGGATGATGATGTTCCTCCATCTGGGTCTAGTGGTGCTGGCCCCAAAATTGAAGAAGTCGATTAAATTAGATCTTTCTTTTAATTATGCGACCCTTTTGTTTTATAAAATTGGCCAGTGTTTTGGTGTTTTTTTTCTTCTGACATGGTGATGATTATAGGGTTATTTTTGTTTCCTTTTTGAATAGTAACAACTGGATGGGAAGTTATGTGATATGTAATATGAATTCTTTTTGGCAATGGAAGGAAGCAATTTACTGGCTAACTCTCGATCCCTTTAGTCTAGTTTTACCCATTTTCGACGTAGATTTATAACTCTACTGTTTTTCTAATAGCATTTACGAAATATAAAAATTGCCGATATCTACCTTTTTTTTAAAAAAAATCTCAATCACTACTTTTTTATTTACAAAAGCCCCACTTGCTACTTTTTGTAATTATTGACATCGTACCGAACATTGAATCTGTTGTTATTTATTTATTTTATTATATTTTTTGGTAAATAGTAAAAAAAATTAAATCCGAAGATAAATTTTGTTTTTTAATCACATGATGACTTGTTTTTTTATTCTTTCGTCTTTGGCCACATTCAAATTGTTGTAGCAACATTAGTTGGTTCTAGTAAAATTTGATCATATTTTATAAGCCAAGGTTAAATCAAGATACTTATATAATTCTTCTAATAATATATTTGTTAAATAGTTATGTATTTCTTTATTGTTAAAGTTATACATTTAGCTATAATATTTCTTCATTTTATGTAATTTATATTAGTTTTGAAACATTAGATTTATAAATTTATGTACTTTTTCACGTTTTCAATTTTATATGTTCATCGTAATAACTAAATAATATTATGTGCTTTGTGATATATTATAACATTCATTCGTGAGTGATAGTTTGTTAAATCTAAAATATTGAAACAATTCATTCGTGTGTGTCTTGAAATTTTCAAATAATTATTTGACACGGTCAAGAAACTTCAAGAGTGGTTGATAAAAATTACAGACAATAAAAGTTTGTGAATGTTTAAGACATAGAAAGTTTTGAGTGAATAATGAAATAGTTAGAAGTTATTTATTTCCAAATATTTAATATTATTTATTTATTTTGTTGTTTCAATTATGATTTGTGTTTTTTTAATTATAAAAAGAAACAAAATGTTATGGGAGACACATTCAACATAAGGAAAAAAAACTTATTTCCTATGCAATAATATTGATATATGAACTTGAATATTTATTATAATAATTAAAACAGAACCCCAAAATTCTTCATTGTGATGATTTGAAGATATTTGATGGTTTGTATTTTTTTGTATGAGTTATTGAAATGAAAGTTTTGATGAGTAATAAGAGCTTTTTAAGTGTATTGATGACTCGTTGAGTGATAAATTAAAGCTGAAATTATATAATGTATGAAATAATGCAATCCCTTATTTTCTTTTCTCTTCCTTATAGCAGTAGAGGTTATCAACGCTATGAATGATGTATGCTTCTATTTGGAACGAGTTGTTTGTAGGTTATGATGTTGGAAGTAAGGATCAATGCCAAGTGTCACATTTGTAGTTTGCAGACGACATTGTGATTATGGGAACGAAGAGTTGGGCAAATGTGATTGCTATTAAGTCCATTTTTTTTATGTTTGAATTAATGTCAGATTTTAATTTTCATAAGAGTCTTTTAGAGGAAACTAATGTGTCTGAACCTTGTTTAGTCGAAGCGGCATATCTATTATATTGTAAGGTAAATCGTACTTCCTTTAAATATTTAAGTATGTCTATTGGGGATAATTTGAGGAGGTTGACGTTTTGGAAGCCTGTGATCGATAGTATTCGTACCCGGCTGTCTGGGTGGAGAAACCATAATCTTTCGATGGGGGCTCGACTTGTTCTCATTAATGTTCTTCTGTCTGCGTTGTCGATTTACTTTATTTCTTTCTTCAAAGCTCCGTCAGGTGCCATTTTTAAAATTGAATCTCTTTTTTAATCTTTTTTATAGAGTGAGAATTTGAGAAAGATGCACTAGGTTAAATGGACAAGGTATGTTAGAGTCGAGAGAACGGTGGGGTAGAGGTGTACAATTTGAATTCTTTTAATTTAGCTCTGTTAGGGAAATAATGTTGGAGGGTGAGAAGTGAGAAAGAGGGTTTTAGGTTAAAAGTTTTGTGTCATGAGTATGAGAGTATGAGATCAAAATCTGTTTAAAGTACAAAAGATCCTACTTGTTTTGATGATAACAAAATCAGTTTGTGGGAACAATTTTAGGCACTAATGTTTCATTTAAGCGTGCAGTTCCAAGACCACAATTAATATATAGGATATTAGAATATATTCTCTGGTGATTGGTCAAAAAGACATGAAAATTTTCGGATTTTTTTATTGGTGAAAAAACGTTTCTGAAACACTGCCTCTAATGATACAAAACATTATATTGCCTATGCCTCTTATGGTACAAGAAGGTTTTCCAAGATTGCATTTGATTCTGATTCAGTTCTACTCTCAGTACATCTATTGAAAGTTTGTCTCTGATGAAGCAAAACAGACTTTGGGAAAGTCTGCATCTGGTGAAGCAATCAAGCTTCTAGTCAAACTGCATCTAACCAGTTTGTCTCTGATAGTTTGCCTTTGGAGATGAAGCAAGCATCTGACTTTATTTGCCTTTCATAAGTTGCTTCTAGTGAAAGTCAATGCCTATGGAAAAAAGCAATGCCAAAAAAGTCATGCCAAAAGCCAAACCCATGAAAGTCAACATTATGGCAACAGTTAAAGCCCATAAAAGTCAACGTTTGGTAAAAGTCAACACCCATGAAAAGAAATGTTTGAAAAAGTCAACACATCTAGTTAAAAGTCAATATTGGAAAAGTCAATGCCTTGGTAAAAGTCAACGCTTTGAAATGGTCATGGCCTCTAGTAGTCTGCCTCTGGTCATTCACTTTTGATTCTAGTGGATGTCTCTCGTCGAGTAAACTTGCCTCTGGTCCAACAAAACTTGCTTATGGTGGTTACCTCTAGTCTAGTAAAACCTGTCTCTGGTCATTGCTTTTAGTCCAGTAATTATGCCTCTGGTTGCTCCATGCCTCTAGTTGCTCCATGCCTCTAGTCAAGTGGAGCTAATTCTGGTCCTTGCCTTTCTTCAAGTCAAGTTGTTTCTGGTCAAGAAATCATGACTCTGCTGTTCTTGCCTCTAGTCAAATTAAACTGCTTATGGTCCATTAAACGTGCTTCTGGTCATTGCCTCTAGTTAAGAAATCATGCCTCTAATGTTCTTGCCTCTGGTCAAGAAAAGTATGCTTCCAGTCCCTGATTCTAGTCAAGAAAATATGCCTCTAGAACTCGTGATTCTGGTCAAAAAATCATGATTTTGATGTTTGCCTCTGATTCATCAAACTTACCTTTGGTCCAGTAATTATGCCCCTAGTGCACCTGCCTCTGGTTCATTAAATGCGCCTCTAGATTTTCCTACCTCTGGTCCAGTGATCATGTCTCTGGTTTTTATTTGTCTCTGACCAAGTACAATATGTTTTAGCAAAACTGAAATTCCAGAAACACTTAGAAAAAAATTCTAAGTTTCAGTTTTATGCTCAACGGCTATAATGGAACTCAACAGATATAATTTTCAAGACAATGAAGCACAATGTCGAAGGACAAACAGACCACCATGAAGGACATCAAGACCATTCCTTGAAGGACGTTAAACCATACTTTGAAGGACAAAAGCAATGCTGCAAAGGCTTCTATAAATAGAACTCGTTTCTTAATTCAAATAATATACAAAATCACAACAACTTACAACATTCATTCAAAGTAAATTAATCTTAAATTAGCAAGGTCAAATACAAAGTTTGAAAAATTGTCAAATTTATTTAAGTGTTGAGAAAGAAAAATCTGAGAGCTTATATTTCAAAGACACTCTAGTTAGAGAGAAAATTCCGAAACCCATAAACATTATTTCTTTGTAACCAAGCCCAGTAGTGGCTGATTGTGTTCCTCAATGGCTTAACGATACTAAGCCGAAAGTTGATAACACTTGTTAGAACTTGTAAACTCAGTTCGGTAGTGGCTGCCCTTTCCTTGTTTGGTGGAGAAAGGTTTGAGTACTGGAAGGACAAACTCAGAAATTTCTACATTTCTCATGATCCTGAACTTTGAGACATGGTATAAGATGGCTATGTTGCTCCAACTAGTGCAGAAGGTGTCGAGATAGCCAGAAAAGATCTTAATGTTGATCAGAAAAAGTAATATAAGTTGCGTCACAAAGCCAAAACCTTCATCATCAATGTTATCACTTTCAAAGAATTTCACAAGTGCAACAACAAAGAAATAGTCAAAAGTATGTTTGATGCTTTGGTTCTAAACTATGAAGGAAACAAGCAGGTGGAAGAAGCCAAAGCCAATCTGCTTGTCAGAAAGTATGAACTCTTCCAGATGGAAGATGATGAAAATATTGAGCAAATGTTCTCTAGATTCCAAACTCTGGTTTTTGGACTAAAGGTGCTGCAAAAGAGCTATACTACCTCTGACCATGTGAAGAAGATTCTAAGTAGTCTTCCTAGAAGACGGAGACTAAAGGTAACTGCTATCCAAGAGGCAAAAGATTTCAAGTCTAAAACGAAGGTTCTGATGGCTACATGGGATGACTCTGATGAATCCTCTAATGATGAAGAGCAAGATGATATGGGTCTGATGGCTGATGCAAAAGCTGACTTTGAATCTGGAAGTGATTCTGTTGATGAAGAAATCGAGGTAATTTCTTACCTATCTAGAAGTGAACTTATCCAAGTAATCAATCAATTTTTAAACAAAAATCATAATACTTCTTTAAAACTTAAATCAGTTAGAAAATATAATGATACCTTGACAACTAAATGCAGTTTTCATGAAACAGAACTTAAAAATTTAAAACGGGACAATCAGATTCTAAAAGAAAATATTTTAAAAACATCATAGGAAAATCAAACTTTTTAAAAATCTTCAGACAGAGGATAAAATCTACAACTCTGTTAAGTATGAATTAGCCTTTCAAGAATTTCTTACAAATGGCATAGACAAAAGCAAACAAGCTTCCATGATCTATGATGTTAGCAGAAATAACAAAAGAGGCATAGGTTATGTAGAACCAATAGAAAATCCTAAACCTATGTTGTTTGAAACTTTTGTGCTTACTGTCATAAGAAATGTCACAATAGAATATCTTGTCCTATGCTAAAAACATGGAAAGAAAAGAAACCTTTAAAGTCTAGTGTAACACCCCGACCCTCCAGCGACATCGGCGATGTTACCTCACGATCTTCTCATCACCCAGTGGAAATAACGAGTTTTTGCCTTCCGTGGGATTCGAGCCCGGTACCTAGGGGATAAGTACCGCCTCCACACAGTCCCACTACCAATTGAGCTGCTGGCTCAATCAACATACACGATCACAACACGAGTTTTTGCCTTCCTAATTCTAAATTCAATCAACATACACGATCACAACAACTTACAACATTCATTCAAAGTAAATTAATCTCAAATCAACAAGCACAAACACTGAGTTAGAAAAATTGTCAACTTTATCTAAGTGTTGAGAAAGAAAAATCTGAGAGCTTATATTACAAACACATTTTAGTTAGAGAGAAATTTTTTAAACCCACAAATGCTCTCTCTTTGTAACCAAGCCCAGTAGTGGCTGATTCTGTTCCTCAACGGCTTGATGACACTAAGCTGAAAGTTGAGAAGACTTGTTAGAACTTGTAAACTCAGTCCGGTAGTGGTTGGCCTTTCCTCAACAACTTGATGGTACAAAGTTAGAGATGAGAAGATTGAACACAGTCATTGTGACTATCCAAGTTTTCAAGTGTAAGTTCTAATCGTAGTGGATTAAAGCCTTCAAAGGAAGGGACTGTATGTAGCTACTGGGTTAGTAGTGAACTAGGATAAAATTGCTGAGTCATTCATTCTATCATTTCTGTTTTATCACATCAGTTTTAAGCCATTTGAAATATTTATAAAAATAGTAAACATAATTCAAATTATCCCTTTCTCATGTTTCTTGACCAACAGAGAGTGTTAATGGAAATGTGTGTAGAGGTTCTTCTAGGGATTCGACGTGGTGGAGAGTTATTTTCTCTTTGTTAGAGGGTCGAGGAGGAGGGCTCAACCAAAAGCGGTTTGTGGATAATGTTAGCAAAATGGTGGAAAATGGAGATGAGACACATTTTTAGGAGGACCCGTGGGTGGAGGGTGGTGTTTTGAGTGATAGATTTAGGAGATTGTATAATTTGGTTTATGATAAAAATATCACGCTAAAGAATATATGCGGTGGTGAGGGAGTTGGGGGGAAGGTTTTCAATTGGGAGTGGCCTAGGGAGTTGTTTGAGTGGGAAAATGAGTTAGTGGAAGGTTGTGTCTCGTTCTTGGGTGATGTTGTTTTGCAAGTGAATTCTTCGGATAAGTGGATGTGTAGTTTTGGTCAAGATAAAACTTATGTGAAGGATGTGTACAACTTTATAGCATGATCGACGCAAAATGAGGATTATCCTTTTTATTCCTTTGTGTGGAATAAATGGGTTCCATTAAAGGTGTTTGTGTTCATGTGGCGTCTGTTACAACGTCGTTTACCTATAAAAGATAATTTGCTTAGAAGATGAGTAAATCATATTGGTTCCCAATTGTGTGTGGCGGGATGTGGTGACAAGGAATTTGTTCCACATTTGTTCGTGTTATGTTCGGTGCTTTTTGGGCAGCTATTTTGAGGTGGCTAAGGATGGGAAACACATTACATAAAGATGTTGAAGCTAATTTCCTTCAATTTTCTAGTCTTCGCAACGGTGGTCATGATATTAGTTTAAAACTCGGTGCTATTTGGTTGGCTTGCGTGTGGTACATGTGACAAACTTGTAATTCAGTTATTTTTAATCATGACGTGTATAATGCTTACTTAATAGTTGAGAATGTGCAACTGATTTCGTGGTTGTGGTTTAGAGCTAAGGAGACTATTTTGTGTATGATTTTCACTCGTATTGCCCTCACCCTCAGATGTGTTTGGGATGTAGCAATTTATAGAAGGTGCTTATGTCTCGAATAGATTCTTTGATTGAGTTATGTAATTGTAGGGAGTTTTGATTGGGTGTTTTCTTATATCAAATTATAAATTGTTATTAGCAGTTTAAAAAAAATATAGAACTTAACTTCCAGACTATTTACAAATATGTCAATTAATTTAGGACCACTAATAAGTTTTTAAGTACGCTAATAATTCATACCAATATTCAAAATTGTGGGACTATGGCTAACAACAACCTATGAAAGGAAATATGTCATGCTTTGACCTTATCTTTTTTGGTTTGATTGTAGTTTAATTCCCTTATTTTTACTAATTTACAAAATCAATTCCTCTATTTTAAAATCTACATTTTGGTCTCTCATTTTGATTTTTAATTAAAAAATAGCAATGTAATATGCTTTAAATAACATGACATATGATACGATAATGTATAATGATTAACACTCATAAAATCGCAATAAAACCCTCTACAAACTTGACTTTCAACTTTAATTTTTTATTTTTGTAATTTAATTAATGACATGAATAATTAATACATCTAAATAATTCTATATCATGAAATCGTATGCCACATTATTTAAAATATGTCAAATCGTCATTTTTTAGTTGAAAATTATGAGAAAAACACAAAAACTCTCGATTTTTAAAATAAGACCAATTCCGTAAATTGGTAAAAATAGAAGACTCCAATTATACCTATGTTTTTTAGACAAACCAAATTTATTTATGCAAAGCCTAACTTAGCCTATGTTCCCATTTATTGTAGATTTCATCATTCAAATTAGGCTTTAACCTTGTTTTGTCCTTAAAGAGATAACTTAATTAAAAAACAAGTGGAATGGAATATCCTTTATCATCAAAGAAAGGGGTATATTCATTCAAAACAATGAAAATAACAAATTCCCAAAGCTGGATCAGAAGGCAAATAAAGGACCACACACAGTCTTATGTACGAAATATTTACAAGAAATCTGTCAAGTTAAATAGAATATGAAAAAAATTGACAGCACAGTCGTTTTTTACTTGTTTTTCCTAGGACAATATTACTACGAGTAATTCTCCACACAACTCTTGAGCGTGACTGAAAATGAAACAACCTGATTTCAGGGTAAAGGTTCTTGTGAATCTCCCAAACGAGACAAATGGAGATATGCATCAGTTCCTGCAAAGAAACATTCAATGACCCGTCCATCAGAATACTTGATTGTTGAACATGAAAGCAAGCAAAAGTAAAAAGTAAATGGAAGGAGTAAAATATATTATAATAACAAATCAGTATTCTAAAAATGTAATGCAATATATTCAAGTAAGCTGATTCTGAGATGGTAAATCCTCAGCAGAGTAGAACTTCGGAGACCTAATGAAATAATAGTGTTGTGTTGGTGTCCGATAAGGACCCGTGTAAGTGTCGTGTCAATTTGAATTGTTGATGGTACATAATCTCTAACTAAGAAAAGGAGGTTATCATATCAAGCTGCGATGCAATCAAATCCCCTATCTCAACCCTATTCCTCTCCAGTGCTACATTAGGATATTGAAAGGAAATCTATTGTTATGAAGTGAAAAATAGACTCACCGTATCCTTCCATAGAGATTATTTGAAGATCACCTCCGAAATACCGAGCGTATAAACGACTAATAGGAAGGCCATATCCATATCCAGCCATAGTTGTCACACTATCAGCTACTCCAAGATCTTCATGCTCATCCAATGGGTTTCTGGCAGTACTGTACAGATATGTAAAAATTTTGGGCAGACCACTTCTTGCTATTCCACCTCCCTCATCTGATATCTACCATGCCATTTAGACCAAATGCTTTAACAAAGCATCTTCATGATAGCATAAGAAAAAAATACAGTAACTCAAAAATTAATTGCATCATAAAAGTTAATTAGTTTTTACCTTTATGGTAACATCCTCTAGTCCATCAGCAACTATAATTCTTATGGGAGGTGAAACTTTGTCGGAATCCATATAACGCTCTTGGACGGCACGCAATGAGTTCTTAACCAACTCAAATACCATAAGATGCAAATGAGCTGGAACATACCTGTTGTGAAAACATACAGTAATTATATACATATTTTGAAAAGGTAACAGAAATAACTTGTAATAAAAGTAACATTAACGAATGACCTTAAAACAAAAGAAAATTAATTCATGAAAGTATGAAGAACTATGTAACTCACGGAAAAGTGAAGTCAGGATCACCATAAATATTGATATCAGGAGCACTTCCATATTCACGAAGACATATAGAGCGTGCATCCTCACTAGCATTTCTCGCCACCTCGACAGGAGACATTTTTGTATGTATATAACCCACAACATAGGGTGGAGGATTGGGATTGTGCAACTCAACATGCTGCCCTAAATCCAACACAAATGAAAAAAACATAAAATAAGGTAGGTATTTTTATACCTTCATCAAAAAGATTTAAAGAAAAAAAGTAACAGCAAATATAAAGCACAGTCCTCCATTAGATGTTAGCGCTCATTAGTAAGAGTTTGACTTTTTAATCTCAAGGGACATGATTCTAATGCCCTTGAGAACAGTTGAAAAATTGCAATTTATGCAACTTTATTAAACAATAATTTTCCATTCCCCAATTGTAAAAATAAATAAATAAATTGCTTAGTCTTATAGAAGGTAGATAGAATACTTTCCAAACTAACCTATAAGCATGCGGATTCCAATTCTTGACAAGTAAAAGCGATCAAGGAACTGATGAATCTCAACAAAATCTTCATTAACCATATTTGGTTTCAAGTCTTTTTTCAACTGCTGAACACCTAAGGCCATTGTAGGTACCACATTGTTGTGTCTCACTTTGATGGCCTTGATAACTTCAGTGAACTCTTTTTCATCATTTATATTTTTGATTTCAGGGAAGGATCGAATATCGCGGAATGAATCCACATACCAATCCCTAACCTAAAAACATAAAGTGCAGCATAAAAGTTCAATAGACATTTACAAAAACATTAATTATATAATGTCACTAAACTGTCCTAAAGCACATGTTAAAATCTACATCAATCCAAGAGCATCACAAAACTGCCATTCTCTATCTCAGTCCCAAAGAGTTATGGTATCGGCCACTTAATAGTAGACAATTTTTATCTTGGAAACAGAGATAAGAGTTATTGTCTTAATTTAGTGATTAAACCAGTATTGTCAACTTGCTGCCCTAGCGGTGCCGTGGCGTCAGGGCATGGCAGATTGTGCCAGCCACCAAAAGCCTATTATATCTGTATGTTTCAGCTATATTTATATGGCATATTTTTGGCCGATTGCCATAATCCGCCATCTGCCATCGATAATACTTGATTAAACCACAAACCCTTTGTAGCAAGCTTGGGAGAGAAAATGTTCAAGACCAAATTTTAAAGCATATATCAAGAACCAAACAGCATAAAAACTTAAAATTTTCATTTAGTTGGTTATTCTTGACAAGATATTTGAACTTCTAAGATCAAGTTTAGAAGTTTAACTCTTCTAATTAAATTTTAATTTCATCGCCTGGTAAGCCCTTCCAGTGAACAGATGTTTTAGTCTTTTACAGGTATAAATCACTCCCAACCTCAATCCAAAAGGTTGAGCCTTTTGTTTTAAGAGGTTCTATTCAACAACTGTTAAAAGAGTAAACAATGTACACATCAAAACAAAACAGAAATGCACATGCTTATATGCCAAGCCAATTGCAAAGATTATTTAACAAGACATGATTATCCACAACAAATATTATAAAAAGACACCTAGGAAAGGAATCTACAATATATTCTTAATGCCAATCATAAACTACTTCATTATTACTATTAACAAAAACAATACTAGCTTTTGAAAGTTAACCAACTTCATAATTGCAAGACACATCCTAGACCCTCTTCCCCAAAAATATATAAGATCAAATAATTATACTCAAAAGCAAAGGGAATTGAATCAACAACACCATAGTTGGGAACCAAAAGGAAACACAAGAAAAACAATAACAATAATAACCTATGAAGCACAAACACTCCTAGGTTAAAGCATGTCAGCACGTTTGACACACGTTGGACACCAACTTGTACGGCACACGTCAAACCCCTCAGCCAAAAATATTTTTACCTCGCTTCAACTTCAACACACCTTCGACATTCCTAAACGACTCCTTCCTTGGACACAACTACAATGGTGTCCATGTCACTTCATAAATAATAACCCATGATTCTATGCATAATTCCATATTGCAATGATGAACAAATGAAATTAAAATAGAGTACCTTCAAAACAGCAGGTTTTTGTGACAAACCATAGGGAAGAGTTTCAAGCTCAATAGCTCTCCTAGCAATCCTAATAGCAAGTTCCTTTTGAAGGAACTGTGCAGAAATAAGCAAATTCTTATCAGTAGGTTTAGAACCAAATTCCATCATATACCTCAAACTCACACCAGTTTGTTTCAAACAACCCCATTTATGAACCTCTTCAATCAAGCTCTTAGAAAATGCTTCAATGGCAGCCATAACTCACAGGTTTAAAGAATTTATTATTTAAATGCTGCAAAAAAAAACAAGGAAATCAATTCATTTGTGAAATTATACGAATAAAATAGATATGAGAAGTTATAATATGAATACCTGAATCGTGAGTTATTATGAATCGAATGGATGAGACTTAGAATCGAAATTGGGGGGAAAATGGAAGACGAAGTCGACATGGTGATTGAAATTAGGGATTGTGATTGGAGTTGGAAGGGGAAAATTGAAACTGGAAAGGGATTATGGTTTTTGATTATGAATCTTTTGGAAGAAACGTTGTGAAGATACGAAAGTTGCGGATAAGCTTCGAACAGATGTTAAGATTAGCTTTTATTTCGAGTGAGTTATGTCCATGTTGTAGTTTTTTAAATAATTTTATTTTAAATAATGATACACTTGTATGAGAAAATAGATTCTGCAATGTAGGTGCAAAACAAATTTTAGAGATTATAATTCTTGATATTATTATTTCACTAAAAATTTATAAAGTAACTATTGTGTATGATTGATCGTTAAGTGTAAAATTTTGTATACTGAAAATGTATGTTGGTTAAACTTAAATTGTATTTTAAGTTATCATAATGGTTAATCTTTATTTATAAATTTTAATTTTAGTCCATGTAAAAATGAAACTTTTAGATTTTATTATGTAATATTTATATTTTTTTACTATTAATTCTTAGATTTAAATATAATTTTGTTTTTTTTTTATTTTTAT
>JBBPBP010000003.1:37756136-37781936 GCA_037974735.1 Cicer chorassanicum | reverse complement strand
TTATACTTATCAACCTCAATAAAATAAAATGTATTTAGCTATTCCAAATAAGTTTATTAGTAATAAAATTAAAATAAATAAAAAATAAAAAATTATTAATTGTTTGATATGTTGATTTGTATTGTTTTGACACTCTTAATCTCAACTACAATTATAAATAAAATATTTTAAACAACAAAAATTGTCAAAATACGACTTAAAAATAAATTAAAAAATAAATTAAAGATGATTTTCTTGTAAATATATAATTTTGTTGTTTATATTGTTAATTATCTACCTTCAAAGATAATTTTGTTGCAATTACCTACCTTCCATTAAGCCACTATCACATATTTTCTCATTAATCTTATTAAGCCTTTAAGAATCATTGTCCAGACAAACCTTTACATGCACCTAAACATTTAATGCATTCCTCTACATACACCTAAACATTTAACGCAATACTCGTCCCACTATATATGTTTCCATTATTTATCGGTTGAAGAATATCAAAAGATAATTCAATTCCACTTAAATAATTAATTTGATGTAACTATGCATATGAATGACCATCAATTTTCAACTATACTAATGTAGTACATATGAAAAGTATTATGCCTTTCATATTAAACTCATGAAAAATGTTTTGTGGAAAGTACAAATTTCATAACCAAGATAAAGAAATAGCGTTTTTCCTTTCTTCTTCCAAAAGTTATGAGTTTCTTACTTCTTCGATTTGGTTTTATTTAATCAAAGCTATTCATTACATTGTCATTTTCATTTTCTCTCAAATATAGACTCTTTTCTCTTTAACCTTTTCTATTATTTATTTATCGAGATTGACACTTATTCTCATTCACTTTCTTAACTCTTCTTTATTTCATTTCCATATTCTTTTATTCCTTTTTATCTCCATCATTTTCATTGTTTTTGTTTCATATTTATAGAGCAATTAAATTAATATGGACATGGTGAATAGTGGATATATACTAACAATTGGTTTTTGATAATAGAATATGCATTAAGCATTTTTTTTCTCACTAAGATGAGTTGCCAATGAAAGATACATATAAAAAAAATGAAAGATACATTACAAGGTTTTTTTCCCAATAACCTCTTATTTTTTTTACCAAAATACTCATTTTTCAAAATTATATACCAAAATACCCTATTATTATACTCACCTACAAGTTTACAAAGGCGACTTCCTTAAAGAATTTTTCAAATTGAAAAAAAAAAAATATATATATATATATACATATAATTTATAAAAAGACACAAAAAAAAATTTTAAATTACATAAACTGACTAGAGTTCCCTGTAACATTTGGACAATGTTTTCGAGTATGACTAGTTAACCGACAAAGTCCGCATTTTTAACAAATATATATATATATATATATATATATATATATATATATATATTATTCATAAAAAATATCACAAATTTTACAAAAATTACGATAAAATTAATGTCGAAGGTGGCCTCTAGTACCACATTGCCGAGGTTTTCTCACACGTATGGGATTTTGACGACGCCTTGGTACATCACGAGTTTGTTCTTCTTCTTCTTCTTGATCTTCATCTTCTTGCTGTTGAGGATGTTTAGGAGGAAGTGATGTAGAAGAACTACTTCCACCTTGAGTCTAGTTGGATATTTGATTCAATTAAGTATATGCATTCCCAAAGATTGGAATCTAAAAGCTTTGTTGACAAATATTATTAAGTAATTGGGTAGCAGACTTATGTGTATTATAACGAGTATTGAACGTGTTATATTAGCGACTGAAATTTTGATCGCTAAAATTCAGTTGCTATTTCAGTCTCTAAATTTTGTTAGCGACCGATTTGGTGACGAAAAAGTATTTTGAGGTTCAAAATTACAGTCTCTATTTCGGTCGCTAGTGTGTCTGAAAATATTCGGTCTCTAAATCGGTCACTATTGGCGAAATTTCTAGTAGTGTATACAATAATTCCTCTTCGCTTGATGCAAAGGATAGTCGATGATTGTCTTCTTGATGTGGTTGTTGGCTGTCAAAATTAAATTGTTCCCTTGGCGTGAACCCGTAAGATTGATATGGTATGTGTGTATAAGTATGAGGAGGCGGTTGGGTGTCAAGAGGTGTTGGTATATAATATTGATTTTGTTGTGTTTGTGTTGGACATTGATTCTTGGAAAAAAATGTTGGGTAGATTGTGGTGGAGGTTAGGGTGGATTGACATGAGGATCAACCAATTAGTTTTCTACATAAATAAATCATTTGGATATTTTGCAAAACCAAACTATGTATTCATAACTTGGTTTAAATTCAAAATTTAAA
Organism: Cicer chorassanicum; assembly: GCA_037974735.1. Classification (NCBI taxonomy): domain Eukaryota; kingdom Viridiplantae; phylum Streptophyta; class Magnoliopsida; order Fabales; family Fabaceae; genus Cicer; species Cicer chorassanicum. The sequence continues at coordinate 37,779,636 of JBBPBP010000003.1, read as the reverse complement.
GGTTGACCATGTAGAATATGATTCTCTCGTTCATTCCACTTTTTGTTCTCATTTTCGTAGAATAATGCCCAACTATAGTCAACTTGTTTATGCAAATCTACCTTATGATTTTTTTTTCATGTTCCTTGGTGGATGTGAAATTTCTTGAGGTACTTCAAATTGTAGTTCCAGTCTATCTGTTTGATGCATTTCTATTATGTAGAAACAAATCAAATATGTAGATGCATTCCATAGCCAATTGTCTTCTGGATTATCGTATGTTAGATGTAGGTAGGGCCTCTAGAGAAACTAATATATAAGAGGTTTGTTAGTAATATATGCATAAGAAGAAATAAACTTATAGAAATAAATTAATGTTTTAATATATTACATCGTTAACGGTCATGCGATCAATTTTTGATCGATATCCAACGGTATGATAATGAGGTGTATCACCAAATTTCATACCCTTTCCACTATATCTACGAAAATAAATTTTAACGTTAGTGAATTAGTTAATAGTTTTATAAATATAATATTTACCTTTTTTATATTTACCTTTTTGCGAACGGAAAATGAGGGTCAAGATTACTTATTGGTGCAAGAAATGGCATATGGTACCATGCCCAAGTTGGAAGTAGATGTGAACATCCACCGATCGATATAACACCAGGTTCAGATGCATGACACAATTCTCTATAAAGTGTTGCCAAATACGCTGAACCCCAACTGTATTATCTCGTCTCTCACAAATCTCTCAACAAGTGCAACCACATAATATATACTCTGTTGTGAGATTTGTCAAGCATTAATATGTCGTCGATCAATCCTAAAATGAATGCTCTACAATGTATAATTTCTTCGTCCGACGATTCTGGAGTTAACATTGAAAATGTTTCTCTCAACCATTTTAATTTTATTAAATTCCACTTTCTTTGAAATTCAAGTGGCATGACTCCTAACAAATCTAAAAAATCATTTGTCCATGATACCATACTTGATCAAATAATTGCTTTACCCCCAACACGTAAGCCAAGTAGCAGTGCAACATCTTCTAATGTTATGGTACATTCACCCGTTGGAAGATAAAACTTGTGGATTTCAAGTGTCTATCTTTCAACTAAAGCAGTAATAAGTGAATTGTCTATTTTATTGCTTTCTATTTGTGATACGTTTCCAAATCCGGCTTGATTCAAAAATGGAATTTTTAAAAAAATTGGTGCAATGTGTTTATGGCTAAGTGATCTTAAATTTTGAAATGAATCCTGTAAAATATATAACCAAAGATTAAAAATATATTTGAAGAGATTAGAATAATATGAATTCTATATTTGCAGGAATTTGAAGAGATTAAAAAATATAACATAAAGTATTGTATTGCTTACAAAATTTTGAATGAGGTGTAGCGCTGATATGTGATTATCATCATTCCATAACAAAGCCATTTAGATGACAATAAAATTGTGACTAAGAGCATAGAAGAAATATGTATATTTGAAGAGTTGAAAAGTGAAATTTTGATTTGTGGAGAATGATCATAAACATGGCCTATTTATAGAGTTTCAAACTTGGCCCCATTTAACAAATTCATACTCGTTGAATTAAGGACTTCAATGACCAATTGGATGCCATGCATGGCTTCACACAAGAAAAGTATATCACTTTGAAAAAGATAAATTTTCTGGACGGAGAAGACTAGACGGAGAAGAATATATTCTGATTCCTTCACTTTGTTAGTCATTTGTGAGTTCCTAATGTGATTCCATCACAAGGTCGCCATTTGGAATGGCCAATTACAGGGAACCTATCACAAGGTTGCCTCTTGAAATGACGACTTCCAGAGAACCTATCACAAGGTCGCCTTTTGGAAAGGCGATTTGCTAGTGTGTGCACGCAGGAGCTTGCTTGTTGGAGGTGCACGCGGAGTTTGCTTGTTGGATGTGTATAAGTATCTTCCATTATTTCCTTTACATTTCATTTGAATTTGTTAAATCATATATCAATGGCACCAAAAAATGTAGTTTTCTGATTTATTACAATGGCGAAATATGTGAAAGACAAGATATTGGTAAATATTTCCAAAGTGAGGAAAAAAAAGGTATTCGAGTTCATTTTGGATGCAACCTTACTTACTTGAAGAAAAAAATTGAAGCAAAGTTGAAGTTAGAAAATAATAAGAGGGTGTCTAATATAATTTTTTGACACCCTGTTTCCTTTGGCCAAGGTCTATTTCATTATGAATTGTTAAATGTTGAAGACGACGAAGATGTTGAACTCATGTTTGATGTTCATAAACAATGGCCGCAACTCAGTTCTATCGAGTTATATGTCACATTTGAGGATGGTCATCCATTATTAGATGTTGGTCAACCATCATCCTTAACCACACCTCACCCTGAATACAATTTTCAAACACAAAGCATTCATTCTTTTCAAAATTATGAATCTTACCAACCTGAACCATATCAACCAGAACCATATCAACCCAAACCATAATTTGACCAAGTCGAAACATCTGAACGTGAACCATCTCAACCTGAACAGTATATTCCACTAGGTGATGTGGACAATTTTGACCAAGAAGAAATAAGTGAGGAGAGTGAAGAAGAAACATACTTTGACGAGGAGGAGGAGGACGACGATGACGACGATCTAGAGCTAGAACTCCATGTAATTGCAACGACATACGATCCACCATTCCACATGGGTAACCTAAACTTGGGTTATGCTTACCAATCCGAATTTGATATGCCATCTAATGAACCACCTTCATTAGATGCATCTCTTGAGATTGGAATGAAGTTTAATAGCAAAATAGATTGTCAACTTGCAATTAAGCACTACCACATAAAACACTCACTCAATTCAGTGCAATCTGATCAATACAGGTATGTAATTAAATGTGTGAATCCATAATGCTTGTTCAAATGCAAGGCTTCGCTAAGCCAAAAAAGTAAGCAATGGGTGATTGGTCGTTTGAAGGGGCCCCACAATTGCGCAAATTCCTCTATGTCACAAGATCATACCAAGCTTAACTCTAACATCATATGTGAAAGTATAAAGTCGCTTTTGAAAGCTGACCCATCAATTAAAGTGAAGGTGATCAGTGCACATATTCGGGAACGGTACAACTACACAATCACCTATAGAAAGGTATGAATAGCAAATAACAAAGTTATCGAAACAATTTATGGGAATTGAGAAAAGTCTTACAATAACCTTCCAAGAATTTCTTCTAGGAAAAGTCTTACAATGACCTTACAATGGCTATGCAAAAGTTTCTTCCAGGAACTATTATGGAAATGGAAGTATCAGCTGCATATTCTGATAATACTCTGTTATAGGGTTCAAAAAATTTCAAACAACTATTCTGGGCTTTCCCTCTGTGCATCTCTAGGTTCAAATTTTGTAAACAATTTTACTCAGTGGACGGAACTTGGTTTTACGACAATCACAAAGGGACTCTGTTGTTAGCCATTGCATATGATGGGAACAAAAATACAATTCCCATTGCTTATGCACTTGTGGAAGGTGAGACAAGGGGTGCTTGGAGCTTGTTTTTGAAAAATCTAAGAAGGTACGTCACACCCCAAGTCAACGTTTGTTTGATTTTAGATAGACACGAATCCATTAAGAGTGTTTATAATAATCCAAATAATGGTTGGCATGATCCTCCGTCAACACATGTGTACTGCATCCGACACATTGCACAAAATTTCATGAGAGAGTTCAAGGACAAGGAACTTCAAAGAAAACTTGTTTGCACAAGGACAAGGAACTTAAAATTGGGTTTGAAGATGAAGATTGTTGAATTTTTATTAAAAAGTTTGGGGTTGAAGATGAAGGTTATTGAGTTTTTATTATTAAGTTGTTTTATTGATTAATTAATTAATTTTAAGTTTTTTATTAAATGATTAAATGAATTTTAACTTTAAATATTAAATGTTGTCTAGTCAACAACAATTACACGGTCACCATGTTCCACTTCATCTAAAATTAGCCATGTCACCATTTGTTTACTAAAAAAGATTCATAAAAGAACTTTTTAAAACTTGTTAGAATTTGTAAGGGTATAAATAAATAAAAAATTAAAGGGATTAAAATCAAAATGAAGCATATTTGTAAGGACAAAAAACATATTTAAGCCAATATATTTTTAATATTTACAAAATTATGACCTTTTAAGTTTAGTCTCTAAATTTTTTTAATTCACTTTTAGTCTCTATTTTAATTTTATAGAGACTTTTTTTAGTGACTAAAAATATAATTATTTTACAAAATAAACTTTTCAAAAATAGAGACTAAAAGTGAATGAAAAAATTTAGAGACTAAAATGTTGAGATTTTCATTAGAGGGAATAAAATCAAATTTTGAAATTTTATAAGGACTAAAATTTATTTTACATGCATTTTATTTTTATTAGGGCTCAATTTTTAGGTTTGGAACAAGACCTCCAAAATGATAAATGAGGCCAAGTTCTACTTGGTGATATGTGGTGATTAAGATGACCTTATACGTTCTAACAGCTGCCAAAAATGCACGAGTCTTTTTGGCCTAGTTTATTTGGTTTGTATTAGAAATAGGATGGTTAGGGCTAGCTCAATGAGGTATGAGTTGATCTGCTAAAACTAAAAAATGATAATTTATAAAAAAAAATATTGTGAACAAATTTGGATTGACTCAAATAATTTTTTTTCTACTTTTGGATTGACTTTAAAAAATGACTTTTTTAATTTGGTTCTAAAATATAAAAGCTACGGGTCTAGAATTAAGAAAGAAAAGAAAACCTAATTTACTATAAAAAGAATCAAGAAAACTTATTCCACTAAAAGCCAAGAAAAGCATAATGTTGTAGTGTTTCCGTCATCGATCAAGACAAGGACCTTCGCCGGTCCAATATCAATTGCGCCTCTACCTCGCTTTGGAGATCGAATGTGGCCAAGTTCTACTTAGTGATATATGGTGTTATGTATTACAAGTTTTATTTTATTATCTCTACTATTGTAAGTGACTTAGGATATTTTTGTATTTTAATTTTTTTCTAATCTTTTATTAATTAAAATAAGAAAATATCGCTAGAAAAATGAGTTTGGTTGGACTACTGGTTTGCGTTGTCCATACTAGTCAGACTAGTCTTGATAAATCAAAGCCTATCAAAGCGAGCCTATATGTCATGAATATCATATTATTATTATTATTATTATTATTATTATTATTATTATTATTATTATTATTATTATTATTATTATTATTATTATTATTATTATTATTATTATTATTATTATTATTATTATTATTATTATTATTATTATTATTATTATTATTATTATTATTATTATTATTATTATTATTATTATTATTATTATTATTATTATTATTATTATTATTATTATTATTATTATTATTATTATTATTATTATTATTATTATTATTATTATTATTATTATTTAATATAATTAGTATATATAGATTAAGAATTTAAAAACATAAATTTTTAAAACAAAAGAAATATAATTTAAACCCTCAGAGTCCTTTTACAAGGCTCTGATACCATAATGAAGAAATATAACCATGATACCTTCTACTTCGTTATCCATAGAAGAATTAGACAATAGAAATGACCAAGACAATTATCAAAACGTAGAATTACAAATAGCATAAATAGAAAATAGATTACAAAACTGGAATATGCCTGATATTAAATATACAGAAATATATAAAACAAGTACATTTGACAAATTTAGATCTCAGGAAATTAGTCATACATTAGAATCCTCAAAATCAATAGTAGAATATCATGAGACTATTAATTTGTTAAATGAAGAAATAATTAATAGTCATATTAAACAAGAATTTCAATATATACACTTAGGATTAATACAAGTTGCGGTTAAACCATTACATAAGTTAGGACTAAATACTCCCATATTATTAGTATTACGCGATAATAGAATTAAAATATTTAATGAATCCATTATTGCTATATTAGAATCAAATTTAAATGATGGTCCTGTTTATTTTAATTGTTATCCAAATTACTCTATGCATTTAGAAAATAGCTTTACTAAAAAATCTTTAGTTATTAATATTCAATGTATGGATGATTTATTTTATGAAGGAGTAGCTAATATTGATATATGCTATAGAATCAAATATAAAGTTTCAAATATAAACCTAAAAATGAAACTGTAATTATGAAGGAGTAGCTTATTTTATAGTTTTAAGGCATTAAGAAGTAAACCTAAAAATGAAACTGTAATTATCGAAGCAAACCTAAAACGTTCTAATATTACAACTCCTAAAAAACTAAAGGTTTATGATATTATTAATAAACTACCAGAAGAATGGGTATTAACAGAAATTATGCCAACACCTAGAATAGAGTCTAGAAAACCTAGACAATTTATATTAGAAGAAGATGATAGTGTAAGAATTAGAATGAATAGAAGTCAGTCTTTCATATCTAATAAATCATTAAAACATTTATTTGAGACAAGTTCTAGAAAATCAGTAGATTCGTCGTCCACCATTAATATTAATTTAACAGGAGTAGACTTCGTACCATCAATACCGCAACCCTTATATGAGCCTTACTTAGATTGTCAAGAATCAGAGTCACCAGAGATGTCTCCAACAGCATCTCAGGTATTAGGAGTAATTGAATTAGAAGAAGAATTTGAAATAGATAAAGCATGGTTAAGAGAAGATTTCGAAGCAGATTATAATATAAATAAAAGAAAGTGGTATTTTAATAATTTTTCAAAAGAAATGACAAGTGATTATAGAGAAAAATATTATCAGTATCTTAAAGAAATCAAATTAAACATTTATTTCTTTAACTAGTTTGAAGATTATTGTTTAAAAAATAATATAGAAAACCATTTTATTAAAAATAATTATATAAATGTTAATACTAAAATAAGTAATAAATGGAAGACTATAAATGGTAAAATAGTAGAATCTATACACCCTCCATTAGAAGCAATAAAAATTGAAAAAGATGGAATTATATTTGAAGCTTCACCCTTTAAAACCATTAAACATCAGAATCCTGAAAATAAAGAAATAGGAAGAGTCCAAACTCAATTAAACTTTAGTAATCAATTGTTACATACTATGGCTAAACAAATAGATAGAGTAGAATCTCAAGTAAATAAAAATCAATCAGGTACGTCTAGTGAAATTAATTCATATAAAGATTATAAATTAGATCCAAAAAGACCTATCTATAAATTAATAAATGTACCTGAAAAAGAATTAAAAGAAGCAAAGTTAAAAAATAGCTCAGATGAATTAATAGAACAATTAAAAAAAATTAACTATCACAAATAATTCTCAAATTAACGTATTATCACAAGACCCTAATGAATTAGAAATTAATAAAATTAAAAATATGAAAAATACTGGTTATCTACGAAAAACTAGAAATTATTACCCTAGACCTAGCTACCCAGACTTACAATTTGAAGAAAGTTATTACATGACCTCCGTAGCTTATAGTGGAGACTCTATTATCGAATGGAACATAGACGGACATAGCGAACAAAACATATTAAATATTATTCAAGCCATGACTATGGCATCTACTGCCTTTAAAACATTGGGGAAAAATACTAACAAAAAGGCGGCCTTATTATTAATCACCGGATTTACTGGTCAATTAAAAGGATGGTGGGATAATATAGTTACTGAAAAAGAAAAAACTGTAATACTAACAGCAGTTAAAACGGATAATAATGGAATACCAATAGAGGAAGACTCAGTAAATACCCTATTATATGATATTACAAAAGCCTTTGTAGGAGACCCATTACAATTACAAGAAAGAGCTGCAGACCAATTAGTAAACCTTTACTGTCCAACCATGTCTGATTACCGATGGTATAAAGACATGTTTTTATCTAAAGTCTATATGCGTCCTGATGGGAACGTAGATTATTGGAAAGAAAGATTTATAGCAGGATTACCAAAATTATTTAGTGAAAAAGTTAAAATGAACATTAAGTCAAAATATGATGGTCAAATACCTTATGGATCATTAACATTAGGTCAGATATCCAATTACATTGTAGAAACTGGAATCAATATTTGTACTGATTTCAACTAACAAAATAAAATGAGAAATGAAGTCACTCAAAGTAGAAGAGAATTAGGATCATTTTTCGAACAATTCGGAGTAGAACCTATTAGAGCACCGAGTAAGCAAATCAAGAAAAGACAAAAACAGTCTTACAAACCTTATCAAAAAACAAAAGTTTATAATAAAAAGAAAAGTTATATTAAACAAGAAGATTATACCCCACAAAAATCTAATAATAAAAAACACAAATACAAAAAACCTACTAAAAAGACATTTGCCAAACAAGATGTCAAATGTTTTAAGTGCGGGAGGATAGGTCATTATGCAAAAGATTGTCGTGTAAAACAAAAAATTAACGAAATTAATAATTTAGAAATTCAAAGTGAATTAAAGGAAAGTTTAATTAACATTCTAAAAGATATTATGCTAAACGATGAATCTTCATCTTCGTCAGAAGAATCATCTTTTGAAGAAGAAGAAGTTAATCAAATTGCAGATAATTCAGAGTCAGAACAAGAATCTGAAAACAATTACTGTTTAGGTCCTGAATTATGTACCTGTGAAGATTGTGCTAAAACCATTAATGTTATTACAACAGATCAAGTTAATTCCTTAATAGAAATATTAAGAACTATGCCTGATTCAGAATAGAAAAATAATTATGTAAAACAAATGCAAGATATTATAGACAGAGAACAGAAATTAAAATAAACAGTTAGTAAAGTAGAATTTAAAGAACTTAAAATAATGTATCCATACAACAACTTATACTAAGCTTTTGCTTCAAAGTAGTATTTTAGTATGAGTATTTTAGAGAATAAGATCTTAAGTAATTTTACGTGCATATGTTCATTAACAATTGTTGTAATTTTTTTTTTTTTTGTATATTTGACTAAATGATAACCGTTCACATAATTATATTTTAATTATTACTTCTAACTTTTATTTTATAATTATTTTTTTTAAGAATATAAATAATTAGACAAAAATACACATATATTCATTTAAGTTTAACTCAATTCTCGTTTAGGCCTTTAAGTTTATTTTATCAAGATATGGTTCTTTCAGTTACATTATATTTGCACCGTTAGTCATTTATCTCAATTTCGGCAACAACTAGTTCAATTAAAATCTTCTGATAATTTGAAACTCAACAAAAAGTTGCATGTCTCTCATACTAATCATTCAAAAAATATTCATCAAATCTTATAAATGATCTATATTTCTTGATTTTTTCTACAATAATTTAAACACGTATAACCCTAAAAACAAGGTAATAAAGGTCTATCCACATAATCAATATTTTTAACTTCCTTCATATGCAAAGTAGCTTGGACGATCAACTTGTTGTGAAGTTTTTATTAAATCTTAACATTTCATAATAATAATTCGAGAAAATCATCAAACTTAAAGAGTCGCATACATATTTTAATATATCTTAAAGACTAACAGCAAATCAAATGTAACCTAAATGACTAAATTGAAAAAATAAATAAACTTAAAAGACCTTAGTGAAAATTGAGTTAAATTTAAAGAATATTTTTTCCAAATAATTATATTAATGTCTTATTAATATTTTGGAGTCTCTATTTTAATCATAAAAATGTTAAAAATAAATTTGTAAGAAAAAATATCTTTAAATTGCATAAATAGAATTTTGGAATTTTTACTATATCATGTCCCAAATTAAAGTGACTTTTCTTCAAAACACCCTTAAACTAAGTTTGACTAGATTTGATATGTCTCTTACTCGATTCTTAAATTAGGTTGGAACAATTTTTAAATTCAAACCTGTCTTTTTAATTAGAACCAACATAATCAAATACAAGTCTAATAATATCGAAAGAATATAAAGATAAGACAAAATTGATTCAAAAATAAGTCACTTAATAGTTATACATAAACATTTAAAAAAATATACATTCAAAAAGTAATTCATAGTTAATATAACAAAAAGAACATAATATAAAGAAAAAAAGTTAGCTTAAAAAGAAATGCTAAAGAATGCTGGAACCTAGCGTCAAACGCTCTCACTCTCTCTCTTGGACACGTCAGACTCTTTCTTAAACCTTTTATTGACAATCGGCTCTGTTGATTTGAAATTAAACCACTCGTATTATTTTCTCTCTCTCGTACCATTTCCACTTCATACCTTTTTCTCTCTCTCTCAATCTGCAAACCACTCCACCATTATCCCTCAACCTGATCACTCACTTTGTAATAAAATATCATCCCACACATGTATCAATCTTCGATATTTTTATTATTCAAATGTTAAAACAAAGTAAGTAAATTAACAATATCACATCACTTATTACAGCAATGTCTCCACAACCTCATCTCCCAAGAGGGAATACCACACTCCCCTATTTTTCTGAAATTGGATCCAGCCCCCCCACATTGTCCACAAACGTTCTATCAGATTCGAGAATGACCGACTCCCAGACCCTGACTTCCTTGACCTCGTGATAGATAACTGGGTTAAATAACCATCCAATGATGTTCTGCACAAACTCAATTTTTGCATTGTCGTTACGGAAGCTTGGAATAAAACTAGTAGCAATTAGATTAAGTGATTAGAGGTAGAAGTAAAATAAAAATTGTACAATTAAAGTGACACAAGAATTTATCATGGTTTACTACCAACTTGGTAACTACGTCTATTTAATTTATTAATTCAAAACTTAAATTACGCAAACCCTACAAGTCAGTATTCTCAAAACAACCTAACACCTTCAGACTTTTGAAGAACACAAACAGTTTGACTCTACAAGTCAAGTCTTCTCAACACAACCTGAGAACCTACATATTGTTTGAGGAATACGAAAGCCACTATCGGACTACGTTACAAGAATTTAGAACAAATTAGTTTTCATCTAACAAGTTGATTGTATCAATGACTCTCACACTAGAAAACACTTAGAAAATATTTCTTTTAAACAAGTGTTTCTCTAGGCCTTAACATTATGAACTCTAATGACTTATGAGATTTTGTGCTTGTGAGTTCTCTTATTTTCTTCTTCAACCTTGAGTATCTATTTATAGAATAGGTTAGGGTTTCGCTTTTGTCCTTGCAAAATCTGAATCATATCTTTGCAAATAATAAATGTATCTTCTTGTAAAAAATTCTTGATCATATCTTCTTGTAAATAATTTATATATTCTTTTAGATAAATCTTAATCAAATCTTCTTGTAAATAATTCATATCTTCTTGTGATAAATCTTAATCAAATCTTCTTGTAAACAATTCATATCTTCTTATAGATAAATCTTGATCAAATCTTCTTGTAAATAATGTATATCTTCTTGTGATAAATCTTGATCAAATCTTCTTGTAAATAATTCATATCTTCTTGTTGATAAGATCTTGGTCATATCTTCTTCAAATCTTGACCATATCATTTTTTCAACTTGATCAAAGATTTTCTTCAATTATAAATCTAAATCAAATCTTATTTTAAATTGTTTTCGAAAACATAAATATTCGTTCATACTCTTGCTTGATTTGAGCTGGAATGGATTTGGATTGTTCTTGGATCTTCACAAGTTTTTGATTCGGCTAAGTCTTCTTTTCATACTTAATTATTTCAATTTCAGCTGTTGACTTTCCATCAGGGGCATTGACTTTCTTGTTGGAGTGAGATACTACGTTTCTTGAATAATGATAGTTAGAGGCATAATTGTATGACTTAGAATTAGTGGCATTGGGAAAATCACCTTGTTGAAACTTCAGAGTAAGTGCAACATTAAATGCTGCATATTAGAGGCAACATTTGGAATGTGTTGCACCATTTTGATCAGCGGGTTGTGAGCTTGGAATATATGATTTGAACAATCTCTTCAAAGTTAATTATATCTTGATATGAACTCTTTAGAGGCATACTGAGTTTGTGCACATCAGAGACATGCAAAGGCTTATGAGGTAGTCTTCATACTTAGTTTTAGAGTCATTCTTCAGAGGCAGTCTTCAAACGCAAACATCAGACCTAGGCTTTAGACTCAAACATCAGAGGCAATCTTCGTAACCTTTATAGGCACGTTACTTTCAGAGGCATATGTTCAGAGGCAGACGAGTATACTTTGTGTTCCTCTGGTGACTTTTCTCTGGTCGCTTCCTCTGGTACATTCCTCTTATTTTCTTCTTCCAATTTTTGCATACTTAATAAAGCCATTAATCCAAATTTATTGTTCTCAAAATATTTTTGTTAACATCAAAAATATAAGTGGAAAACCAACTTGGTTCCAACACTTTCATGCCACAACAAATGCTAGATGAAAGAGGAATCAAATCACAAAGCTAAAGAATCTGATTCATGGGAATGAACTATTAACAGAGCGACAGTTATTCAGTTCAAGATGGTTTCAAGTAGTTGATGGAGCCATTTTACAATCTAGAATTACAACAAGCTTTTGAAGGATTATGGCATTTCTCTATCCCATCTAAGGTTAGTACTTGTATATGTTGGTTGTTTCATGAAAGGTTACCAACTCATATTGAAGGCGCAAACACGAGAAGAAGGGTTGAATTGTGTTTGCCAAAGTTGACAACTTTTTGATAATTTATAAATAATCAAAAAATTAGTTTGGTTTTGGTGACTTACTTGGAGTAGAAGCAATCGTGTAATACCCTTAAATATAAAATGTACCTTTTGTATTTTTGGATGTGTTTTATGTTGAATTTTGAGGCTTTTAGTCAGTTTTATTGGTATTTTGGATGTTAAATGCCATAAATATTTTTGTGGGTCCCGTTTTAAATTATTTGGCGAGAAATAATTTAATTGCGTTGCGGAAAATTTATTACCGGACTATTTTGTTAAAAATATCTATAGTTGCTAATTTACTTGTCAATTGAGTTGCAACGAGAATAGATATTTTTATCAAAATTGTTGGGGTGTGTGTGAGAGTGTTTGAAATTGGTTGGTTTAAGATATATATATATATATATATATATATATATATATATATATATATATATAAGAAAAGGAAGGGAGGCAAAAAGGAAAAACATTTCCTATGTTCCGCGTACGAATTACTCCATCTTCTTCCTCTCTTTTCTTTGTTTTGTTTTCAAAACCCCAAACGAAAAATTTCACATATCACCTAGATCTAAGCTTCCTCTCGCGAAGTGACTGAAGAGAAAGTTACTCATGGTCATGCTGCGGTGCTAGTAAACTAATTTTTGAAGCGTCGTGCGAAGCAAAATTTTACTGGAATTTAATCGCGGTGCCGTAATCGGCTGTTCGAGCTACCGTCGAGGTAATAGGCTCCTTCCAAACTTTTAGTTTGCATATAGGACCTTATTTGTGAGCTTGGGGAAAATAAATTTGGTGGGTTTGAGGTGTAGTTTGTGAGAAATGAGTTTAATGCATTTTGTGGGTAAAATGGTGAAATTGAATTTAATGAGTTTTGAGGTGTGGGTGGTGGTGATTTTTGCTTGGTATGGTTGATATGTTTATGGGTAATATTATGAATATAGAAATTTGCTTTATGTTTGAGGATGTGGGATTTTAAATAAATGCAATTTATGTGAGAAGTTTGTTTTGGTGTGAAATGAATTTTTGGTTCATCTTACCCTTACAGGGATTATCGCGTCGTGCTAATCTGTGAGAGATTGCACTTTTGTAAATCGTGCGGATCTGTGAGAGATTGCACTTTTATGAATCGTGCATATCTGTGAGAGATTGCACTTTTGTAAATCGTGCGGATCTGTGAGAGATTGCACTTTTGTGAATCGTGCAAATCTATGAGAGATTGCACTTTTGTAAATCGTGCGGATCTGTGAGAGATTGCACGTTTGTAAATCGTGCGGATCTGTGAGAGATTGCACTTTTGTGAGTCGTGCTGATCTGTGAGAGATTGCACTCGTATAAGTCGTGTTGATCTATGAGAGATTGCACTCGTGTAAATCATATTGATCCGGGAGGGATTGCCCCTTGATAATTAGTACTGGTCTATGAGAGGTTGTACAATTATGCTTTATGCCCCTTCGAGGAGGGTTTTGATGATATTTCGGAATCATGTTTGATGTGTTATGACGGTTGTTTATGCGTACTTGATTGTGGTGTGGGATTGTATTGTATTTGTTGATGGTAATTAATTGATTGAGTATTGAAAGTGTTGGAATGATTTTGAAATGTTTCAAAACTGAAAATCTGTCATTTTAACAGTTGTATTCAAATACACAAAGGATGTAGTCGAATACAGTTGAATGGTTTTTGCCTCTGACTTGAATTTTTGAAAGTGTAGTCGACTACACGGAGGATGTAGTCGAATACAGTTGAATGGAATGCTGTATTCGAATACAGACATGCTGTAGTCGAATATAGTAGTGTTGTCTGTGCTGTTTTTGCTGTTTTTCTGTTGTTTTCGCAACTGTATTCGACTACAAAGAGGTTGTATTCGAATACAGCAGTGCAGTTTGGTCCATAACTTCATTTTTCAACCTTGTTTATGCATGTTTAACATATGCAAACCCTTCCTAGATGTATGCTAAGTTGAAGGGTGATTTTTATGCATTTAAAATATAAATGCTATGTGATGTTTGTTAATTTCGGATTGGTGACCCTTTACAACTCTTGTGGAAATCTGGGCTTTGCCCTTGGATGAGATTCAGGATCGTCCTACCGGTTAGTACCCTGGAGAGGGGAAGGTAGTTAGTTATGCCTGATCGGAGTTGTGTCAGGAGTTTTGTGTTGAGCGCATGGAGATCACCCGGGTTGTATAGCTTTTTGTAGCATGATCAGATTAGGTAACTATATAGGAACTAGAAGTCTTTCTTTTGGTGGTTGTAATTATTTATTTTGGGAAGACTGTACCTATATTGTCAACCTGACTTATATTTTGATGGGTCCTTGTAATATTTTTTGATGTGACTTGGAGAAGTTTAAATACTTTGGAATTGTAATTTCAAAAACTATTTCCGCTGTTGTAAATTATGTTGACTTTGTCGTTGTGTACGACATTAAATATTTCGTCCAAAAGTATTTATTCATTTATTTAATTATTTATAAAAATAAAAAATACACTCGCGTTTTTGTGAAAAATTGGGTTGTTACAAATCGGATTCAGAGCAAGCAATGAAAGCATAAGTAATTTGACACGTAGATTTATCCCGGTTCACAACTAATTTGGCTACATCCAGTCCCCTCATTCAGAAGGCTTTAATCCACTAATTCAAAAACTTTGTATTACAAAGCACTTAACCCTCCAAGCCAATTTTCCCAAACAGCCTAACAACCTCATACTTTTGAGGAACTAACCACCTTGACTCTACAAGCCAAGTCTTCTCCTAACAACCTAACAACCTGACAACCCCAGATTGAAGAATGAAGTAAACCACTATCGAGTTAAATACAAAAGATTGGATCTTGAGTAGTTGCTTCTAACAAAATTGATAATAATAATAATAACTCTCACATTATAAGAAAAGAACACTTAGAAAATATTTCTAACCTGAGCAAATGTTTCTCTCTTTGAACTCTAAGATGAATTGAGAACTTTGAACTTGAGTTACTCTTTTCTGCTTTTCGATGCTTTTCTCCTTCAGCCTTGAGTGTCTATTTATAGTGAAAATTTGGGCTTCAATTTAGTCCTTGTTTAATTTTGAATTGTATCTTGTTCAGATTAAGTTTGTAAATTCTTCAAATTAATTATGTTCTTATTTTGTGTATATTGAGTTTGTAAATTCTTCAAATAAATTCTTCTTCAAATCATGATCAATTCTTCTTCAAATCTTAATTAAATCTTCTTCAAATCTTGTTCAAATATTCTTCGAATCTTGATCATATCTTCTTTTCAACTTGGTCAAAGATTTTCTTCAATTATAAATATGAATCAAATCTTATTTTAGATTTTTATCAATTATAAATTTGAATCAAATCTTATTATAGATTTTCTTCAAAAACATAAATCTTCTTTCATACTCTTTGAACCGGGATAAATCTAAATGTAAACATCAAATACTTTTGTTAACATCAAAACTCTAAATGTAAAATTAACTTGGTTCCAACACTATGTTTTCTGCTTTGAACATGTTGAATCAATTGATCATTTGTTTTTCTTCTACCCATTCTCATTTTAAATTTGGGCACACTCATTGAGTTAATTTCATGTTTCGTCAACTATAAAATGTTACTTGTTGTTAGGGAGTCCAGGGGAGCGCGACAACGGTAATGGGCTAAACGTCAAGGATTTCTAAGAGACTCTGACACCACATCTTTATCCAAAACCTTAAGGCAATGGGTATATGGGTCTCTTCTCTTATATATCCAACATTTCCTCTATTCCTAGTCAATGTGGGACTAACGACTCATAATTGAATTCCTCTAGACTTGATCCACACTAGATTTTCCACTCTTGCTCCCCCACCAGGCCGAACCAGGCTCTGATACCACTTGTTGGGGAGTCCGGGGGAGTGCGACAACGGTAATGGGCTAAAAGTCAAGGATCCCTAAGAGATTTTGACACCACATCTTTACCCAAAACCTTAAGGCAGTGGGTATATGGGTCTCCTCTCTTATATATCCAACATTTCCTCCATTCCTAGTCAATGTAGGACTAACCACTCATAATTGAATTCCAACACTTGTGTATGAAGTTGGAGTATCCCTCATACTCCCTTAATTCATTTGCTTTTTTAAAATATCACAAAGCTAAAGAATGAGTCCGAAGTTACCATCACAAAACATGAGGGCTTATGTAACCTTGTTAAAGAATATTTCTTGAATATTTGTGTATGTGGCCTATGAGACGTCTCACCAGTGATTGATGCCATCTCCACTTGTATAAATGAAGAAGATAATGTCTTCTTGACGACCCCTTTCCCCATAAGATGAATTTCATGCAACTATCTTTTTTATGCATTTTGTTAAAGTTGATGGACCAAACATTTTGAACCTAGGATTTTGCCAAAAATTATGGCACATTTTTCGATCGTTCCCACAAGTATTTAATGACACCAACAAAATTTTGGCAGCCAAAGTAGATAATCTAGAGTCCATTCGTGATATGAGACATATCTCTCTGCAATGTTATCTACAAAATCTTCTCCAAGGTTCTTGCTAATCATTTGAAGCACGTTCTTGTCAAATGTATCTCTAAGAGTCAAGCAACCTTTGTTTCAAGTAGAGACATCCTAGACAACACCCTCATAGCTTTTGAAATCCTCCATTTCATGAAATGTAAAACTAAAGGAAAAGATGGATGGTTAGAACTAAAAATTGGATGTCAGCAAAGCTTTTGATATAGTTTGATGGAGCTACCTTCATGATGTACTTATGAAGATTGGTTTTTCAAATATCTTGGAATCTTGAATGATGCAATGTGTTTCTATAGTCAGCTACCATATGAATAGATGCACTTTTATTATATCATCGTACAATAGTTTAGAAACTTGGATCTGTTTTGAATAAGTGTCTTAGTTTCTTACAAGCGTACCCCAACTACAATGTAGCTTTTTTCTGTAGGGAAGCTAACAGAGTGGCTCATACTCTTGCTAAAGCTTCATTATTACACAACCCTCATAATATATATGGGACTCCTTATTGTATTACAAATTTTATTAATGAAGAAATGCAATGAGTCTCTTTCTCCTAAAACCAAGTTGGAGTATTTTAATTAGTAACATAAAATATATATATATATATATATAATGATCAAAATGATAATTGACTGTGGACACTAAACAGAAGGAGTAACATGAATCTATAAATATATAACGGTCACGCAATATAAAAAAAAAGTAATTATTTCGTCTCATAATAAGTGATTCATTTGATCATTTCACACATATTAAGAAAAATGTATAAATAAAATATATAATATTATTTTTATCAAATTATTCTTATTAAGTATTTCTATATTATCAATATCATAAATAGATAATAAAAAATATTATATTAAAAATAATACAAATATTATTAAATAAAGAATACAATTAAAAAAGTGCATTAAGAAATTAAATAATTATTTATTTTTGGACAATTTTTTAAATCAATCGATCAAAAACTGCTATCTCTGGCTCGGACCGACACCTAGGTTTTTGCGGCCCATCTTCTTATATTAAAATTAAATTATAAATTAGTAAATGTAATAAAATAAAATAAAATAATGTAGGACAATTAATGAAGTTGAGTTTAGTGGAATATTAGACCTCAATAATGTAGTAAATTTTAATTTTAATTTCATTTAAGTAATTAAATATTTATATTTAGTGTTTCGGATCCTCTAATTAAAGAAACTTGTTGAAAGAAAAAAAACACAAGATTCTCTATAATACAAATATAACTGTGATTTTGTTTTTTTTGTAACATCAACCTGTACATTTTTTGGTAACATGATACAACTGTTGATATTTTATTATACAAACCCCCAATTATTATTATATAATAGTTAATAATTAATATGTAACTGTACCCAAAAGAAAAATATAATATATATAAAAATATTATATAATAATTAACTAATAATTAATTAATTATTACTTGATGACAAATTCTCTCACCATTTGAGATGTTGTTTTGGGATAAAATCATATGTATCATAATCTCTACTAAATCAAAGGAAGCAATAGCAACGTTACTTCACTTCCAAATAATTTCATTATTCAAAACAAAAATCATGGAAGAAAAAAAAAACATTAATCAACAAAAGTCATGATTAAAATTTGAAGAAACCAGAAGCGTTATAGGAAACTTTCAGATATGGAATCATTGTCCCTCCCAAATTGTCACCTAGTAACACACCGCCAAGTGTCAACAGAGTTATGGGAGAATATATTTTTTTTATCGATGAAATGAAAAGAAATTTAAATGATAAAGTCTCAAATTCAAATTTAAAACATGAAATTAATTCTAATAATTTTGACTTTTATATGAATTTTTTTTATACACAAGTTATTATTATTATTATTATTATTATTATTATTATTATTATACTAACAAATACCTTAATTAAGACACATGTTAAAGAACTAATACAAAAATAGTGTTTTGAAATTTGTACATTCAATTTTTTAAATGTTTAAAAATTATTGTTTTGAACTCAATTTTTATTTTTTTATTCATTAACATATGCAATTGAGCACTTATTAACCACATATACCAGAATAATCATCTTGCCAAGGTAAATGATGATTGTTACTACCCACTTTCTCAGTCATCTAATTGTCAATTGGTCAAAAATACTATTTGTATATTTTTTTTCTTTACTATTCAAATCTTTTGTATCAAATAATATTATTTTTTTCTCAAATTATTTTTATTATTTATTGGTATGTTTTTTAGTATCATAAATAAAAAATATAATGATGTTTTAGATGTAGTGTATATAACATTAAATGGTATAATTAAAAGAAAAAAATAAAAGCTATAACTACCTTGAAAATCGAAAATGGACATTTATTTTGAAATAAAATTTTTTGTTTGTTAAAGTGAAGTTATTTTAAGAGAAATATCGAGTGATCCTAAAATTTTGGACGTCAAGTTTTTGGTCCACTCACAAAAATGAAAAAGGTAGAAAAAATTAAATAATATATATTTTTCAAATAATTAAATAATATATATTTTAATGTGTTTATTTGTAACCCATTAATGAAATATTTTCTTAGTTTTGAAATGGAGGGAGTAATAATAATATGTAATGACATATTGACATGTCATTTTCCTATTTTTTTCTGAATCCCATGTGAGCCTCTCTCGAAGGAAGAGACCCTCCAACCATAAGCCAGCCAGACAGGTACATTGGCACATTGCTAACACTCTCTCACTTGAATTCAATTCTCTAGCTCCTTGTTTTTGAGCACCACCACAAAGTGGTTTTTGGTATACTAGATATTTCTTTCTCTTTTCACTAGTGTTTTAAATCTTTGGGGGTAATGATGGGACTAATCCATAAGGAGATATGAATCTTAAGTGGAGTTAAAGTTTAAAGCTAAAGGTTCATGCTTAGGATTTGCAAGTGTTGCTTTCAAGAGAGAAAAAGAAGGAGCTTTTTTTATTGGCCTTTTTTGAAGATTTGTGTTGTAAGAGGCTTTACAATTTGCCAACAAGGTTTTTTTATTATGTCAAAGTATTATTGGTGGGGTTGGAATGTATTTACAATATTACATTTAATTCTATTCAAAAAGAATATCCAAACTTGCATGCTTGAGTTTCAAAATCTAAGCATAAAGGGTTTAAACTAAAGTAGATTACCAAGTAAGTTTTTTTCCTCATCTACTCTTGAATGTTATTCTCTTTGATGAAATTAGGTAATGATTTTCTCTATAATATGATGCAAAAAAAAATGATTTTCTTTTTAATATTTTTTTTCATTGGTCAATTTGATATATTTAGATTAGTTTTTAATTATTTTGGCCAATGAACAACATAGGAGGTTAAGAAAGTTGTGTTAATTTTTTTTAGTGTGATTTGAGAGAGAAAAAAAAAAGATGAAATCTTTGAGTAGTGTAGGTCTTGGTCTAAGCATAGTTTTTGGTTGTCTTTTATTGGCATTAGTAGCTGAAGTTTATTACTTACTATGGTGGAAGAAGAGAATAATCAATAGAGAGATTGAAAATGACAATGGTAACCCTATCAAAGAAATTTTCCACATGTTTTGTTGGAAAACATCATCAACATCTTTCACTCCACCAAATCTTTGTTCTTCAATGACAATATGTGAAAATTTTGTGCATGACCCTGAATTACAACAACAATCTCATTCACAAAACACCAAAGATTTTCTTTTCAAACCCTTTGGTGATCAAGATGGCATGGAGGAGGCAGATTACATGATGATGAGGCAACAAAATGACTCTTTAGTCCCTCCAAGATTTTTGTTCACAATAGTTGAAGAATCAAAAGAAGATTTAGAATCTGAAGATGGAAACAAATCTAAATGTGGAAAAGATTCAAATGGTAGAAGTTTAGGTGATTTATTAGATGTTGAAACACCTTATTTGACACCTATTGAATCACCAAATTTTTTCACACCTCCTTTTACTCCTATTAATAGTATTAGTCCTTATAATCAACATGGTTTCAACCCTCTTTTTGAATCAGCAACTGATGCTGAGTTCAATAAAATCAAATCATCACCTCCTCCTAAATTTAAGTTCTTACAAGAAGCTGAAGAGAAGCTTAGAAGAAAATTGCAAGATGATGATTCTCTATTAACAATTGTTGTTGACAAGAAATTAGAAAGAGAGGTTAATCATCAATTTCATCCACAGCAGTATCATTCAAGCACTTCTCAGGTACTTCCCTTAGCTTCCTGACACATTCACCTCTCAATTCCGAAGAAATCGAGATTTTGGATCCTCTACAGCTGCTGCATAATGTAACTGTCCTGAGACTGTTAAATTTTTAGAGAGAAAAAGTTTCTACTAACACTAAAGTTATGACGGTCAATTACGAGGCCTCTTAGTACTCAAAACCAGCATAATCTGAATTTAGATCCTCTACAGCTGTTGCACAATGTATCGGCCCTCTAAGTTCTCAAAACCAGAAGAAACTGAATTTAGATCTCGTCATAGAACGCAAGACCGTTAGATTTAGAGAGAAATGTTTCAGCTAACAACAAAGTTATGCTAGTCAATTAAGTTCCTTTTTTTTTTCTTCATTAATTTTTCTAATTACATTGTGAAGAATTCCACTTTTTTTTTCCTAAGTTTAGGAATTTGTTTCTTCAGTGAGTTGTTGTGTGATGCAGCTATATTTTAATCTGCCAAATCACTTGTGAGATGTACTCTCAATGTTTCAATAGATATGGAATCAATGAATTTTTATTAAATTTTCCATGCTCAGCATTTTATTTGATTTTATTTTTTTCATTTTTTTAATGTATCTGACATGACACTGTCATAATAATTGATAATTTTTTTATAGTGATGAAATGGTCCTACACTTACATACATGCATATGTCTCAAAGACATTGAAGTGTTTGTGCTATTTCATTTTCTTTTCTTTACAAGACTTTGAATGAGACATATATTGAATCAACATTGTCCCATGTCATGTTTTTCTGTTTCTTTGTCCGACCTAGATTTTACACGGTCACAGTTATGGGTCTGTTTGTTACCCTTTTTTTTTGTTTGTAAAAATTACTTTTTTTAAATATTAATAAATTTTGGAAAAATTTATTTGTTAGGTTTAATTTAAAATAAATTTTTTAAAAATTTAAAATAAATTTTTTAAAAATTTAAAAATTGTTTTAAATAAAACGTTAAACATATCAAATATCATCACAATCTTTTATCATTTGGTGAGTTGTATTTACGGGACAAACATATCCAATTTTAATCCCACGACTTATCTTAAGAATTGGCAAAATGAGTCTAAAACATGCAATTAAAATGTAAACGGTCCTCTTTAAAAAAAAAATTCTTATCAAGATTAGATGGTATGAATAACTTTATCCAATCAATTTCTTTTTTGTCATTCTATTTTTTTAGCCACTAAAGTTAAGACTTAGATCCATTATTATTAAAGCTACACCCAAATCAATTTTATCCGTTGATCTAAGATCAGTCAATTTACATTACACTTTTATAAAATTACCATTAAATCATCCTCATCGATGATGGTAAATCACACGAACAAGTGAGTGAGAGAGTCTCATCGTCAAATCCAAATTCATAAACTTGGAGTGAAGTAATACATTTGCATATTGCTCATAGAAACGTCAAGCACAACATAACTAAGTGACAAATTTGATAAAAGAGAGGTTCTGATTTTGTGGCTTTTTGCTAAACAACAAGGGAAGCAAGTGCCCGTGAATATGTCTCGTGGGTCATATGGCCGAAAGGTTCGCTCTTTCTAACCCCACTACCACATTGAAGAATCATACCAAATCAGAATAAGTAAAGAATTTATAATTAAAATAGAATATTTTTTAATTTTTATAAAATTAATCTTAAATTTTTAATTTATTTTAGTCTTTATTTTGATTTTATAGAAATTAAAAATATGAATTTTTACAATTTTTTTAAAATAATAACTAAAAGTTTATTTAACCCTATAATGCTGGTAAATACTTCTCTTAAGCTCTTTTTGTGTTGTCAATGTGTACAGTTTTACACGGATGATCAATATGATTTGATGGTTATTTTATGATGCACTTATAATCATATGATCAAATGATAAAATCAATAATTCATATTAATTGTTAATGTAAATTTGATTTACACTAACAGTACATGATGTTTTTTTTTCTTCAAATATTCATTCTTAGATTGTATGGATACTATTGGGAAATGTAAAATAAAAAATAAATTTAAAGTATTTCAAAAAACAATTTGATTAACAGTTTAATTCATATATATTATTTATATCAAATAATTAAATGATGTGGCAACATATTATTAGATGTATGTGTAAAATAATTTACATCAATAGTGTATATAAATTATTTTATTTTATTAATCAATTTTTTATAGTTTAAATAATAGGAAATGGTATAG
>JBBPBP010000003.1:37709077-37744459 GCA_037974735.1 Cicer chorassanicum | reverse complement strand
TGTTTAAGAAATTATAGTACAAATTAAGGAAATATTCTAAATAATTAAGGAAATTATTGTTTTCACTGCGCAATTGTTTTCACCAAATAATTGTTGAGCCAGCATATCAGGTGCTGACAGCCACTTTAACATCCAATTTCTAATGTCCTGCTGGTTTGGAACATGTAAACCGAAGGTGGCCGAAAATCAAACAGCCAAGCCAGCTAGGTACTATATAAACAAATGATCAATATCTTCCATAGCAGAGCGACATAGAGGGGTAGTTCATGTCTAGACTAATATCAGCTCTGATATTGTTGCATCGGCTTAATCTCATAATACACAGATAGCACAAGATGCAACAATGACATGCACCAATGACCAACAACAGAAATCAAGACTTGTGCTACCAAGTGGAGTTGGTCACAGGCTCCAAGTCTAACACAAACCAAATGTTCACCAAATCTTTTTAATTTAGAGTGAGATCTTTTTAAATGGTTTTTCCTACAATATTCTTCAGACTACCTCTAATCTTCTATATGGAATTTCTTTCGTCTTCATCCAATCAAAAAGAGTAGAGGAAGAATCGTTGATCCAACATAAAGATATGTCTAATTTATTCAATTGGCTACCAATTACTAGCACACCCCTCATCTTTTATCTAGGTTTATGCCCAGCTATGCAAATACTGGAAGCAGACCACTACATAAGTTAGGTGAAGATAACTAATGCCAGTAGCCATTGTGAAAAAAAATGAAAGAAACAAAATTCTGCTCTGTGAATTAAAGAAGAAAAAAAACCTACCAACAGTAGCCATTGTAACAATAGCAAAATACAACGATGTCGTGTAGCGCTTCCAAAGATCAATTTCTCTAAAATTTGAATAACTATAGTCCCCTAGTTTCAAACTTCTTATCCATGTGTAACCCTCTTGGGATTCAGGTAGTGTAGTAGCCAAATAGTAGAAAAAGCAGGCTGCTGTGTGAGTGCAGTAGAGTTCAACTACCAAGATTTTTACTGTATGACTGAGCTACAAGAACCTCCATGCCACGTGACACAAACAATCTTAGAGATGTTGCATCTTCATCGAGGCTTCCACTAGCAAACCCCTGAAATTTTTAATGAGCAGTTTAGTATATTGTGAAATTGATTCAAGGTTACTGTATGATATCTACCTGTTTCAAGTTGTAACCACATCATTTGTTGTAAGGTTTATTTGTCATAATTCCAATATGTTAACGGTGTTTGAACATGCAGTCCAGAAATTTACTAAAATGATAGCTAATTTGTGCAAAGATTGTGTACCTGGTAAGCAACATCAAAAAATGGAATGTGGTTCTTTTGTTGAACTACATCAGCTATTTTCTAACACTGTTCTGGTGTCGGATCAATACCAATAGGGTTATGAGCACATCCATGAAGCAGCACAAAAGTTCCTTCAGGAGCTGACTATAAAAAATGTAAATACGTACAATTAAATTAGAGTTTGATTTTATTTAGAACCGAATGAACATCCTAATTGAATGAGAATTCATGTTATGTTTGCCTTCACTATAAGACACCCAAGTTACAAGTACTAAATCAAGGTTGCATTAAACATCACTACACTGCAATGGCATATTTACAAGTGTTTGTTTAAAACAGTAAATGAACAGTATTACTGAAAATATAAATTTTCAGAAAAGATGACACACATCAAGACCTAAGATGAAAGAGCAAGAGGGGGAAAAGAAGAACTAGAACATTACCTCAATAAATTGAAACTGAAATCGACTTGAAAAGCTGAGAAAGATTTGACGAATGAGAAGAGCAAATCAACGTAAATGAGAAGTGCAAGCGTGAAGAATCTGTGGGAGAGAAAATGAAAATATGATAAGCAAATCCACAATTTTGAAGAATAACATAAAATCCCTAATTTTGAACATATGAAAAACCCTAGCAATGATTTCAGAACACAAATATATTACTAATAGTCTCAAGAATCAACCAAATCACTAAACCCTAAACAATGAAATTTTGCGATACCATACCTTGTTGAGTTGATGATTGTTTACTGTAGTTGAAGGCCGAACAAGGAGGTATTGGTGGCTCGGTTTGCGCCTTCGTGGACGGAGGAGGGCGATGGTGGCTATTTGCGACGAAATGAAAAAGAGAAAAGAGAAGAAGAGAGGTCTCAGCGGCTGATGACGAGAGACGTTGAGATTTTGAGTTTAGGGTTTATCAAGGTACTCTTGATTTGAGTTTATTGGCCCTCTTTTACTAACATTATATTACACTCTCAATTTCTTAAGTATAAGTTCCTATTAATGAAAATTTATACAACCTTAATGTTAGAATTATCATTTTAATCATTGTTATAATCATTTTCGTCTATATCAATTTAGTATCTATAAATTGTATCTTTCATATATCTTTTGATAATAAATTATATATTTTTGTATATAATTTTAAGGAATAACATGATAGTTAATCATACTTAAATGTTAAACTGAATTTTATTATTAAAAAAAATGCCTGCATTGAAACAAATAAACAACTAATGGCTAATTCAATTTGTATATTGATTTTATGGTATACGTAACTAGACTATAAAGTAATCCAATAAACTAGTTACCTTTTATTGAGTCATACTCATAGTATCTCTTTCCTAATCATTTTTTCACCCGATTAGAGTATGATATATGACATCATTAGAGAAAGAGTACAATAATTTAAATGTTGTCAATTTGTAAGTTATTGATATGTCATAAGGTCTCTCAAATAGTCTTGCAATTGCTTATAGCAAAATAGATAACTCAATATTAGTATAAAATTATTTTATATTGACAATGTATATCTATTAATTTTTTAAAAAAAATATTCTAAGTTGTTTTACAACAATAGTGATAGATTATTCACAATCAACTCTAATTGATCAGATTAATTAGAAAAAAAAAATTAGAATTAGACAGGTATGTTTCATTAATTTTTGTTTAGAATTTTAAGTTTTACATCACTTAAGTGTTCTTAATTAGTCGTATTTACTTATTCACAATTTTTTAATAATTTAATCTAACTAAAATAACATTTACTCAAAAAAAAAATATTTTATAAAAACACTCATTATTCCTAAAAAACCAGATGCAACGTAAACCATTTTTGTTAAAAGTAAAAGCGTTAGACCATAGAAGTTTAATAATCTTTGAGGAAAAAAAAAATAAAAACTACTTTATTTATTTTATAAATAATAATAAAAATGGTATGAATTCTGCAACATTTACCTGCGGAATTTGCCAGGACGTTTCCTGCGGAATGTAGCCGCAGATAAATCCTCAGGAAAATTGTGAAGTTTGCTGCGGATGTACAGTCACATATAAATCCGCAGGAAACGAGAACGTTACGTGCCGTTTTACCTGCGGAACCTGCCACCGCTGAAACATTCCTAAAATAATTGGGAACCGCCGCAAAATCCTCAGGTATTCCCTGCGGAAAATTTTCCGCTGGAAAATCCGCAGGAAAAACGCAGATTTCTAGTAATGAACAAAACACGACATGTTGTTGATAACTCAACATGTAGTTTAGTTTCTCCAAAGTTGCTTCCCTACTTCATATTATCCTAATATGTTTGGGTTTGAAATTGAAATTCGAGCAGTTGTGACAACTTCTTTTTGTGTCTCAACAATGGTATGATCAAAGGAGACCTTTTTTGCAGGTGTAATAGTCTACAACATCGAGGTCATGACTACCAACAATTGAAAGAGATTGTTGTTATTCATCACACAAATGTCTTGATAAGTTTGTCATACATGCTTATAATGATTGAACTTAAATAATTGACATGGAAGTAAAGATCCACAAACCAATACTTAAAGTTTAAAAATGGATTTCTTGGTTGAGACCATCCTTCACACTTTCAATCTTTGAGACCTATATGCAAATGTATTTACTAAGTTTGATATTGTGATTATAGTTTAGATAACATATGATATTATGAATTAAATGTGTAAAGATTATTGAATTTTGACTAGCATTTTCCATAGAGGTAGTCTGTATGAGCTTAGTTTTGGTCTCATAGGCTTAGATGTGTTCTGCAATAACAATTGCAATTAGGTGAAATTTCTATTTAATGTTACTATTGTAGACTTGATAAGTAAAATCGAATGTGTTAGAACTTGACTTAACCTCATCAACTTCGTATTTCTCTAGAATGGCTTCGATAAGTGTTTTATCTACTTAGACCTTATTGACATATGAAGCAGGAAAGTTGTTTTGCACTTTAATTCGAATGCCAAAGACCTTCCGTTGATGTTTTCTAGAAGTTGGGGGTAAAGTCATTGTTGACCATACTCATCTTTCTATTGCATAAAAATTATTAAAATGAATGCATTGGATTTGATCCCTTAGTTCTAGTGCCAACATGTCCAACATGTTTGTGCATTAATGGTCAAAGAAAGTGAATCTTGCAGTGTTATTACTCTCATCACAAACTTGGATTTGAAATGTGTACCTGCACTTCCAATTTTGTCATGGCTAAACAATAAATGAAAAAAAAAATTATAACTGAATTTGAGAAAGATTGAGTTAGACCTTGGGATTGTTTCTGTGACTCAAAACCACATCCATGTTTGTACTTAACTATTGGATCAGATGCTTATCTGGTGCAACCTCATAATACCAGCCAAATTTGTTGGGTACAATATTCTCAGTTTTGGCAAAAGTAATGCAAGTAATTTCTTATAAAGTAATCTATTACTATAAAAGTGACTATCCTTTTTTGACTTAAATGATCTTGTGAGAATCTTGAAGATTTTTCTTCTTAATCTTTTTCTTGAATTAGTGTAGGAACATGACCTTTATTCATTGAATTTATTTCTTTAAATACAAACATATTGTCTTATGTTCAAGAAAGGACATTATAATCTTCTATTGTTGAACATTATGATGTTTGTTATGATAATGTTTCTTGTTTTTCACATTGTTCTTTTCTGCTTAATCTTGTATGATTTTTTTTGTCTTACTAAAATCACTTAAAAATACATATTAGATGACAAGATGTATCAAAATATCTTAATCACTTAATCATTAAGGTTTGTTTTATTGAAACTTCATAAGGAATTTTGCCTAAAAAATCTTCCCATTTTTTATGATGACAAACTTAATGATTTAGGATTGTAAATTTTGAAAATAGTACATATATATTCCCCCTGAGTTGGAGAGCTCCCCCTCAATTAATGTTTTCATGTATTTAAAGCCATATGTATTTTTGAACCAAATAAACATGCTTTCATTACTTGATCATGTTCAAGTTACTGAGATGAAAACTTCTTAGTTCAAACATCTGAAAGTAGAATGCTGAGATACGAACATTAGTGTCTGCTTTAAACATTTTGAAATAGAATGTTGAGATACGAACATTCTAAACTGTTAGGAAGTTTGATGGAAAAATATTTCTTATCTATTAATTAAATCACGAGAATTTATATAAGAATATTTGGACATGAAATTTTAACAAGATTTAATTTTTTTTTAATGAAATTAAACCTTTTTTCAATAAGTGGTTTGTAAATACGTCAGCAAGTTGATTTTTAGTGTCATAAATTATAGTTCAATCTTTTTCTTTTGAACATAATCACGAATGAAATGATGCTTAATTTCAATGTGTTTTGATATGGAATGTTGTATAGGATTTTTGGAGAGATTTCTTGCAAGACTATTATCACACATAATCAGAATGTTTGAGTACCTTAGTGAATAGTCTTTTAACTAATTTTTATCCTTATAACTTATGTACAACAGTTGGTAACTGAAACATATTTTGCTTCAATGGTGGATAATGCAATTGTATTTTGTTTCTTGCATTGTCAACTAGTAAGGGCTTGTCCTAGAAATTGACATTCTACACTAGTGTTTTTTCTTTGAATTTTTTGTCCAGCATAATCAACATTACAAAGTGCTACAAAATCAAAATGTGGCTCTTTTCAATATCAAAGGTCAAAATCAATAGTACCTACTAAATATCTAAAAATTCGTTTAACTACAATAAAGTGTGATTCCATAAGACTAGTTTGAAATCTAGCAGACAATCCTATAGCAAAAACAATGCCAGGTCTGCTAGCAATGAGATAAAGAAAGGATCCAATCATTCCTCTGAAATCTTTTTTAGAAATTGATTGTCCTTTATCATCTTTATCTAGACTGGATGAAGGATGCATAAGTTGTTGGGTGGGATCACTCCCCAAGTGGAACCCACCAAGTTTATTAATATTATTATTATTATTATTATTATTATTATTATTATTATTATTATTATTATTATTATTATTATTATTAAAATAAAAGAAAAAGAAAAGAAAAAAAAAGGAATATATGATTTATTGGACTTGACCCATGTAAAGGAAAATAAAAGGAAGGAACGGGATCTCAAATCCCTAAGGGCAAAGGCTAACGCAAAGGCAAACAACAGTAACCGCACGCACGCACGGCAACCAGAGAAAAGGAAAGGAATTCAATTCCGGTGGTGGTAATAGTTTTACTTTCTCTGAGAGTTATTTTGGTATACCCACTTTAGTGGAAGGTTATTATAAGGCTATTGTTGTTGATTGATATTCCCTATTGTTATTAGGAAGGTTGATTGATATTCCCTATTGTTATTAGGAAGACTCTGGTGTACCCATTAATTATTATAGTGGAAGTTTTTACTGGACTAGGTCCCATGGTTTTTATTCTCTCAATTTGAGGGAAGTTTTCCACGTTAAAAATTGTGTTTGTCTCATTTAATTTTCTGCCAATTATTATTTTCTGTTTGGCCATTTATCTGCACAGGTGGGGGAAAAATATTCCGCATTATTGAGATAGTTATTTCTAATTATCTCTGGTTTTTCCCAACAAAGTGGTATCAGAGCTTAGTTGATTTGATTTGTGCATTTAAATGGAAGAGGAAAATAAAGGACCGAATATGATTAAGCTCAATTCTTCTAATTATACACTTTGGAAGACTCTCATGGAAGACATGCTATACAGTAAAGATCTGTATGATCCTATTGAGGGTGACACTGCTAAACCCACAGATAAATCGGATGCTGATTGGAAGAAGATGAATAGAAAGGTAGTGGCGTTGATTAGACAATGGTTAGATCTGAGTGTATATCCACATGTTGAAACTGAAATAGATGCTAACAAGATGTGGGAAAAATTAAAAGAGTTGTATGAACGAAAGAATGTGCAAAATAAAGCATTCTTGATTTGGAAGCTGGTGAATATGAAATACAAAGATGGGGATTCAATGGCAGAACATATGAGTATTTTTCAGAATACGGTGAATCAGTTGACAACTGCTGAAATTAAATTAGATGATGAGTTGCAAGCATTGTTATTGTTGAGTTCCTTACCTGATAATTGGGAAGTCCTTGTTGTGACATTGACCAATTCAGCTCCAAGTGGAAAGCTAAAAATGTCAACAGTTAAAGAGAGTATGTTGAATGAAGAAGCTCGAAGAAAGGAACGTGGTTTGATTGGTTCTTCCTCAAAGTTAGAAGCACTAGTTACAGAGTCACGGGGGAGAAGTCAATCTAGAAACTTCCATAGAGGCGACAACTCTGAAAGTCGTAGCAAGTCAAGAAGCAAGTCGAGGACTAGAAAAGAAGTGATATGCTATCATTGTGGCAAAGCAGGTCACATAAAAGGAAATTGCAGGTTCCTTAAGAGAGATCAATCAAGGGAAAGAGATGAAGACAAAGAGAAGAAAAATGATAAAGATACAACAGCAGTTGCATCTGTTAGTAATGTCTACATTGTTTGTGATGAGAATTCCATAAACCTTGCATGTCAGAATTCAACTTGGATTATTGATTCGGGTGCCTCATATCATGTTACTCCTAGGCGTGATTTCTTCTCATCTTACAGTGTTGGTGATTTTGGCATGGTAAAAATGGGAGATGAAGGAGTATGTAAAATTATTGGTATGGGAGATGTTTGGGTTGAAACTGGGATTGGTTGCAAGCTTCATTTGAAGAATGTTAGACATGTTCCTGATATTCGTCTCAATTTGATTTCAGTGAAAGCCTTGGATATTGAGGGTTATCACACTTACTTTGGTGGTGGTGGTATATGTAAAATCACCAAAGGGTCCCTAGTGGTTGCAAAGGATCAAAGTTCCACTTCTCTTTATAGGATGCCTACGAAGCTATGCAATGAAGAAGTGAATGCAATTGAAGACTCCTCTTCTGATTTATGGCATATGCGCCTTGGTCACTTGAGTGAGAAAGGACTCAATATACTTGCGAAGAAAAATTTTCTTCCTGTGAAAGGTACGTCTCTAAAAACTTCCACTCATTGTTTTGCTGGAAAACAACATAGAGTTTCCTTTCATAATACTGGTCCTCATATGAGGCAAAATATTCTTGATTTAGTTCATACTGATGTTTGTATGATGGATAGTAAATCTCTTGGTGGTGCATCGTATTTTGTTACTTTTATTGACGACCACTCTAGAAAAGTGGGGGCATTTCCTTTGAAATCTAAAGACCAGGTACTTGGAGTCTTCAAGCATTTTCATGCAAGTCTTGAAAGAGAAAAGGGAAGAAAATTGAAATGTGTTCGGTCAGATAACGGTGGTGAATACAGAGGTTCGTTTGAAGAGTATTGTAGAGAACATGGAATCAGGTTTGAGAAAACAGTTCCAAAGACACCTCAGCATAATGGTGTTGCAGAGAGAATGAATCGTACTATTAATGACAGAATCAGATGTATCCGCTCTCATGCAAAATTATCGAAATCCTTTTGGGGTGAAGCAATGAAAACTGCAATGGATTTGATCAATCTTTCTCCTTCTATTCCACTTGATGGTGATGTTCCAAATAGAGTTTGGACGGGGAAAAATGTCTTTTACCGTCATTTGAAAGTGTTTGGCTGCAGATGTTTTGTTCACGTTCCAAGAGATGAGAGGTCCAAACTTGATAGTAAATCCGAACAGTGTATATTCGTCGGTTATGGTGATGAAGAATTTGGTTATAGATTGTGGGATCCGGTTGACAAGAAAATTATTAGAAGTCGAGATGTGATATTTCTTGAAGACCAAACTATTGAAGATTTTGATAAAGCTGAGAAACAGAAACCAAATTTCAGAAGTTACATTGATGTTGCGCTTATGCCCCCTGCAGAAACTTTTGTTGATGGGGGAGATATACAGGTAGATGATGAGAATGTAACTGATGATCATGTGTCTCACCAAGATGAGCAATTACCAGCTGAGCCACTAGACGAGTTTGAGTTGAGAATATCTACTAGAGAACATCAACCTTCTCAAAGATATCCTCTACACGAGTATGTGATGATCACTGATAGTGGAGAGCCAGAGTACTATCAAGAAGCTATTACAAATGTTGATAAAGGAAAGTGGTTGAAGGCCATGCAGGAAGAGATGAATTCCTTGCATGAGAATCACACATTTGATTTGGTTAAGTTGCCTAATGGCAGAAAAGCGAACAAATGGGTACACAAGATAAAGGCAGAAGAGAATAGTTCTCAACCAAGATACAAAGCAAGATTGGTTGTGAAAGGTTTTAATCAAAGAAAAGGTATTGACTTTGATGAAATTTTTTCACCTGTGGTGAAGATGTCCTCTATCCGAGTTGTGCTTGGGTTAGCAGCTAGCTTAAACCTAGAAGTTGAACAACTTGATGTGAAAACTGCATTCCTTCATGGTGATTTGGAGGAAGAGATCTATATGGAGCAACCAGAGGGTTTCGAAGTCAAAGGTAAAGATAAACTTGTGTGTAAATTGAAGAAAAGCTTGTATGGGCTCAAGCAAGCACCCCGACAATGGTATAAGAAATTTGATTCTTTCATGGAGAAACATGGGTACGGTAAAACTACTTCTGACCATTGTGTGTTTGTCAAGAAATTCTCTGATGGTGATTATATTATTCTCTTATTATATGTGGATGACATGTTGATTGTTGATCATGACACTAAAAAGATTCAATCTTTAAAGAAATATTTGAACAAGTCTTTTGCAATGAAAGACTTGGGTCCTGCAAAGCAAATTTTGGGCATGAGAATTACTCGTGATAGGAAGAATAATAAATTGTGGTTATCTCAACACAATTACATTGAGAAGGTGTTAGAGAGGTTTAACATGAGCAATTGTAAACCTGTTAGTAATCCACTTGCTACTCATTTTAAATTGAATTCTGATCAATGTCCTACAAGTGAGAAAGACAAAGAAGAGATGAAGAAGGTTCCTTATGCATCCGCAGTTGGTAGTTTGATGTATGTTATGGTATGCACAGGGCCAGATATTGCTCATGCAGTTGGAGTTGTTAGTCGGGTTCTCTCTAATCCTGGTAAAGATCATTGGCAAGCAGTGAAGTGGATTCTCAGATACCTTAGAGGCACTTCCAAAGTGTGTATATGTTATGGAGGTGGTGAACCTGTGTTGGATGGCTACACAGATGCAGATATGGCAGGTGATATTGATTCTAGAAAATCTACTTCTGGTTATATGATGACGTTTGCAGGGGGAGCTGTGTCTTGGCAATCAAGATTACAAAAGTGCGTTGCTTTATCTACTACTGAAGCTGAGTACATTGCAGCAACTGAAGCTTCCAAAGAACTCTTGTGGATGAAGAAATTCCTGCATGAGTTAGGCCTCAAGCAAGATAAGTTTGTGTTATTCTGCGACAGTTAGAGTGCAATCCATCTTAGCAAGAATCC
This sequence comes from Cicer chorassanicum, assembly GCA_037974735.1. NCBI lineage: Eukaryota > Viridiplantae > Streptophyta > Magnoliopsida > Fabales > Fabaceae > Cicer > Cicer chorassanicum. Next base: position 37,733,788 of record JBBPBP010000003.1, on the reverse strand, counting down.
GACTTTTCATGCAAAGTCGAAGCATATTGAGGTGCGGTATCATTGGATACGAGACGCACTGGAAATGAAATCATTTCTAATTGAGAAGATTCATACTGATGAGAATGGTTCAGATATGATGACGAAAACCTTGCCTGTGTCAAAGATGATATACTGTAGAAAGAATGCAGGCATGGTTGAGCAGTACCTTCCCACTTGAGTCGTGAGGGGGAGATTTGTTGGGTGGGATCACTCCCCAAGTGGAACCCACCAAGTTTATTAATATTAATATTATTATTATTATTATTATTATTATTATTATTATTATTATTATTATTATTATTATTAAAATAAAAGAAAAAGAAAAGAAAAAAAAAAGAATATATGATTTATTGGACTTGACCCATGTAAAGGAAAATAAAAGGAAGGAACGGGATCTCAAATCCCTAAGGGCAAAGGCTAACGCAAAGGCAAACAACAGTAACCGCACGCACGCACGGCAACCAGAGAAAAGGAAAGGAATTCAGTTCCGGTGGTGGTAATAGTTTTACTTTCTCTGAGAGTTATTTTGGTATACCCACTTTAGTGGAAGGTTATTATAAGGCTATTGTTGTTGATTGATATTCCCTATTGTTAATAGGAAGGTTGATTGATATTCCCTATTGTTATTAGGAAGACTCTGGTGTACCCATTAATTATTATAGTGGAAGTTTTTACTGGACTAGGTCCCGTGGTTTTTATTCTCTCAATTTGAGGAAAGTTTTCCACGTTAAAAATTGTGTTTGTCTCATTTAATTTTCTGCCAATTATTACTTTCTGTTTGGCCATTTATCTGCACTGGTGGGGGAAAAATATTCCGCATTATTGAGATAGTTATTTCTAATTATCTCTGGTTTTTCCCAACATAAGTGCAGTCATTATTTTTGCTTCATTCATTTTGAATTTTCTATGAAGCTCTTTTGTGTATTTTTCTTGACAAATAAAGATGCCTTCCTTTGTTTGTTTGATTTGTAATCCAAGTAAAAATATGAGTTTATCCATCATAGTCATCTCAAACTCACTTTGCATAATATTAGAAAATTCCATACACATGAGTTCTTAAGTGATCCAAAAATGATGTCATCCACGTAGACTTGTACAATAAGTAAATTTGGTTTATCTCTTTTTTGAAAAGAGTAGTGTCAATTCTTCCTCTTGAAAGTCTATTTTAAATTAAGAATGTACTTAGTCTTTCATATCAAACTCTTGGTGCTTCTTTCAAACCATAGAATGTTTTTGCTAGTTTGTAAACATGATTGGGTTTTAATTCATTAACAAGACCTGGAGGTTGTTTAATAAGAACCTATTTAAAAAAGTTTTATGCATTTATGAGCAATATATGCAAGAAGGATTCTAATATCCTCTAACCTTGCCACATGGGCAAAAATTTGATCATAGTCATTTCCTTCTTTCTGATTGTATCCTTATTGCCGCGACCTAAAATTTCGAAGGTTAGCTCGAATTCAATGGAGTCGGCACCAAATTTTATTTTAAAATAGGAAAAATATTGGAAAACCCTTAAAACAGGAAAAAAAAATGGTTTTTGCACCCTACGAGATCTATTAAAAAATGGTTACCTATAATTAATTGTGCAAAAAGTTATGTTAAATTTAGAATATTTATTTTTTCATATTATTTAAATATGAATATAATTTTTTATAAATGTAATGTTGAAATAAAATAGTACTCAAAATAGAGAGAGGAAGGAAAGAAAAAGGTTTTTTTATATAAATTTTTAAGACTATCAAGTCGTACAATTTGTGTCTCAAAATAAAATGTCACACCTTGTTAAACTATTTAAGAATATTTGTAAAAATTAATTTTTTTTTTGTGAAAACAAATTGTAGGACTATCAAGTTGTACAACTTGTGTCTTAACACTCAAACATTAAAAAAAAAAAGTCATATCTAGTTAAGTTAATCAAATTTAAAAGTTGATTTAGATTACTTTATTTCTAAAATTAAGTTTTAGAGATATCAAGTTGTACAACCTATGTACGAACAACTCAAAGAATAAAAAGATGTCATATCTAGTTAATCTTTAACAAAAGATTTATTTTTGTTTTTATAAAATTGGATATTTGTTAGAAGTTTATTAAAGGGTTGGACCTATTAAAGAAGGAAAAGTTCCGAAACTAGAGAGTTAACTCTTGTTCCCTCTCTCGGTTTCTTCCTCCATATGAGTTAACTAGAGATTGGAACCCATACTTCATTTTAGTATAACTAAAAAAAACAGTTATGAAAATCCTAAGCGGGAGTATGAAAGATAGAGGGAGAGAGAGAGAGAGAGAGAGAGAGAGAGAGAGGAAGAAGAGGGAACAAGAGGAAAAGTTTCATTTTTAAAGGAAAAAAAAAGGATGGGAGAGATAATCACCCATATGGAGTTTGGGAGTGAGAGACAAGATAGACGACTAAGGGCGTCGTTTATAGTGCAACCATGAGCTCGACGGCGGTGCGTGTTGGAGTTGCTTGTTGAGGGTGATGTCGCAGTAGTTGGTTTGAATTTTTTCGGCAGTTTTGTCTCCAGAGGAGGTTGTGATGATGGTTTCATAAGGGTGGTGATATGTGTGACTCAAGCTCTCCCTAGCTTTCTACATTTTTTTTTTATATTTTGCTTCTTTATTATCTCTCAGAATCTCTTCCTTTTATTCTTTGTTTAGGTTCCTTTTTTTTTTATCCAAAAAATTTCTCCCTTTTACTTTGATTTTTGTTCCTATTTATATTCAAAAATTAGGTTAAGTCTATTCTTAGATGAAGAAGATGCCAAATTGCAAAGCTTGACATGGTAGCAAAGCAGTCTCCAAATTGATGCCCTTGTTATTAACATTGAAATGGTAAACGCAAAAAATATAAAGAAGTTTGTTCAGATGCACGCCCCTTAAAGAATTGTTGTCCAATTTTTTGTGTCCTTTTCATTTGTTCTTGTGCATATTTTATTAAATTTAAAGCATACCGGTGGTTTAAGTTTAAGGCTTTAAACTTGTAGTTGGTTAATTGCTCTATGGACATATGTGAATCGCACGAGCATATCAAAATAAACACTTTTTTTTTTGTTTTTCAAATATTAATTTTGTTTTTTACTACAAAAATATGATTAAAAAAACACTATTTTTTATTTTATGAACCCAAATAAGTAGTTGCTAACGATAAGGCAAAATTAATGGACCTTTTTTTTTTTAACATTTTTTTAAGAAAACTCAAATGATGATAAGTCTTGTAAAATCATATCTATTATGACTTTTTTTATGAAATTTTTTATTGGACTGTTTCTGATTATCTTTCCATTCTCATCCAATTTGTTTCTAAAAATCCATTTGGTTCCAATTTTAGTTTTTTCTTGAGTCAATGGTACCAAGTTCTAGACTTTGTTTTTGTCAAATTGAGAAAATTCTTATTTCATAGCTTCAATCCAGAACTCATTAATGATGGTTTAATTTATTGATTTTGGTACAACTTATGAGATCAAAGCCATGTTATTTTTGAATGATGATCTGATTCTCACACCATCATATGTACTTTCAATGATTTGATTGTGAGGGTGTTCAGAGACTATTTTCCAACTTCTTAGAGCTAGTTGGATTGGAACATTTTGATCACGTTTATCTGGATTATTTTTTATTGTTTGTTCAGGAGATATTATATGAGATCATTCTAGTTCCTCGTCATCGTCCTTCCTTTGAGATGTTAGTTCATCAAATTCATCAAAAATAATGTGCATAGTAATTGCAACAGTTTGGGATTTTAAGTTGTAAACTCTATATCCTTTTGACATATCTGAATATCCTAATAATATAGTTTTGTCTGATTTTGGGTCAAACATTCCCAAGTTATCCTTATTGTTTAGAATGTAGCAAAAACAACCATGATATGTTTGGTTTCCTATCTTTCTAGTGTTCATAGGGTATTTTGTCTAAACATTTTCTGATTGAAACACAATTTAAAATATAGAAAGATGTATTTACAGCTACAGACCAACAGTATTTGTCAACTTTTGATTCATCTAGCACGATTCTTGCCATATTTTGCTAAGTTCTATTTTTTTCTCTCAACAACTCCATTTTACCGAGGAGTTCTTGCACAAGATAAGTCATGTTATATTTCATTTTCATCAAAGTAAATCTAGAAAAATCATTCATATTGACAAGTCCATATTGTTTGCCACCTAGATTGGTTGTCTTGATTGGACCAAGTAGATCTATTTGAAGTAATTCTAAAGGTCTTTGAGTTGATACAAATTTTGTTGAATAAAATTTGCTTTTAACTTGTTTGCCTTTTATGCATGCCTCACATATTTTTTCTTTGTTGAAGTTTATTTTTGGTAGGCCTCTTACTAAATCAAGTTTAGATAATTTGGAAATAGTTTTCATACTGATATGACTAGCACGTTTCTGCCAAACCCACTTGTCTATTTCAAGATACATGAAGCATGATCCAATAGGAAGTTCATCTAAGTATAAGACATAGAGGTTCTTCTGTCTTGAACCAGTGAATAATATTTTACCTGAAGATGATTGTTTTACTTCACATATATTTGGTTTAAAAGTAACTTCAAATCCATTGTCACTAAATTGACTTATGCTAAATAGGTTGTATTTTAAATCATCTACATATTGAACATCTTCTATAGTTGCAAAGTTATAATTACATTTGATATCTTTTCCTTTTTTTGGGATTGGTCATTGTTTTCGAAGATAATTGATCCTCCATCCTTTTTAACAAAGGAGAGGAATCAATTTTATCTCTTGTCATATGGCTTGAACATCCACTGTCCAAGAACCATGGATTTTTCATTACACTTTGATAGGATTCCTGCATTGTTAGATGTTTTCTTTTTAGGTACTTATGGTGATTTGGGTTCTTGAGGATTAGTTTGTTCCCTTGGGGAAAGTTTTATGTTCAGAAAACAAAAAGACTCATTATGATTGGGTTTCTTACAAAAAGAACATTTTACTTTCTTTGGTTGAGAAACTTTATAGCTATTATAGTTTGAACCTTTTAATCTCCTTTTGAGAAAATAAATTGATTCAAGATGTCTTAGGCTTTTACAGTTAATACATCTTGACTTTCTTTCCTTCCTTTCTGATACAAAGATATTTTCAAACATTTTGTGTTTTTGAAAGTTTTCAAAACCAAGCTCAACCTTCTCCTTTTTTTCCAAATTTGTATCCCATGATGTTTTGAAATGTTTAGTGGATTTTACAAAGTTTGATAAATCATATTTGAATTTTCCCACTTCAATTTTTAATAAGTAATTTTCTTTTTGTACCTTAGAAAGTTTGGGTAATATTTTGTTTTTTCATTTATGTCTTTTTATCTTTCAGACATTTTGAATGAGCTTCTTGTAAACTTTTGATATTAGATCTTTAACAGCAGTTTCAAGTTTCACTTTTTTTTCAATTGCCTTTTGACTTTGTTCTTTATAAAAACAATCATTTTTGGTAGAGTATGAGAATCATTCAAAAGATTATCAAATTCTTTTTTCATTTTTAAGCATAAAGGACATAGATCATAAATGAATACCTCTTTAGTTTTAGTGTCTGTCATGAGACAGATGTTTGCTTCTTCTTCTTCTATTCCATATTCTTCTAAATCATCTCAGGTTGCTATCATGGATTTATTTCTGAAATGAAATTTCGTTTGTCCCTTTTTGTTGAGAGAACATCTAGTTTTGTAATGTCCTAGTTTGTTGCAACCATAACATGTGATTTGATTTTTATTTGTCTCAGCTTTTGGACTTTCCTTTTTGTTTGGAAAGTTTCTTCTCATTTGTTTTCTTCTTCTCAATAGTCTTTGAATGTTTCTTGAAATGAGAGCTAGTTCATCTTCAGTTGCATCTTCTTTTATTCTAGGTTCATTTGTTTATTCTTTTTGTGATGATCAACTGTCTAAGTTATTTTGAGAGGTTTTCAGAGCAACCATCTTTCCTTTTCTTGAAGGTTTATCTTCTTCAAGAATTACTTCATGTGCTCTGAGATGTGTATGTCTTTCCTAGTAATATTAGTTCATTTATTATGCTTGTGAATCTCGAATACATCTCATCAATAGTTTTGCTTTAAACCATTTCAAACTTTCTGATTCTAATATCAATTCTTGTTTCTTTCACATGACTGATTCCTTCCTGATGAGTTTTCATAGTGTTCCAATCATGAACCATTAAAGGCATGTCAAAAAATATGTCCATATATGTGATCGACTAAACCATTTCAGTGTTCATTCCATCCCTTACTATCAATAGTCAAACAATGAACAACACAAACATAATATGGGAGAAACCAAAACAAGAAAGTTTATGGGTTTAATTATCTTATCTCATCAAATTGAGCTACAAGACTAATGCACAAACCATGGATAAATATGGAACCAAAATACAGAGAAGAATACTGTGAAATGAAAGGTAAAAGATTTATACTTCTCGTAATTTATTACAAAAATATCATTTTCTCGTAATAATAATATTGAATAATAATAATTTACACTTATCATTTTCACAATATTTCATAATTAAAGAAGTAATGTTGTTCTCATTGATAATTGACAACAAGACTTTTGTAAATATCCAAAAGAAAAAAACATGAAAATCAGAGACTTGGTCAAAATGAAATTTATAGAAATATTATAATATATAAACTTTATCTAAAAAGAAAGTTCGTACAAGATTAAACTAGAAGAAGAAAAATAAATAAAACTTAACTAAGTAACTAACCATATCACCACCACCCTGTATCACTCGGTTAGATTGGAGTGATTTTACTTATAAATGGTACAACATTGACATATAAAGTTTTTTATTAAGAGTGCAACATGGTTAAAGTAAACATAAAGTTCAATAAGTGATCTAAAGGAAATCTTTTGTAATTTGTGAACCCTGCATCCTTGAAGATTTTCTTCCAGCTTTTTTCATTTCTTTTACATGCATTAAAACTAGCCATCATAATTATTTCAAAGAAGAGCCTGACTTATGTCATAATTAGTGGTGTGGTGTGGTGAAAGTTAAAGTGGTTTACTTTACGAAAACATTTTGTTTAAATATTAGTAGGGACGAACACGAAAGTTTTGAGTTGTGGAGGTATCATATTTTTTTCACCTGTCATCACATATATAATACTGAAAATAGGATGAATAGCAATATAGATCAAATTCACTAATAAAAACTATATTTAAAAACTAATTGAATTAACTAAAGATACATTTAACGATTAAAATGACCAATAATATTTATTTATGTATATTTATGTTTATTTTTGTAATTTTTTTTAAATACTATTATAACAACACCTCACACGTATAAGAAAATTTAAAATATAGTAAAGTCTTCAAAATTAAGTCTACAAAGATGCGTTTTTAAAAAAATGAAAATAATTTTTTTGACATTTTCATTATTTAAAAAAATGTAGGCAATTGTTCTCTTCAAAAATCCCTTACCTTATTATTAACAGGTAAAATTAACAAAATTTTAAAAAATCAAATCAAAAAATATTTTCACTATGAAGATCCTAAATAAACTCATTTGTTCATCTAATAGGGGGAGTATAGGAGGTGACAAGAGGGTAGAATTTTGGAAAGTAGGAAGGTGGAAAGTTAAAGTGAAGGAAGGATAGTCTCCCAACTTATATGGGTTTAGTTTTCTTCACAATACAAAATCCACATAAATTTAAGAAACTCAAAAATGTATTAGATGAAGATTTTAGAGGGCTAAGATAAATTCTTCAAATCCTTTTAATCTCCTTATAATAATCTCAAAATTAAAAATATATTATTCATATGTATTCTTTTTTCATTCTCTGAAATACACTCTCAAATAAGGTAGAAAACTTCTCTCTCTTTTTCTCTCCTCTCCTCTCCTCTCTTCTTCCCCAAACCTCTCCTTCCCCTCTTCTTAAACTTCCAAACAGAGCCAAATAAAACTTGCAAGAAAGCTTAAATACAAATATCTTTAGAAAGATGTTCATAAAAAAGAGATCTTGAGTAACACAAAAAAAAAGGGATCTATATAATATACCACCACATGTACCCCAAAAGAATATATAAAAGAATTTGTTTCTAATCAGTGTTGTCGATGGTGGATGACAGAATGCGCAAAAGGCTAAAAATCCGCCATATAAACACGCCATTGCGGCCTATGGCGCCGCCATGTAGACACGGACATAGCGACCATTCAAGATAATAAATTTCGAAGATATTACTGTTATGCAGTCATTCCTACACATAAATTTTAACAACAAAAAAAAACATATAGTGTATTAGTTGTGAGTGCTCCATACAATTTGCAAGAAAGTTTAGGTTCATAGATCTATAGTATACCACCATGTACACCAAAACATCTCCAAGTTAGACTCCAATTGCAGCTATATCAGTAATTCCTAGTTCAGAACATAGTGACTTCAAGCCAGATTCTTCCAATAGGCTGAAAGCAGCAAATCCATAGTAGGAGTGGTACAGATCTGGAAACTCTCCTGGAAATTTGCTGAAACCACCATACTGGTGTGCAAATATAAGCAGCATTAATGTGAGTAACAAAATTAGTTTAAACAGCCAAAAAAATTCAATATTATTAAGTTTTTTATATTGTGACTAATTCATCCTTACAAAACTGCCTTCTAAAGTGAGAGATATCACTCTTAATAAACTATTTTCAAGTCTTATCTTTTTCCAATGAGGGACCAGAGTTTTTTCCAATATATCCACCCCATCACGCCGATATACTATTGAGTTTGGTAGGTGCCTAGGTGGATAGTATGGTGGATGATTCTGAGACCATCTTAGAATTTGGGTTGGAAGGTGAGGGATGCCAAACTGCCAATCTTGGGTTTTTCCCAATAAATATTGTAGGTGGCCCTTATCAGTTATCAATGTAAGACTTTGATTTTTTGCAATAAATATTATCAATGTAAGACTTTGATTTTTTGCAATAAATATCATTCTGAGATAGAAAATATGACTTTCAAAATTAGTTCAACCAGCCCAGAAAAATAGTTTTCCCCTTTCATGTGTAATGAAAGGAAATAATAATCTGATCTTTTCAAGTGAATTTCATGTCCTCATTTCACCAATTATTACTAAGAAAATAAACTTGGCATTTATTTTCCATCGGTGGACTAAGTGTTAAACCAATGGTCTGACAGACTAAGTAAAATAAGACAGTCTGACAGACATCATCCAACAAACTTGACAAGGTTACAAACTTCTGCTTTCAAATACTTATCAGTGGCAAGTTCCATCAAGAATACCAAATACATGCAAAGGACATAAATATAACTTGAAGAGCACGACATATAGTAATTTCTTGATTCATTGTCTTCAAAAATCAACGTAGATCTTAATTGTATAGCACATTGTATGGAAAACAGACTAGAACCTGTAGTACCTTATATTGACAGGAAAGCAAAAATCGACGTAGAGCTTGATCGTCAACAAAGTTGCAGCCACCTAGAATTCTTAAAACAGCTCCAATCCTACCAAAGGTATGATTCTTGTCAAGCAAGGCTTAACAACTTGCGAATAATATTGTACCATAGAAATTGATTAAGGATCAATTGAGTGCTTACCAAAATGCATAACATGTATCACTAGATTTATTAGGTCTACCTTGAAATCCACCATCAGTCCCTTGCCTCTGAAAAGGAAGACAAAGTAAATGAATATTTACCGGCAGACAAACACATCATGTGCTTAAAGCTTAACCAAACATGGTTATCAGATTCTTACGATACATGCGAGTCATATCTTGATTCGATAATTCAACAGTCAAGTCATATATCAAATGAAAGTCACTGTACAAACTTAGTGCTTATAATTTTGTTACATCACTTTTTTTTTACTTAAAAATGATAGATTGTTTTTTACCAGGTATCTTAAGATTCATAATAAGATTCAATTCACGATTCAGAAAAAAGTTCTACTGATTTAGGATTTGAATCTCGATTTGATAACCATGTGACCAAGCACTAAGTGATTTATTAATTAATATAGAAAAATCACCACTCCGTCATATATAGGGCATTCACAAATAAGCAACTCTGCATTTGCTTATTTACAAATTAATACAATCTATTCGGCGTATGTTGAAAGAGTTTGATGTTCAGACCTGCAAGATCCAGTCCAACAACAATGGCAAATCTATCAAAGAAGACAAATTACAACTTGAGAGAGCATTGTCTTCAATGAACCCCATTAACCGAAGAGATGCGATAGCACAATAAGTTGCACCACCTGTGACACTAAAACAAGTAATGTTGATAAATATCTTTTGAGCAATAATGAACATTTAAAAAAGGGATGAACATCGCCTTTCAAGATGCGTACACCGAACAAAAGTCCTACATTTTAATCTCCTACCAACCTAGACATTGTAAACAATAAACATGTATCCAACAAATCTATCATGAGATGGAAAATAGCGTAAAAAAGGATAAAACTTGCAAAAGATTAGCATAATTGATGTGACAAATAAGATTGCAATTACCCTTCTCATCATAATACAGAAAATCACATCTAAATTGCTATAAAAGATTGTTTCAACTCACCATGAGATTCTGCACCAGGAACTAATCCAAACCCACCATCATAAGACTAGAAAGAATAAAGGAAGAAAAGGATATCAGTTTCATTTATGTACACACACTCACATGTTAAGTGCATTTTTGGATTGATGGTAAGTTTGACAGAATCGCAGTGTGCCACCAGGATTTTGACAAAAGTTACACTTGTTGATCTATAAAAAAATATCATGGATTCACCAGCGATTTCGTCAAACTCAGCATGATTCCAAATAGACACTATTTTTCCATCACTAGTTGAGGCACTATTTTTACAAACCTGGCAATCTAATATGTAATCCTTGACTTTTTCCTTGTCCATGCCACTCCAGTTATCCAGCATGAAACAAATGGCAGCTGAAAATGTTAATTAGTTAAGATAATATATAATATACCATAATTATCTATTAATTAACCAAATAGCACTTCCATTTCATGTATTTTTCTCTAACCTGCACAATATACAAACCTAAGATCTGTTTCACCACCGGTATGAATAGGCATGAAACTGTCAATAAAGATCAAAGAGTTCATGAACAAGAAGTAACTTCAATTAATCATCATTAAGGGTATAAATTTTGACACAAACTTCCAGAACTATTCACCATAAAACTGAAAAAACAGTAGTAGATTTTACTGATTTGGCCAATACATAAGCAAAAACGACACGGCTCAAATCCGAATTTCAAAAGTTTACCTTCCATCAGGCTGTTGAAGATTCCTCATTGAAGCCGAAATCAATTCAGAATCAAGACTTGACAGATCATAACCAACAATTTTCAATATGGATAGAGCACAATAAGTACTTGCCAAGTGACTGTTGTTATGGCGAAAAACCTAAAACAACAACACATAACTTAGGGTTCTTGACCAAATTAAAATAAATAAAAACAAACATTAACACTTTAAATTTCAAATTCAATATTTTCCACAAAGGATTAGCCCAGTGGTTTAGGTTGGGACACTGAAGCAGTTTTACAAAGGAGGTAAGTCAAGGAATTGATTTCTGCTACTAATATTTCCCCCTCCCCTAACGAATTAACCGCTAATATTAGTTTGTAAGGCCTAACAAAACTAACACTGTCAATATTGTTAGACTGAACATTTTATGTGGTGACCTGAGTTCGAATCCAGGATCTCAACTCTGCGTGTGTAAATTTACTGATGGTATTTACATACCCAAAAAAAACCACTTATATATGCTAATAAAAAAAGAAAAAAAAAATCAATCTTTTACAAACCCCGTTTTCATCTGGAGGAAACTGTGAATTTCTGGAACCATGAAACCCATAGAATTGTCCTGCATAAAAAACCCTTCAAATGGGTCATCAAAAAATCAAATTTTTGCGAGAAAACACAATTAACAACTGCATTTACATACCATCATCAGAATCAGCTGCAGTTCCAGGCCGAATTTGGAAAGACAAAACCCAATTGGCAATAGCTTCTTTCTCATCAACCTTCAATCACAAAAAAAAAAAAAAAAAAAAAAAAAAAACTTGATGTCACAAAAATGAATTAATGTATGAAAATATTATTAAAACATATGAATAGGATATAAATGTATTATACTGAAGGGAGAGAGTTGAGGATGTCAAGGGAAGAAATAACGAAGTAAGCGAGAGTGAGGTGGTTGATTTCTTGGGATTCATAGGGAGTTGGAAGTAAGTGATACATCATCTCAACAAATGTAACATGAAGATCTTTGTCCATAATTTCTAAACTGTGTTCTGTTGAACTCATCACTCACTCTTGTTGTTGCGGATCCTGTTGTGTTCTGTTTATTGTTGGCAAAAAAATATAAACGAATAAAAGGATTTGAGTTGATTAAGTCGGAGCACGAGTTTAAAGTAAGAAGAGAATAAAGTAAATCACAAAATTGCCCTCGGAAATTAGAGAGGTAGAACATTTACTACTCAATTTTAAAAATAGAGAATTAACACTCTCAAAAAATTGATATGTCAATGAAGTTGACGTGGATACTAAAATTGTTAACATATTTATTGTATCAACTAATTTATTTGATTTTAGAAAAATAAATGGCTAATTTTCCGATTTTGATAACAAAATTGAAACTCATTTTTTTTAAACTAAAATTTTGTTATAATTGCAATGATAACATCTCCATTTATATAATACATACATTCTTCTTTTTCTTCCATGATTTCATATTAAACTTTGTTGCAATGATGGAAGAAAAACAAGAATTGATTATATAAATTGAGATATTATCGTAACAATGATGATAGAGTTTTAGTTTAAAAAAAAATTCAATTTCAATTTCGTTTTTAAAATCGGACAAATTAGTCTCATGTGTATCCAAAATCGGACAAATTAGTCTCTTTCTTATGTGGCAATGAGTTGGCTAACAATTGGGTTCGCCATACAAGCAGTTAAGGTCCACAAGGTCCACATCAATCTCATTAATAGAGTAAACTAACGGAGAGACTATATTGTTCGACGTCTTTTAATTTCAACGTGTTATGCTCGACCCCTAAAAATATTATGTCAAAAATAAAAAGTAAGGAAAAAAAATAATTATAAATATTTCATAAAATTATTTTTAAAAAATCACGTAAAAGGGATGGTAAATAGAGCTGTCAATTTGTCAAGCATCCTATATATAGGCTCCAGCCCATATGTTGGATAAGGCCAAAAAATCTTATAACAAAAAGGCCCATTAAAAGAAAGCTCCCAAAGCAAAAAAAGTCCACAAAATTCCATGGGGCTTAGAAGGCCCATTTTAAAAAAAAAATCAATAATTTTTTTTGAAATAAAAACTATTTCAATTTTTTTTTCAATTTCTTCTTTTTGTTTTTTTTTCTCCGATTTTAATGGTATCTGTAAGATCAGATGTGCACCTAAGAAAGTGGGGTGAATTAGGTGTTTAAGAGTATTTCTTGTTTTCAGCGAATTAGCAATTGATTTTTGCGCTTATGGATGATAAAAGATAAAGTAAATGGCAGTAATGTAAAGAACACAGCAGAATTATCCTGGTTCCCCTTATACCCAAGGGTACATCCAGTCCTCTTGCACACCACAAGAGATTTCTCCACTATTGTTAGAATATGTACAAGTCCCACCCTAGGATCTGTGCTACAAACTTCTAACAAAACCTCTAAGATAGCACCCCACTATCTTAGATAATGTACAAGATAGCACCCCACTATCTTAGATAAAATTACTTAAAGAAAGTACTACTTTCTTTTTACAAGTAATGTGATTTGATAAGGATATAGGAATATGAAAGAGAGGTATAATGATAACAATCCAATATTGCTTCAAGTACTTTGAGAACCTTTGTCAAGGATATGAAAATGAAATGCAAGTACTTGAATTATGAAAAGTGACTTTGAGAAAAATAGAAAAGTTGTTCAAAGTCGTTCAAGGTTTGGCCATTGGATTGTCCACTTTGAATCTGAAGTTATGACATATTTATAGTCCATAAACATCTCTTCAGATTCGTGACCTTTGATCCAAGAGGTTTGAGAAAGAATTGTAATGTTTTAAATTGAATTCAAAGCTGAAAAATTGCATTGCTTCCAGTTGTATTCGACTACAAGATTTCTGTATTCGAATACAGCTTGCTGCAACGTTAAAAATTATTCAAACAGTTCACTGTGTAGTCGAATACAGATGAGATGGCCAACTCTCTGACTTAGCCATTTTTCTTATCTGTATTCGAATACAAGATTTCTGTATTCGAATACAAGATTTCTGTATTCGAATACAACTTGCTGTAACGTTAAAAAATTATTCAAATTTTTCACTGTGTAGTCGAATACAGATGAGATGGCCAACTCTCTGACTTAGCCATTTTTATCTGTATTCGAATACACCTTAGTTGTATTCGATTACAACATGATTTTTAGTCAAAAATAAAGATTCTATCATTTTGAAAATATTATTTTGGACTTTGAAAAATAGTGTTTATGCATATGTAAAGATGAAAGGTTCTCATGTACTTGATCTTGTGATTGTATCATTTACCTTTATATTTAAACATTTAATATGTTTGAAGTCTAAAGTTAATCAATGAGATATGTTGGACTTCTTCTTTTTGAGCTTGTTGTCTTGATCGTCATCGTTGGTCTTTTGTCTTCATCAAAAACATGTATTTTACAGTATCCTCGTCTAAAGTTTAATAAAGCATAGCATATATGATATGACAATAACTACTACATACAAGTTTATGAGTTTTCACTAGACAAAATAGTAGAATTTAGTGTTTACAAGGGAAATAGTACAAGCAAATAAATTCATCATCACTATGTCAACAAAGTAATGAATAAAAACTTAACAAATATTCAAAGGTATCTGCAGACAAATAATTTCAAATATAACAAGTAATCATGCAAACGTGGAGCAAAAGTCAATAGGCTTTGTAGACACAATTAACAAGTAAACCAATTGAAACAGAGTAATTAAGAATGTCATTAAAATGTTTTTTTTTTTCGAAGAAAAAAAAAGATTTTATCATTGCCCTTAAGTCTTACCTCGACTAGAAAATACCGATATTTTAGGTAGAATGTCTTGTCCTAAATTCGAACCCGAAGTTTCGCAGATGTGTGTGAGTTGATGGTGGTATTTACCAGACACAAAATGTGCTAAGAATGATAGTGTAACACCCCGATTTTTAACAGCGCAGGTGTATTTTTTTTTTTTCAAAAATTAAATTGATAAAATATCATGTCGCACCACAAACTACATAAGTCATAAATAATTACATCATAATTATAACCAATTAAAAAGGTTTTTGAGACGATAATCCAAATTATCTAGATATAAAATACATCGGCTAAAATAATTTGTTTCAAATACATAAGTTCTCTTTTTGACAACAACCTTGAAATAAGAAAGGAAAAATAAATAAAATTCTTAAATAAAACCCTAAGCTGATCATTAATCTAATGGAGGGTGACTAGACACTGAGAATTCACGAGTGGCATCAAGCCCCTTACTTTCGATCACAAATCCAAACTCATCGATATGTCACGCCTTCGACGTCGTTGCAATTCCAGCACGACTCAAAACTCTTAAACCTGGGGCGTAAGTTCGGTCCACAATAATGTAAAGGGTCACCAACCGAAATTAACAAATATCACATAGCATTTAAATTTTAAATGCACAAAATAACCTTTCAATTTAGCATATACACCTTGAAAGGGTTTTCATATGCCAAACATGCATAATCAAAGTTCCAAAATGAAGTTTTGGATAAAACTGCACGGTCGTATTCGAATACAGCATCCTTGTATTCGAATATAGTGTTATTTCACAAGTCAGAAGCAAAAACAGCACAACTGTATTCGAATACAATCCTATTGTATTCGAATACAAGTGGGAAAGTTGCAGATTTTCAGTTTTGAAAATGTTTCGAAATCTTTCAACACTTACCACATAAAGTCAATCAATAACACTCATCAAATATGGCACAATCACAAACATCAATCGAGTATGTATGTACAACCATCACAATATATCAAACATGACTCGCGTGTCGAACACCCTAATGCAATGCGTATATGCCAATGCACATGATTTCAGAATTCCACACCAAAACCCTCCTCGAAGGGGCGTAAATCATAATTATACGGTCTCTCACAAGCCAGTACTAATTATCGAGGTGCAGTCACTCACATACTAGCACGATTTACTAGAGTGTAGCCTATCACAGGCCTTACATTGTTTTCTAAAGTGCAATCGCTCACAGATCAACACATTCTAGAGTGCAATCTCTCACATATCAGCACGACACGATAATCCTCGTAAGAATAAGATGAACCAACAATTCACATGGCATCATCCCGTGGCTCATCCGGTCACCACTATCACCATGGCCCATCGCGGTCACCATGTACTATGAAAGTGCATGAGCATACTCTGACTCTTTTCACCACAACCATTAAGTAAATGCAGCTATTAAAAGATTCCCCATTTTTAATACTCATTTAACACTAATGATTTTTCAAATTCAACTGAGAGCATACTCAAATATATATAACTCATAATCCCACAATTCACACCAATTCATATCAATTCATTTTTCCATTAAATTCACACATAAAACACATCTCAAAAATTCATAATATTAATTATAAACACATAAACCACACCAAACATGAATCACCACAACCCACACCTCAAATTTAAATTATGCTAAATCCCCATAATCGCATTAAATTCATTATCCACAAAATCACACATAAATCACATTAATTCAAAACTCCACATTTCCAAACATAAACCACATATATTAAATCTCAAAATTTTCAACCATAAATCACCAAATTCAAAACTCCAAATTTCCAAACATAAACCACCTATATTAAATCTCCAAAATTTTCAACCATAAATCACCAAATTCAAAACTCAAAATTTCCAAACATAAACCACCTATATTAAATCTCCAAAATTTTCAACACTAAATCACCAAATTCCAAACTCCAAATTTCCAAACATAAACCACCTATATTAAATCTCCAAATATTAAATCTCCAAAATTTTCAACCATAAATCACCAAATTCATCAATTCATTTCCCACAAATCTACACCTCAAACACATCAAATTTATTTTCCACAAATTCACATATAAGGTCCTAAATGCAAACTAAAAGTTTGGAAGGAGCCCTTACCTTAACGATAGCTTAAACAACTGATTACGGCACCGCGATTAATTGCGGTAAAAACTTCGCTCGTGTCGTCGCTTCCAAAGTTGGCTCACTAGCACCGTACCGTGGAGATGAACAACTTTCCCTTCTGTCGCTTCGCGAGAGGAAGCTTAGATCTAGGTGAGAAGTGAGGTTTTGTGTTCGTGGATTTTTGAAAACAAAAGCTTTGTTTTTGGAAAAGAAGGAAGAAGAAGGAGAACGAAGGGTGGCGGACGTGAAACAGGGAACAATGTTTACTTTTTCTTTCTTAAGTATATATATTAATTAAAACCAAACAAATATCTAAATATCTAGATATTTTTAAAATCATCAATACCCTCGTCGCGTCACAACACCTCTCAAACCACTTTTTTAAAAAATATCATCTCTCGCCGCAATTCAATTGATACGTAAAATTTTCAGCGACCAGTAATATTTTTAACAAAATTGTCCGGTATTAAATTCTTCACAACATAAATAAATTAATAAATTATTCTTCGACGAATAATTTTAACTTGATCTAATATATATATATATATATATATATATATATATATATATATATATATATATATATATATATATATATATAATAAACACATTACAAACTCTAACAAAATATGTTTTTGGTACTTAATTCACAAAATGAATTAAAATTGGGCTAAATGCCTCAACAATTCAACACCAAATATACTAAAATTGCATAATTTAGAGTTTAAAATTAAGGGTCTTATAGATAGAAACTAGAGTCAAATTACACAATTAATCAAATTTGAAATAAGCTCCGCTTAAATTACAATAGGCACACCACACCTCACAATCATATCCATTGAACAACTAAGATAAGGCTAAGAACTCAAACACTCATATGAAATAGAGCACCACAAGTTAAAGTCATATACAAACTTTGCATCTTTAACTTTAATCCACTTCCACAAAAGCTTCTTTATCTTCTCTAGAATAAAAAATGCATTATACTCATATTGAGTAAAAATAATAGAATTATCTGCACCTCAAATATACCAAACACAAGTCATCTAAATAACTCTAAATCTATTACGAACACTTTTATCCATCAGAGAGAGACATAGAAATTGAAACATGTGAGCCTCCACCTCATTAAACGCACCAAACAATCTCAACCACTTCAAAAGATCCATACATTCACCTAAAAATTACACATGTGAAAACAAATTCTATATAAAATTATAATGTCTTACTAACTCGGATTCATATCATCAATATTTAAAATAATTCATATCTATATCTACATATATTATATAAATTCTCTTATGCAATGTTACTGTTAACTCTAACTCTAATCTATATAATCTTTTAACTAACCACGTTTTCCTATTCATTGTCTTCTAAACATGCAAGTTCTTATTGTATTAATTACATCAATGCAGTGAGCATTTAATTTGCAGCTATAATTTGAATATCTTAACTCTTGTCATTTGAATATGTTGTTAATCATTCAATGTAGTGAACATTTAATTGAAGTTATAATTAAATGTATTATGCGGATTACACTAAAGCTATGCATTTATCTTTTGAGGGATTTCATAGCGTGATACCAATGCGAAAGGCATTAAATTTCGGTCCACTTTGACGATGCAAAACTATATTTAATATCAAGGCAAACATGACTTTGCTTAATAAATGTATGCGCAAGATTCTGCTTAATACCAAGACACGTGACTTTGCTTAATACCAATGTGCACAAACCAATATGCACAACATTAAATTTTCAACCACTTCACGATTGGTAGTTGTGCAAAATTCTATTAAATCTTTGCTTAATACCAATGTGCACCCACTTATTAAATCTTGCTACCATTAATCCAAAATTCTATTGTTCATTTTTTAATTCTCATTCATTTTCCTTTAAACATGGGCATTCTTTAAATGCATCAAACCATTCAACCTATAAAAAATGGCGACTTTGATAATAACTTTATAATTCGATGTGTTGTTAATGTTAAGACAAAATCTCTCTCAAATGTTTTAATGATAACAAAATTGTTTTAAAGATCAAAGATTCTGATTATATATGTCTTCTAACTTGTGCTTTTGAGTGTATCAAATTTTAGAAAATAGGTCATTTATATTCTTGATTAGATGAAGATTTTATAGGTATTAATTTGTCCTCTTAAGAGATGACGATGCTACTTTTAGCTGAAACATATAAAATAATATGAATAACAAAAAGGATAGTCAACTGCAAAAATATTTGATCAAAAAAGATTTGAACAAGTGTTAGAGGATAAACAACATAGAAGTGATGATGCAATTCGGTTTCTATTCATCCTCACACATGAGAAAATAAGTGAAAATACAAAAGTACAAAAAGTGTTGTCCTTGACTTGTAAGGCAAGCCAATTCAATGTGTTGGGAAAAGAAAAAACAAAACTAAAAGAAAAACGCAAGTCACATCATAATTGATAAAAACTTCATCCTCCTACTAATCAGATCTGAGAATGGACTACTATACTCATCCTCTCAATCTTCTTATAAAAAGACAACTAAAGGGTATATTTGCAATTCTAAACAAGGTCCATGGGCAATCATCTAAGTCTCTAACAAATATATTGTACTTCTCCTCATATTTGAAGCTTCATGATTTCTATAAATTTAGATGATCCCATCCTCGAAAAAAACACACATACTTAGGCAAAAAGATCAAAGCTTTGAAAAACAATCTCATCCTTAGCATACTTTATACTAATCTTAAATATGTTCTTTGGATCATCCTTTTAGAAAGTATACTTTAGTGCTAGATCCATTCTTAACAAATCTCTCAAAAACCTATATATTCTCAAGTTGATATTAACTTGTTGAAAGTTGTGTAAAGTCTGTAAGACAAGAATATAATTTGTTTTATGTAAATCTGGTGAGGCTGAGAAAATATATAGTGAAAAGAATACCTTCAGAGGATAAACCATTTTGAGCTATAGTGAAAAAAACTCAAAAGTAAGTGAAGGCTGGACGTAACTCATTTTGGGTGAACCAGTATAAATTTGTGTGTGTTATTCTCTAAACTCTAATCTTTTCATTTTGTCTTACTCTTATTTTAATTCTAAATATTTATACTCAAACATTTATCTATTGTCCTCACTCAAAGGATATTCATCTAAAAAGAAAAGAAAAAAAAAAGGGAATACCACTATTCAACCCCCTTTTAATGATATTTTAGCTATTTTAGTTAATAATTTAATGTATTGAGCATTTAATTTGGGTGGCTATAATTAAATGCATTTGGCAGATTACAAGGTCGCTAGACATTTATTAGATGGATTTCATGGTTTGATACCTGTGCATGGAACATTGACTTTTTTGTCCTCTTCACGATACACAACTCTACTTAATAAAAAAAAATCACATGACCCTACTTAATAAATGCATATGCAATACTCTACATAATAATAATAAGACACACATGAATCTACTCAATACCAATAGGGTGTGAGAAGACCTCCATTGTAAAATTGATCTCTTCATTCGCATTATTTTTTTCATCGTCGACCTCCACTATGTTTCAATCTCTTAAACTTTTTTTTTTAATCTTCTTATCGTACATTTGTTTCCCTCGTAAAGTAAGTTTCCTTTGCCATGAATCTCACATTGCTTTTCTGCTTTAGTCATCTACTATTTCACAAGGCATTAGAGGAATTTAAAGAAACTTGATTTATTATCATCGAGACATTTAAGGGTATATATCTACCACAGAGGATGGAGGGGTGGGAAAGTAGTGGCCTTGTCCCCTCCCCTCTTACACCTTAATAATGTA
Source organism: Cicer chorassanicum (assembly GCA_037974735.1). Taxonomy (NCBI): domain Eukaryota; kingdom Viridiplantae; phylum Streptophyta; class Magnoliopsida; order Fabales; family Fabaceae; genus Cicer; species Cicer chorassanicum. The sequence goes on along the minus strand of JBBPBP010000003.1, from coordinate 37,712,795 downwards.
TATATCATATGTATTGTGTTTATTATTATTATTAGGCAAAATACCACTCGCAATCTCTTTTATTAATTTCAAGCAACAATTCAATTTTTTTCTTCTTGATTTGGTAATTTATTTGATTTTAAGTAACAATTTGATCCTTTATGTCTTAAAATGTCAACAATGTTATCACTTTTTTTAAAGAAAATCAGAAAATTTACCAATATCTTCAAATAAAACCCATAAAATTCATTATCAATTTCAAGAAAACTCATATATTCATCAAATTCAGAATTCAAATCTTCAAATAAACTAATATCTTCATATCTAACAACAACAACAACATAAAGTTCATCAAATAAAGAATTCACACTTTATGATTTGATCCCAAAATTACCGAGACAATATCTTCTTCTTTCTATTGTTCTCCAAATCAAATCCATAGCCTAAATATTAAAATTTGAGTTCTTTATTTGATGTTGTTGTTGTTGGAGATAGAAGTGTGAATTTATTTGAAGATTTGAGTTATAAATTTGATGAAAATTTAGATTTTGTTGAATATGGTAATTAATTTTATGGGTTTTGTTTGAAGATGATGATGAATTTTCTGAATTTACATAAAAATAAATGATAACATTGTTGACATATAAAGATATAAAAGATCAAATCGTTGTTTAAAATTAAGTAAATGATCAATAGGAGAAAATTAAGATAAAATACTAAATTGTGATATGAAATTAAGTTAAGAAACCGCGAGAGATTTTTTACTTTATTATTATTATTATTGTAAACAGATTAATAATATTATCTCTCTCTTTCACACTCACACATACATATAAATTTATTAATTTACACTCTATGATTTTTTAGAAAGTTATAACTTAAGGTGTATTGTAATTATAACCTGTTAATTTGCACTAACTAGAAATAAGTGAGTGTAAGTTAAAAAAATCCTTATAGAATTTGCTAACATGCACCCATTGATTTTTTAGTTGGTGCAGCTTACTAAACTTCAAATGCTTGAAATACATTTAAGGCATTTATAGTTATATCTAGTTTTATAATGTTCTTGCTAAATGTTAGGGGCACAAAATTTGGTGACCAGTTTACATTTATTGTCTCTAATCTATATATTTATTTTGAATTTTTCTAATAAAATGATTTATTATTAATTCTTTTGGCCCTCCGTATAGAATTTTTCTAATAAGGGTTTTACATATAGGTATGGGGGTGTACGTGGGTTGGGTTGGGCGGGTTTTGATAAAACCCAAGACCCGACCCGATCGATTATCTTTGGGTTGGGTTAAGTTCTAAACCCGTAATTTTTTTATTTAACCCGAACCGACCCGACCCGATCAAGAACGGGTTGGGTTGGGTTGGCGGGTCATACATAAATAATAACCTATTTTTTTTTATTTTACAAGAAAACATATTGAATGAAAATATATTTAATACTTGAATGTCTCAAAACTATAAAATTTCAAACAAATTATGCAATTCTTTAAAAAACTCATCAACCTCTCACACAAAAAAATAAATCCAACAATTTTCAAATACATAAATAAATTCAGAGTAAATCAATAAAAATTGGGTCTAATAAAAAAAGTGCAATTTTAATAATTAAAAAATTGATAAAATAAATTTTAGTCCATGTACACATATCAATCCTATGAGATCTACACATACCAATCTTCATGTCATTTGGTTAGATTAATTCATGTAACAAGAAAAAATGCACATATAGTATGTTATCTTCACATATTAGACTGAAACATACATCTCGACAACATAACTCAACAACCGCAATTCAACTCATAAAATACACCAATTATAGAATCCAACATTAAAACAACATAAAATTCATGTGTCCCTATCAAATGCTTTTTCACAATCACAAGGATAAACCTAATTTAATCTATATTAATTTTTATTTAACAAATTATAGTATTATAAATAAAATAAGAAATATTTTTAAAAGATTAGATAAAATTTTGGGGTGGCCGTGATCAACCTATGTCCCAACAAAGATTAGCCACTCGTTACACATAATCCACCAACAATTTTAGTTTACTAAATACCATTTTCATCGTAAGCTTTTGCATAAACATCAATTTTGCTCATAAATAGTATTTAACTAAAAACAATTGTATTTAACAAATGTAAAAAATTTAAACTAAATTCATTATAAGTATAAGCTTTATGTGCATACCTTTATTACGTAAAACTATAACAAAATATAACATTTAAATAAATAGTATTTAACTCAAATTAAATTGCTCATTTGAAAGAGACAATTCAAAAATTAGATATGAATTTTATGAGTAGGCATATACGAGATTACAATGTCAAAACAAATTAAACGAGTTCAGTGTTTAGCCTAGACGCATGAACACCTTGCATCAACATTCATATAAAAATCACTAGTTAATAATATCTTATTATAACTAATTCGTATAAAATCAGTTATGAGCACATGTAGAACAAAAGAAGAAGGTGTACAGCGGCGCGACTTCAAAAAGTCTTGAATAAGGTATAGGCAGAAAGTGGATGAAGACAGCTGAAAGTCTAAATAAAAAGAAGAGTAATGAAACCCTATTGAACTAGCCAAATAATTTTTTTTAAAAAAAATATAACTAGTTACCGGGTCGGGTCAACGGGTCGACGGGTTCAAATTGTTAAACCCATTACCCGACCCAAATATAAGCGGGTTTCAACGGGTTGGGTTGGGTCGGACCCGAAAGTGATCGGGTACGGATAAAAATCGGGTTGGGTTGGGTTGGGTGATCGGGTTGACGGGTCGACCCGCGCCCATGTTCACCCCTAATAGGTATTTAATTAGTTTAAGGTGTATCATCGTTACCAATTTATACACTTTTTTTTTATTATTTGATTTTGTTTAGAAATAGAATTTTCCTTTTTTGGTTTCTATTTCTTGTAGTGTGTTCATAATTTCGAATATCCTTTTCATAGGTTTTGCTGTTGTATCTTTATATCTAATTTTTTCTTATTTTTCCATTTTTTCTTGATTTGTGATGTTATTGTTCTCTTATATAATTTTTTTTTCTAATTATGTGTGTTTTATGAGTTGTTTTTCTATTGACTTTAGAGAGCTGATTTTTGCTAACTTTTTGATTTTTTTACATGGACAATACGTGAATGTTTCTCGATCAAAATAAGGAGATGTAAATTATAATTTATTTGAGATTTAATTTTTCATTGATAGGATATTGATTTTACTATTTTGTATCTTTTATTCATGCAATGAAGTGTTATTTTGTTTGTATTATTTTGTCCGTTAAAGTTGTTGGGAAGACTATGAAATATCATTAACATGCAAGTCATGTGTAGCTTGAGCTATTCATGCCTTAGCTGAATTGTATATTGAGTGTATTTACTATTAGCACAATATTTGTTATCAATATATTATTTTAGAGTTTTGTTTTTTAAGTCTCAACAAATATTGGACCCATTCTATTAATTATATTATGTTTTATTTATTATTTTAATTACATTTTAAAAAATATTTTTAGAATTATTTTATTATTATCTCATAATCATGTCTTTTACAAAAATATCTTTGAATAAGTTTTAATTTTGTCACTCATGTTAACTTTTCTATTAAGATTTTGAGATATTAAGTTTCATAAAGGATACATAAGTAAAAAATAAAATAAGAACAAAGGAATAGATCTTCAAAACATCCACATGTGCATACTTAGATTTACTATATATAGGCTTAAAT
>JBBPBP010000003.1:37667701-37708758 GCA_037974735.1 Cicer chorassanicum | reverse complement strand
TAAAAAATATAATTTCTTTTAACTATCTAATTTTTTTTTAATTTTTAGGGTTTTTTTTAATAACCCTTTTTTAAATAAAAATTACACAAATACACCTTTTTCAAATTTATATACCTAAATACTACATTTTTCAACCAAGTTACAAGTTGCAATTTAGAATAGCGACTTCCTTAAGGAAACCCACTTTCCAAAGGATTTTTTTTTAAAAAAAAATTTAATTTTTTTTCAAATTTTATTCAAATAATAAAAATAATATATATATATATATATATAATTAATATAATTCATAAAAATACATAAATAAAAATTTTAAATTACATAAATTAACTACAGCTGACTGTAAATTTTTATGTATTTTTATGAATTATATTAATTATATATATATATACATATTATTTTTGTTATTTGAATAAAAAATTTTTAAAAAAATCTTTGGGAAGTCGCCATTTGGAAAGTGAACTTCCTTAAGGAAGTCGGCATTTCAAATGGCTACTTGTAACTTGGTTGAAAAAGGAGTATTTAGGTCTATAAATTTGAAAAATTGAGTATTTGTGTAATTTTTTTTAAAAAAAAAGGATTATTGAAAAAAAACCCTAATTTTTAACTCTCTAATTTTCAAAAAAAAAACCTTTATAAATTGGAGTTTCACTAAAAATTATTCATAAAAAATATATTTTGATAACTGAATAGAACCAAATTAAAGAGATAGTAATATTTTGTATAAAAAATATTAATTACCAAAACAAAAAGAGATGTATTAGTAGTAATAATGTCATAATAAATCTATTTGTTGTGTTTAAGAAAATATAGCTGTCAACTGTTATTACAAAATTGAACTATTATTAAAAAATTAGCTAAACGAATTTTCATGTCTTTACAAATTATTTTATTATGAAATAATATCAGAATAAAATTAGATCAAATTTAATTAATTATTAATTTTAAAATAATAACATTTTATTTTATTTTATATTTATAATAACAATCACTATTTCCTCAAAAATAAATAAATAACAATGACAAGGACATATAAAATTTAAAGGTTACACATTTAACTTAGCCTTGCTCACAGTCCCTAAAACCAACAGTAGTTTTCTCAAACAGGTTGTGTGCACACTCCAAAACAATGAAACGCAACAAAACAACGGTCTTAACATTTGCTGAGAAATGCAAGGTTGTTCCTCCTTCTCTTCTCTTCTCTTCTAATTTCATAGCTTCATTCTCATTATTAATTTTCAACAATGTTTCATTTCATAGTTTCATTCCCTGTTATATATGGCAGAATATATTGGCATCAAACTGGCAAGGTTCTCTTAATACTATCAAAGTAGATGCTAAAGGAAGGTAACCCTTTTTTCTATTCACACCTCACAAACCTTAAACTTGCCCTTATTTCCTTACACAACTTAACTTGAAGTATTGCATAAAGTTTTTGTTTTTATTTTTTTATTTTTACTTACAATAATAATTTAGGAGCTAGGGTTTGATGATTGTGTTACTGCTTAAGAAAGTTGGCTAATGGAATTTTTGTTTGTTACTTTTGTATGATTTCAACAGCAAAGGAGATATTCATACATCTAAGGTTAAGTATATACTTAGAAAAGGGCAGCCATACCTTTGGGTTCCAGAAAATGATTTGCATAATATGGTAAATTTGCTGTCCCTCTATTTTCCTTTTTTTTTTGTTTATCTGTTGCTTCTTTTTCATGTCCAATGTGATGAATGATGATAAGACTAAGGTAAGTCCTAGACTCTAAGTTTAACTTGAATATTTCTTATGAAGCACGGATGCTGACATAGACACTAGACATGACATTGACACGGGAACATAGACACATGTAATAAATTAAGAAAATAGAAGTAACTATTTTCTTAATACTTTTTCGGCGTCCCTTAGCTCACCAACTGGGCTACCTATGTGGGATAAGTGTAACTACATGTGTCGGTAGCCGATACAGAGGGCTTTGGAGGTTTATTTTTCTTCATAATACAAAATCCCCCTAATTTGGGGGAACTTAAAAATTGCAATGGAGGAGGATTTTGGAGGGCTTTGATAAATCCTTCAAATCCAATTTATGTTGTTATAATACTCTCAATATTAATATATTAATCATAAACATTCATTTATCATTCTCTACAAAAAACACTTTCTCAAAAAAGGTGAAAGATTTCTCTATTTTTTCCTCTACTCCCCTCCCCCCAAAGCCTTCCCCTCCCCTTCCCTCCAAACTCCCAAACAGAGCCCAAGGATCAAAAAGTTGTTCATCACTTAAATATCAGAGAGAGAGCTTTTCTCTAAGGTTAATTTGGGGTCTCCTTAAAATTGTGGTGAAAAATTTAGGGAAAAATTAAGGTTTGGTTTTGATTTTTTCCCCTCATTTTTGTTAATTATTTTTAGTGTTTAGTGATAACTAGTTTCTTTGAGTGTGATTAGTCTGTCTTCCTCTTGCTTAATCTTTTTATCAGTGTTTGTGGTCAAAAGTCCATGCAAGTATGCAATCAGCTGGACCTATCAAGTTAATCAAATTGTAGCACTTATTAGCAGAAGCCAGAAGGAATGTTTAGAACACTACCTTATTGAAGATGACTTTTTCGGGGGGATTTTGTATATGATGCTAATGTTTATTTGCATCAAGAATCAGACCAGATTTTGTTGACAAAATAATTTGAATACTTTTCGTAGTCGCATTGCAGGATAACACATTTGATTTTTGTTTTATGCAGAACACAATCATTGACGAGCGTGGTTCATTTGCTGTAACCAGTCCATTTCCAGGCCGATTAGGGGCTATATTGAAATCATTGAAAAAGGTTGGGTATTATGCCTGTTGTGTCCACATACATGTTTTCTTTTGAAACTAAAATAATATCATACAATGTTTTTTTATACCTTTGCTTAGTTCTTCATGAAACTACTAATGAAGGACTTTTGTCCTAATGGTGCATGCTTTAAGATTCTACTATAATTAGAAGAAATAAAGATATAAGCTAATTGGTTTATTCACATGCTGCAGTTACCAGCACGAGTAGCGTTATCTGGGGATGTTCTTCCTCTCAAAGAAGATAAGGTATTGATACAACATCTTTTCATATGCTTGTTTTCTTTTTATCATTTCACATATTTTAGGTATGTTGACTAACTCTTCCTCTCAATCCTTATACAACATATACCTTATTTATTTCTTCTAACTATCTCTGCCTAGCTAACTAAGTCTATTAACCTATCATATTCCACTTCTTAAAAAAAAACCTATCATATTCCAATTTCACGATTGTCTATTAATATCTAGAATCTGATAAAAGAACTCAATAATATTTTGACAAAATCCTATCTAGCAGTGTTGTTGATGGCGGAAGGCCAAAAATCTGCCATATAAACACGCCATTGCGGCCTATGGCGCCACCATGGCAGACATTCCTTCACAAATTGCCTATGGCAGTTTCCAAAAATCCACCACTTTTTCGGGAAATTGTCCTCCAACTGTACCTCTATCAGTGTTGTCAAATATCGGCCATGGTTGGTTGCGTTGGTGGATTTTTTTACAACCGCCATTGCCAATTTGTGAAGAATGGTGGCACCATAACGTTTATGGCGGCTTAAAATAGCGGACTTTTAGCTTTCTGCCATGGTCCACCATCTGCAATCAATAACATTGATCTTATATAATTGAACTTTCATTTTGTGAAAGTTTATATTGGCTTTGAAAAATCTCCACATGAATTAAATAACCTGACATCTATGGATGATACTGGAAAAAATGGAGTTTTTTATTATTTTGCAATTTGCATATTCTATGCTGTTTCTTGAATCATAAATCAATAGATCCTATACTAAAATGCATAACATTACTTTTTCTTTTACGATCCGTCTTCTTTTTCTAATGTAAGCATTAGAGTCCTACTTTCACTTATCCTCCAGCCAGGTTTGATATAGTATTAAGAAGGGTGGTTTATCGTAATATTGGCAAGTGACAGCAGAATGTAGTATATTAATATAGACTCGTTTTTTATATTGACACTTTATTGATCTTGGCGTAGGCCAAGTCTCTTGCAGAAAAACTTCACGAAGTCATAAAATCTGAGCAAGAAGCAATAAAAGAGTTCAGTTACGCTGTTTCTGGAGTACTGAGTTCTAGTGGTAGCAGTACATCGCGAAGTGATAATCTTCAGGAACTGTTAGATGTCGCTGAAAACTATTCTGTATATAAATTTAAAATGAGGTATGAACTTGTGTGTTTAAATCTATGATTTGAATTGTGCTGTGTCATAAATGAATGCAAAGAGCATATCTGGTTCTGGTATCTAGCTTGGCTCTTGCCCCAATCCCAAACACTTGATTACAGTCCTGTTACAAGTTTACAGTGTCATCAATAACGGATTATATACCATGGGATAGTTTAATATTGAATGGTTTATGTACCACAGTGAATATAAGAGTAATACCAAGTGACTTTTAAATATTTCTATTTAAAAAATAGGTCATGTTTGGCACACGTGCATATTCTTCAGTTTATATTTTTTTACTAAACATATTCTTCAGTTTTGTTATATGGAAAAACCCTAAAATTCTCTTTTTTCCACTATTGCCACTACATCAGCTAGTAAAATTTGTAAGAGTCTGCTATTGCCGTAATAGCAAAACTAGGATAGTGTCACAGTTTTATTTGCGGATTCATCTAAATCTACTATGCTATAGCGTCAATATTTGACTACACTGCAAGTTTAACATGCATAATTTCATATTGTTATAGAAAACATACACAGACTCTCTCTCTTCTAAACACACTCTCATTTGGTGGGTGGGAGGGTGAGCATACTCACTGTTTTGTTTCCATCTAGGAAACTTTTGGTTTTATTTTCTTGTTAAGTTTGTGTGCCAATACTTAATTATGACACAAGTAATGGTTACTAGGAAAATATTGACTACTGTTTAGATTCAGAATCAAGAGTATGAGATTATTACTCATGATCTTGTATGTACTAGTCAGGTTTTTACAGTAGTCATTATTTTGGAAATTCTTCCTAAAATAATCAATTTTTTTTTATTGTCCTGCATCCAATGAAGTAAGATTAGGACAACCATTAACTATGAGCAAAATTTGAAAATCGGAAGCATTTGTTCCATCTAATGTAAGAGTTTAATGCTCAGATCTTGCACATTTATTGATGGCCAAGGAAGCACTTCTGAAGTGGATATTGAAGATTTAGGAAAATCAAAAGCTGATCTATTAGGTGAAAACCTGGATTGAAATGCATTAGTCTAATATCTCTTATTTATGTAACAAAAATATTCACGTCTTGTATTTTTCTTGTTTAGCTCCATTTTCAGCGAAGTTGATCGATGGAATTAACCAAAGCGAGGCTAGGCGTAGAGCCCTCGTGCTTTTATGTTTTGTTTACATGAATGCAAATGCAAAGGTAACTTAATGATCTCGATTCTTCTTTACACCCCAGCTGGTTACTTGTTATCTTCTTGATTACAAGTGTGGTTGCAACTTGCAACATACATTAATCATTCTTAGATAATGAAAAGTTGCATAGCTATTTGTGATGTATGTCTTTCCTGTTGTACGCGGATGATACCTTGGTTATACCAAAAAAATGGTAAAATATGTTCTCTTAATTAAACATCTCTAACCAACATTAAATTGAAACCAAGAAATAGTATCACCTTGTCTCGTGACTAACCATATCACTTCATTTACTTTGTTTTTTGTTCTCATAATATGTAATCTTATCAACAACTAACGAAGCCTGTGGTGTTGTGTTAAGGATGCTTACGTTATATCGATTGATCGCAAGGGATTCGATGTGCTAGCAAAAGTTACCGGTCCAGTTTTGAAGGATGGTGTTGGTCAGTACCAATGGAAAGAGTTCAGGTTCATGTTCAAGCAAGAGGCAAACGATGTTGAAATGTTCTGTAATCAATTAGTTGAAATGGAACAGGAAGTCATCAATAAGGTTTCAGCCTCTAGTGGACTAAATTAAATATGTAACCTTTGTTGGATCATTTTCTTTTGGTATAATACTTTTTGTTTTCAGCTAAAAGATGGGTTATTATATGACAGTTACAATGCAATTGTGCAAGAGACTGCTCATGACAGTGTACTTGTCATTTTATTATAAATGATGTAAAAGAACTTGCTTTTTTTTTTACTTTTTTCCTTTTATAAATGAGAGGTAAAAGGATTGTAAAATTCCAACTCGTGGTTTCAGAATTCTAGGTGTGTTGTGAATTGTGATCTAAGATCTTTTTCTTGTTGAGTCTTGTACTAGTACAAAATGTAACACTTGGAATTCTCTCTCATAATTCTATAATGACTATTAACTGACAAAATACAGTAGATAGTTGTTTAATTTAGAATTTCTATAAATTAACTGCAGTGCTACTAAGGATCTGATTGACCAGAAATAATTTCAATTTATTTGAGTTTATCTATTATTATAGACACTTGTATGGGTATTTGGTTGAGTTTATGAGAAGAGTTTATCACCCTTTCATTAGTTACTTTGGGTTTGTTTATAGATAAACAATATAAATGCTTATATATAATTTATTTCTTTTTTTGATAAATTATATATAAATTATTTCAATATTCAAAGTAAAAAATAGGATTATACTATTTTGATATAAGTTATAAACTGATTTTAGAAGCTATCATGAAAAATTTATGAACATGTAAAAGATTCTCCCACAAAAAGTAACAACAAACAATTTATCTAAACTTATTTATTGGTGTCAAGTGTCAACACTTGATAACTAATAGGTCTAAGTTTTTTGAAAACAATTTACTTACGTTGATTTTTGATTAACTTTCCATGACAAGCAAGTCAAATGAAACATCTTACCATTTCAAGAACCTGAAGCTGCCACATGTCATGCCAAATAGACATGTTACCTGCTATATTCACATTTTCATTCATCAACAAATGATAGGTACTAGTCACTGTAAACTTGCCATTGGAATCCCCTGGCCACAAGCACTTGTCTAAACCCATCTCAATGTGAGGCGAAACAATTTCTTTTAATTCACATCTTCATAAATGGGAATCCAATTATATTTCTTAAAATTTCAGCTCCCCTCATTATCCACCAATTCTGCAACTTTAGTATCTAACTGTCATTCAGAATTGCTTCAACTAAGTTAGCAATGAAAAATGTTTTTCCCCAATCCAACAACGATTCCACGCATTAATAGGCCAATAGTTAAATTGAATAAATTCTAGCCACAATTTAACCAAGGTATTCCACACAATAAAGTCAGAAGATTTGGACTGCACTTCATCCTGCACCATGTTACCCATTCATATTTCCCTCTTAGCACTTTACACCAAAGAGAATTATTACCAGTTCTAAGCTCACAACCCAACTTCATAATACACGCATCATTCATAATTTCAAGATTCCTCAAGCCTAATCCTCCCATATTTTTTGGTTGAGTGATCGTTTTCCAATTAATTGCCTGAACCTTTCTTTTGTTTTCTTCATCCTCCCAAATAAAGCCTCTCTAAATCTTCTTATTTTTCTTAAGGCACGATTTATGAATCATAGTTCATCATTGGATAAATAGGGATAGCCTCTATCACAATCTTAGCAAGAGTAACCAATCTTACAATTCATCAGCAACAACAATATTTTTATGAATGTCTCTTCGTGGAATAAATTTCTTTTGGTATGGAGAAATCAAGAAAGACATCACTTTGAGCTTATTGGTTCACAACTTTGCTCACAGTTTTATAAATTATATTACACGGCCTGAATTGATTCACAACTTATTACATGCATATCATGTATAAGTTAGTTGAGAATTAGAAATGTAGAGGGTTCTTTCTCCCCTTCGAGTAGAAATTAGAAATTTTTTGTTTCTTTTTTTTCCCATTTTATCCCTTCTTCCTTTCCTTGTTGCTTACGTTTGGTTTTTTTTAATATAGTTTTTATATATTTTTTTTAAATGAATTGGTTATACAAGTACAAAAATTAATTTTTAAAATCTTTTTTGTAAATTAATTAAAACAATTAAATTAAAAATTAAACAACAAATTTACACGAGTTAAAAAAATAAATGAGTTTAAAAAACAAATTAAAGTCAAAATCTACAAAGTTCTAGATTTAAATTAAAATCAAATTTCAAAAATAAAACCAAACAGCCAGAGTTTGAATTCTGATTATTGAACCACTTCAACTTTTGAATTCCAGTATATAATTCAAAAGAATAGATAATGCATTCAACCAAGTGTTACTATGTAAGCTTTCATACTGAAAGCTCTTCTCTCAGGACTTAAATATCACCAAAGGTCGTGGTCCCTATAATCTGCAAATTATCTTGCGGACATCGTCACATACATGGAACGCATTTTTTCTTCTTTCCATATTTATAAGTGTGGAATAACTAAAAAAATGGCGCAGAAGCCAGATGATTTTTTCTAAAACATAACAGGAACAAAATAAGAGTGATACCGAAAAGTGCAAAAATTTGATACTGAAATATAGCCAGTGTTTTCAATTACCGATCAAATGACAAACAAAATAGAAATAACACAACAATATTGTTCATGAAAGCAAAAAAAATCCTAAAAAGGGCCATAACCCAACCATAATAGACGCAAGCACAAGTTTCTACCGATTTCTCAACAATTAAAATTAGTCGACCTCCTCAATCTTGGGGCCAGCACCGCCACCACTTGGAGGTGGAGCATCATCATCAACCTCTGGACCTTCACCAGCTCCACCTTGATACATCTTTGCAATAATAGGATTGCAAATGGTCTCAAGCTCCTTCATCTTGTCTTCAAATTCATCAGCTTCAGCAAGCTGATTGGCATCGAGCCATTGAATGGCCTGCTCAATAGCATCCTCAATCTGTTTCTTGTCACCTGGAGACAGCTTGGAACTGATCTTGTCATCTTTGATAGTGTTCCTCATGTTGTAAGCATAGTTCTCCAAGGAGTTTTTGGCCTCAACCTTCTTCTTGTGATCCTCATCTTCGCTCTTGTATTTCTCTGCCTCTTGAACCATCTTCTCAATTTCTTCCTTTGACAACCTACCTTTGTCGTTGGTAATGGTGATCTTGTTCTTCTGCCCGGTTGTTTTGTCCTCGGCAGAGACATTCAAGATACCATTGGCATCAATATCAAAGCAAACAGTGATCTGAGGAACACCACGGGGAGCAGGTGGAATGCCGGAAAGCTCGAATTTTCCCAACAAGTTGTTATCCTTTGTTCTTGTTCTCTCACCCTCATAAACTTGAATCAAGACACCAGGTTGGTTATCTGAGTAAGTAGAGAAAACTTGTTCCTTCTTGGTGGGAATGGTAGTGTTCCTTGGAATCAATACAGTCATGACACCTCCAGCAGTCTCCAAACCAAGAGACAATGGAGTGACATCCAAAAGCAACAAATCTTGAACTTTCTCATTGCCCTCACCGCTCAATATAGCTGCTTGGACAGCAGCTCCGTAAGCAACAGCCTCATCAGGGTTGATGCTCTTGCAAAGCTCCTTCCCATTGAAGAAGTCCTGCAACAATTGCTGAACTTTGGGAATCCTGGTAGAACCACCAACAAGAACAACATCATGAACAGTGCTCTTGTCCATCTTTGCATCTCTCAAACACTTCTCTACAGGCTCCATACACTTCCTGAAGAGATCCATGTTAAGCTCCTCAAACCTAGCACGGGTGATTGTAGTGTAAAAATCAACACCCTCATAAAGAGAATCAATCTCAATAGTGGTCTGTGCAGTTGATGAGAGAGTCCTCTTCGCCCTCTCACAAGCTGTTCTCAACCTCCTAAGTGCCCTAGGGTTACCACTAATATCTTTCTTGTTCTTCCTCTTAAACTCTTGAACAAAATGGTTAACCATTCTATTATCAAAATCTTCACCACCAAGATGGGTATCACCAGCAGTGGCTTTAACTTCAAAGATACCCTCTTCAATAGTGAGAAGAGAGACATCAAAAGTACCACCACCCAAATCAAAAATCAACACATTCTTCTCACCAACACTTGTAGCTTTCTTGTCAAGCCCGTATGCAATAGCTGCAGCAGTTGGCTCATTGATAATTCTCAAAACATTGAGACCTGCAATAACACCAGCATCCTTGGTAGCTTGACGCTGAGAGTCATTAAAGTAAGCAGGAACTGTAACAACAGCATTCTTCACAGTAGAACCGAGATAAGCCTCTGCGATCTCCCTCATCTTAATCAAAACCATAGATGAGATTTCCTCAGCAGCAAACTGCTTTTCCTCACCCTTGTAGTTAACACCGATCATGGGCTTTTCAGCAGGACCAGCAATGACCTTGAATGGCCACAATTTCATATCACTTTGAACTGAAGCATCGCTAATTCTCCTACCAATCAACCTCTTAGCATCTGCAAAATTATTATCATCAGTACCCAGCAATCACATCAAACAACAACCCATCACATTTACGCAAAAATTTTAACCACTTCACGCATACAAAAATCATCCCAGATTAACTCAACAAAACAAAATTTTATACTATCTAAAACACTGTTTTCATTTCTAAATTTAACTATGTGAATAATTTAGATCACTGACAGTGTAAAAGTTAAAATTCTTACACTGGGATCCAATAAAAAACCACCATATGCGCGACTTATAAACTAGATCTCATAAAAAACTGTTTTAAAAGATTGAACAGCTACAATTGATTGAAAATGTGTAAATAAAATTTTAAATCCTTTAACTATTAGCTAGTATCGCAAATAAATCAGTCATACTAAACCAATTATAAAGAAAATACTATAATAGAAATAATTACAAATACGATATATCAAGAAATTTTAAACTAATTACAATAATCTATAAATCTAACATATCACTTAAATAATATAGATTAAGATAATTACAAAAAGAAAAAAAAACCACACCAAAATTCAGCAAAATGGCTATGAAAGATTTAATTTAAAAAATAAAAAAAACAATAAAAACTAGATCTACAATAATAAAAATAAAAAATAAAAAGCACAGGACTCTTTTAACAATTGAAATAATTAGGGTTTGTAGTGAATTACCAAAGACGGTGTTGGTTGGGTTCATGGCAACCTGATTCTTAGCAGCGTCACCGATCAACCTCTCGGAATCGGTAAACGCAACATATGACGGCGTCGTGCGGTTTCCTTGATCGTTCGCAATGATTTCAACACGATCGTGTTGCCATACTCCGACACATGAGTATGTGGTTCCGAGATCTATTCCGATCGCAGGCCCTTCACCTTTACCTGCCATTTTACTGAAAACTAAGAGAAAATCAAAAGAGAAGATACAAAGAAAATTAGGGTTTCAGATTTTGGATCTGAATGGTGATTTGAGAATGAGTGGTCTAAGAAGAGATGTGTGTTATATAGGTTAGAAGGTAAGAGTGTCTAGAATGTTCTATTTCATGAGTGGGTCCACTTTTATTTTTTATCCTAATAAATAAATAATAATATAATAACTAAGTAGAAGGTGCCGTTGTATAGTAGTGGACAAATTGGAGTTTTTCTTTTTCTGTTCGTATTGTTTGCGTGGTTGGTTCCGCGTGATTATTGGACGACTTTACTACCGCATCATATTCACACTTGCTTTAAGACAAGTGGTAACAACAATTAGGTTATCAGCTAGGAACTTGGGTTGGATCTTGATTCATATTGTGTTTGGTCCAAAAGGCCCAATTCTTTTTTATTTCAATAATTGAAATAAGAAAAATCTTTCTTATACCTCATATTATACTGATTTGAGTTTCCTGTCGTTAAGAAAATATTGTAATCGCGCATTTAGACATTGATGGCATTTATATTAAGATCGAACCGTCAAAATTTTAGTTTGAATTTTAAATTATAAACTAAAAATTAAAATTGATAATTTTTTAGACTGTCTGATTTTGATCGAATGATTATCAATGTGAACACGTAATTGCGTGATTTTCTTTAACAGCGTCGAATCCAAATTCAAAGTATACCACTACTCCTATGAATCATATGAAGTACCTTAGTTATATTTCATTTCAATAAATTAATTTTGTGTGTGACGTCAGTGTTTAATATGATAGAAAACATGTTCAACAATTTGATCCAATATGGACGGGTCTAAAATATATAACTCATTATATTTGAGATTTTATGTGTTTTATTTCCACAACCATACTTTTCCTTTTCTATTAACATCGTTAGATTTTGCATCTTTGTTCTAAGACCTCTCAAAGTTGACGCGTACATGCTCTATAGCTTCTTATACATTTGTGTGAGAATAGTAGGATTGTCCTTGTTTCGATCTTGCAACTTAAACGTCCTAGAAATAAATGATCATTTAAAATATCAAATAATACATGATTGTGAAGTCCACAAAATACTTTAATTATCAATCCATGACAATCCTTCAATGATCTTACTCAAACTTTGAACATGTGTTGGGTGGGCTCACTCCCCAAGTGAAACCCATCAATTTTACTAGTATTATTGTAATTAGTAGTATTGTTATTGTTATTATTATTAAAGAAAGAAAAGAAAAAAAAAAAAAAAGAATACGTGTTTTATTGGACTTGACTCATGTGAAGAAAGAAAAAAAGGAAATTTGAAATCCCTAAGAAAATAATGAAAATAGAGCCTCACAGTAATAAGAAAAAGAAGAAAAAAAAAAACGAAAAGTTGTGACGGCAGAGTAACAAGAGGAGAAGAAGGAAAAAAGTTTGGTTCCAGTGGTAATAAGTGTGTGGCAAACTTACTCCGTTTGGTCACAACTTTGGACGCTTGTGAAAAACTCTCTCAACAAGTCTAACACCAGTACAAAAGTATCTCGGAGCCTCCAACTGCATGCTATTGTACTTCCTCACATTTCTCCTACTAGGTTGGTCGCGGCATTATTCGCTCAAGTAACATTTATATGTGACACCCTGTCAAATATAAGAGTCATCTCCAAATAATAAACACAGAGCAAATAACATATGCATATATAGTTGTTATAGCAAAAATAAAAATAAATCATATACTTTATTTAACAGTTAAAATCACAGCACCAAAGATACGAATCAACCAAAATGCACAAATCATATTTGTTAGACTATATGTCAATGCATGATTCCGGAATATCACCATCCTATAGAGCAAAGAGTCTCACCATTGACCGTTGGACGAATACTCTTCAGAGTTTCATGTTCCACCGTTGAGTATTTTTCTGAATCATGTTGCCTTTTCAAGGAACTGTTGTCACATACTCGTGACTAGGTCCAAGCTACCAATGCATGCATGAATGTCATCACCTTAGTTAGTAACAAAATAGATCACTCAACCAGAGCGTTCAAAACCATTTAACCTTGTCCTAAATCAACCTAGTTTAGACACAAAGTCATCACCTTGAATAACCACCCGTTACCATGCAAATTACTTAATCTCATACTATCACTCATAAACGTGTAATTCATATAACACATATTTTGAAGATAACACACAAACAGAACCAATACATAACATCATAGTACATTTATATCATATATAATTCAAGTAGGAAAACGAATAGAATGATGCCCTTACCATTACCAAAGTTGTTTATAAAATTATGTGTCACAAACTCTTGTTCCACTCAGTTCACACATTCAAATAAGTAATGATTAACTTAGTATTTAATTGTCTTTCAACTACTAACTCCTACTCAAATAAAGTTTGAGTTTAGATTAAGATTTAGACAAATTCTCTTAAAACATCCAAATTATTATTATTATTATTATTATTATTATTATTATTATTATTATTATTATTATTATTATTATTATTATTATTATTATTATTATTATTATATAAATCAACATCAACACAATTGTCTCATAAAAATCATAATATTAACATTCTAAAAGAAATAAGTATAACAACAACTTTCAACACATTTAATATTTTTAGAAAAATTAATATTTTTAACATTAATAAGGTTTCTAAAAACTTCTTCAACAATCAAACTATCATAACATAAAATTTTAACCAAATAAAAATTGAGTTTGTAGGCAATAACTACTTTTATTGATTAAAACACGATCTAGCTTTTATAACGTCTTCTACCGGATAAAAATTAATTTTTGACATAGATAAACATTTTCTCTAATCAAAATAGGTTTCTATGTCAATATCATAAGAAAATCAAGAACACTTCTAAGAAAATAAATTGCATATCACAGTTTTATTTTTAAACTAAAAAGGATTTCTTAAACAATAATAATAATAATAATATCAAACATTGTTTTCAAAATTATTCATCATCATAAATCATTTACTAAAAATCAGTTTTTGATTAGTAATAACAGTAACAACTTTACCATAAAAATCAATATTTTAATTTACAGACATAAATGTTGCATCAAAAAGTCATCATTTCAAAATCAAAACTTTTATCAAATTGAGTTAGAGAGAAAGTAAAAATATTAATATATTATTTTAATAAGTCAAATTCAAAGGTAGAGATGACATACTAAAATTTGAAAGAAATCAAAGCAATTTATTTGCACAACCATAGACTACCGAAATCGATTTTCCTTCTTTCTTTCGTCGTGGCTGCATTGATATTTCCTTCCCCTCTCTCGCACACTATTTAGGATTCATTATTCCTTTTTCTTTTTTTTTTTTCTAACCTACTAGCTATTAACTAGGGACTTATACATTTTTTTTCCTTTCTTGTTAACCTAACCTAATAACCAACTAGATTTATATGGCTTTTCTCACTAACTAACATTTGAGCGGTTAACTAATCTAAAATATCTTTATATTTTTTGTTTTCTAGAAATAGTTAAATTGTGTCATTATTATAAGTACTTTTTTCAAATATTTCACAAGGAAATATTCTATTAAAAAAAATGATTTTCACACAATTTAGCAAAATATTCAGTCAAATTAAAAAAATCATGTCACATACATATATACTTTTCAAAAATAATAATTGAATAAAGAATAAAATAACAACAACCACATTATAAGTTATTGAAAAAAATAAAAATATATTTCACACACTACTAATAATAGAGAAAAATGCGGGTAAAATGCGGGTCTTATATAGTGTATATCCACATATTGAAGTTGAAATAGATGTTAACAAGATGATGGGAGAAATTAAAAGAGTTGTATGAATGAAAAAATGTGCAAAATAAAGTATTCTTGATTCGGAAGCTGGTGAATATGAAATACAAATATGAGAATTCAATGGTAGAGCATATCAGTACTTTTCAAAATACAGTGAATCAATTGACAACGATAGATATTAAATTAGACGATGAGCTGCAAGTGTTGTTATTGTTGAGTTCCTTGCCTGATAATTGAAAAGTCCTGGTTGTGACGCTGACCAATTGAGCTTCAAGTGGAAAGTTGAAAATGTCAATAGTTAAAGAGAGCATGTTGAATGAAGAAGTTTGAAGAAATGAACGTGGGATGATTGGTTCTTCCTCAAAGTAAAAAGCACTTGTTACAGAGTCATAGGGGAGAAGTCAATCTAGACACTTCCATAGACGCGACAATTCAAAAAGTCATAGCAAGTCAAGAAACAAGTCGAGGACTAGAAAAGAAGTTATATGCTATAATTATGGAAAATCAAGTCACATAAAAAGAAATTGAAGGTTCCATAAGAGAGATCAATCAAGGGAAAAAGATGAAGTCAAAGAGAAGAAAAATGATAAAGATACAACAGCAATTGCATCTGTTAGTAATGATAATTCAATAAACCTTGCATGTTAGGATTCAACTTAGACTGTTGATTTGGTTGCCTTATATCATGTTACTCCTAGGCATGATTTCTTATCATCTTATAGTGTCGGTGATTTTGGCACGTAAAAAATGGGAGATGAAGGAGTATGTAAAATTATCGGTATGAGAGATGTTTGGGTTGAAACTGGGATTGGTTGCAAGCTTTAATTGAAGAATGTTAGACATGTTCCTGATATTCGTTTCAATTTGATTTTGGTGAAAGTCTTGGATATTGATGGTTATCACACTTACTTTGGTGGTGGTGGTATATGTAAAATCACCAAAGGGTCTTTAGTGGTCGCAAATGAGCAAATTTCTACTTCTCTCTATAGGATGCCTACAAAGCTACGCAAGGAAGAAGTGAATGAAATTGAAGATGTCTATTTTGATTTATGGCATATGTGCCTTGGTTACTTGAGTGAGAAATGACTCAACATACTTGAAAAAAAAAAGTTTTCTTCTTGTGAAAGGTACGTCTCTAAAAACTTGCACTCATTGTTTTGCTGGAAACAACATAGATTTTATTTTCATAATACTGGTCCTCGTAGGAAGCAAAATATTCTCGATTTAATTCATACTGATGTTTGTATGATGGATAGTAAATCTCTTGGTGGTGCATTATTTTTTGTAACTTTTATTGACGACCACTCTAGAAAGTGTGGAATTTTCCTTTGAAATCTAAAGACTAGGTACGCGGACTCTTCAAGCATTATCATGCAAGTGTTGAAAGAGAAAAGGGAAGGAAATTGAAATGTGTTCGATCAGATAACAGTGGTGAATACAGAGGTTTGTTTGAAGAGTATTGTAGAGAACATGGAATTAGGCTTGAGAAAACAGTTCCAAAGACACCTTAGCATAATGGTGTTGTAGAGGGAATGAATCGTACGATTAATGACAGAATAATATGTATGCTCTGTCATGAAAAATTATCGAAATCCTTTTGGGGTGAAGCAATGAAAACTGCAATGGATTTTTTTATTAATCTTTCTCCATCTATTCCACTTGATGGTGATGTTCTAAATAGAGCGTGGACAGGAAAAAATGTCTCTTATTGTCATTTGAGAGTGTTTGGGGGCAAATGTTTTGTTCACATTCCAAGAGATGAAAGGTCTAAAAAGGATAGTAAATCCAAACAGTGTGTGTTCGTCGGTTATGGTGGTGAAGAATTTGGTTATAGATTGTGGGATCCGGTTGACAAGCAAATTATCAGAAGCGGAGATGTGATATTTCTTGAAGACCAGACTATTGAAGATTTTGATAAAGTTGAGAAACAAAAACTAAATTCCAGAAGTTCCATTGATGTTGCGCCTAAGCCCCCTACATAAACTCTTATTGATGGGGGAGATATACAGGTAGGTGATGATAATGTAACTGATGATCATGTACCTCCTTATGATGAACACGTTCCAGTTGAGCCACCAGTTGAATTTGGGTTGAGAAAATCTATTAGAGAACGTCAACCTTCTCAGAGATACCCTGCACATGAGTATGTGATGATAAATGATAGTGGAGTGCTAGAGTACTACCGAGAGGCTAATACAAATGTTGATAAAGAAAAGTGGTTGAAGGTCATGCAAGAAGAGATGAATTCCTTGCATGAAAATCACACATTTGAGTTGGTAAAGTTGCCTAAGGGAAAAAAAGCACTCAAGAACAAATAGGTATACGAGATCAAGGCAGAAGAGAATAGTTGTCAACCAAGATACAAAGCAAGATTGGTTGTGAAAGGTTTTAATCAGAGAAAAAGTATTGACTTTGAAGAATTTTTTCAATTGTGGTGAGGATGTCCTCTATTCGAGTTGTGCTTCGGTTAGCAGCTAGTTTGAACCTAGAAGTTGAACAACTTGATGTGAAAACTGCATTCCATCATGGCGATTTGGAGGAAGAGATCTCTATGCAGCAACTAGAGGGTTTCGAATCAAAGGTAAAAAGCAACTGATGTGTAAATTAAAGAAAAGCTTGTATGTGCTCAAGCAAGCACCTCAGCAATGGTACAAGAGATTTAATTCTTTCATGGAGAAACATTGGCACGGTAAAACTACTTTTCACCATTGTGTGTTTGTCAAAAAATTCTCTGATGGTAATTATATTATTCTCTTGTTATATGTGGATGACATGTTGATTGTTGGTCATGACACTAAGAAGATTCAATCTCTAAAGAAAGATTTGAACAAGTCTTTTGCAATGAAAGACTTGGGTCCTGCAAAGCAAATTTTGGGCATGAGAGTTACTCGTGATAGGAAGAATGATAAATTGTGGTTGCCTCAACACAATTACATTTAAAAGATGTTAGAGAGGTGTAACATGAGCAATTGCAAACCTGTTAGTACTCCACTTACTACTCATTTCAAATTGAATTTTGATCAATGTCCTACAAATGAGAAAGACAAAGAAGAGATGAAGAAGGTTTCTTATTCATCCGCAATTGGTAGTTTGATGTATGATATGGTATGCACAAGGCCATTGTTAGTACATCCTCATGAAGTTGGAGTTGTCAGTCAGTTTCTCTCTAATCCTAGTAAAGATCATTGGCAAGCAGTGAAATGGATTCTCATATACCTCAGAGGCACTTCCAAAGTGTATTTATGCTATGGAAGTGTTGAACTTGGGTCGGATGGCTACACAAATGCAGATATGGCAGGTGATCTTGATTCTAGAAAATCTACTTCTGGTTATATGATGACATTTGTCGGGGGAGCTGTGTCTTGGCAATCAAGGTTACAAAAGTGTGTTGCTTTACCCGCTACTGAAGTTGAGTTATTGCAGCAACTGAAGCTTTCAAAGAACTCTTGTCAATGACAAAATTCCTACATGAGTTAAGCCTCAAGAAAGATAAGTTTGTCTTATTCTGTGACACTTAGAGTGCAATCCATCTCAGCAAGAATCCGACTTTTCATGCATAGTCAAAACATATTAAGGTGTGGTATCATTGGATACGAGATGCACTTGAAATGAAGTCATTTTCAATTGAAAAGATTCATACCGATGAGAATGGTTCAGATATGATGACGAAAGTCTTGCCTGTGTCGAAGATGATATGTTGTAGAAAGAAGGTCGACATGGTTGAGGAGTACATTCCTACTTGAGTTGTAAGGGGAAAATTTGTTGGGTAAACTCACTCCTTAAGTGAAACCCACCAATTTTACTAGTATTATTATTATTATTATTATTAGTAATATTATTATTGTTATTATTATTAAAGAAAGAAAAGAATAGAAAAAAGGAATATGTGTTTTATTGGGCTTGACCCATGTAAAGAAGAAAAAAAAAAGGCTATGAAAAGAATTAAAACAGAGCCACACAGTAACAAGAAAAATAAGGAAAAAAGAAAAAAGAAAAGTTGTGACGACAAAGTAACAAGAGGAGAAGAAGGAAAAAAATTAGTTATGATGATAACATTTGTGTAGCAAACTTGCTCCGTTTGGTCTACAATTTTAATATGTTATTTTTACCACTGAGTTTGTTCTTTTGATATGTCGTGTTAGTAGTTTTGTTTTATCTGAGAGTTACTTTAGAATACCCACTTTAGTGGAAGATTGTGGTTATTTGTTTGGTTTCCACATTTTTTGGTGATGGCTATTGTTGATTAACGTTCCTAGTGTTACTATGAAGACTCTGATGTACCAATTAATTATTATAGTGGAAGATTTTACTGTAATAGGTCTCTTGGTTTTTATTCTCAATATGAGAGAAGTTTTTTCTACGTTAAAAATTGTATTTATCTCATATTTAATTTTTTGTCAATTACTGCACAGATAAGAGAAAAATATTCCGTATTATTGAGATAATTATCTTTAATTTTTCCCCAACAACATGTAACTACACTTTTTAGTCACAATTATTGTTGAATTGTTAGTTTCCTTATACCTTCCACCTTTATCATAATTCATAATTAATTTTGTATGTGTTACTAACAAGTCTTGACCCTTGGTTATTACTGGCAGCGTTGATCAGCGTTCATTTATTTTATAAGAAATCAAATTTTTAGTGTAGGAATAAACAAATCATTGATAAATTTAAACAACCCTTTCTTAAATCTATATAATGTAATCTTTTCATAGGAGTTTGCGCTCGAACCAATGTATGCATCAAACTGATTAAAATGAATGAGTTTACTTTATGAACTTGTTATTCAACAAGTAAAAAGATTATTTAAACTTGTGATGCAGAAACCTCAATATCTAAAGTGCCAAAAGTTATTCTCATATTAAAATATATCATTCACTTACAAAAATTGAAATCAAGAAAAAAAAATCAATAACGAAGTTGTGAGCTTATTTAATTAATATTTAATATAATTTAAATTTTTAACTTTTTGACACTAGTGTTTTCTAAAGGCATTGGTAACACTCATTTGAGGTTACCTATGACCAATGTAAGCCGTTAAAAATCACTTATACCTTTTAGGCATGCTTTGACGGTCAAAAATATTGACAGCATCGTGTCCGTCAATGCTAATTTCTAATAAATATGTAATTTTCTGTGTATAAAGTTTTAGAGAATATTATTGAATAAATCATTAAATTGTTCCTTGAAATTGTAAGGATCAGACATTTATATTTTTAAAATTTAAAAAGAATCAAATAACACCTTAAAATTAAAGGACGTCAGACAATATAGTTTATTTGTTAGTTTGTTTCGTTAATGAGGTTGACGTGGACGTTAGCGGCTTATATGTTGAGTGCAGCTGTTAGCCAACTCATTGTCACGTAAGAAATGGACTAATTTGCCTGATTTTGAAAATACGAGGAGCAAATTTGCCTGAATTTGAAAACAAAATTGAAACTCATTTAAAAAAAAATTGAAACTCTGTCATCATTGCAACTGTAACATGTTCATCTATATAATCCATTCTTGTTCTTCTTCCATAATTTCACATCTTCTTCTTTTAGGAACCTTTATTTGTGTAATCAAATCTTCTTTCTCTTTCATGGTGTTCAAATCATAGAAAATGAAAGAATAAAAAATCACTTATTCTTCTTTCTCCATGCGTGAAAGCTTGAACTCAGTGATTCTCAAATGTCATTGTGAAATAAATCTCGATGTTAGAGTTGTTGCAACTAAAAATAAATTTTGAAGATAATTTTTCCATGCAGCTTCTCTAATTTTTTCCAAATGATATATATAATTGCAACTTCTTTATATCATCCAAAATATATTAACATCCATCAAATATGTGTCAAATACAACATCTAAATGATTTCAAAATAAAGATTAATAAGTGCAATTACATCATTCAAAATATAGAAAAACATCAACAACACAAAACACATGATTCAAAATGTTTCATTTTTCGATTTCTTCATTCTTCAAATGTTCACTCTTATGTTTATTACCTTGGATTTGGAGGTTGCATCGACGGATTAGGAATGAAATACATTAAGTATATTTCGTTTGTTCTTGAACTAGACTTAGGAAATGACACTCTATTGACTGGTGGTCCAAAAACTAGTCCTGTCATGGGTGGTGGTGGTGGTGCATTCATGAGTGGTGGTGTAGATCTTATGATGGGTTGTGGTGCATTCATGAGTGGTTGTGTGACCATTATACAAAACCTACCAGGGTATATAATTGGTCAGCTAAGTCCATATGTTTTAACCTGCAAAAATAAGAATCAATATACACAAATCAGTCCCTAAAATTGCCCACTTACTAGCAATTTGGTTTCTACATTCACATTAAAAATTGCAATACAGTCCTTGAGTTATTATTCCTTTTTTTTTTTCTTTTCTGATTCTTAATGTATTTCCTTGGACAAGTATTTCTTGGGACAACACTTGATTTTCATGATAGTGAAAGTGGTATTTCAGTTGGGCTTTGTCCCTCTTGTGCCTCAGTTTGGGGGAAAAAATTAGAGAAATTTGAGAAATCAGTGAGCAAACTTTGAGATAACAGTAGAAAAAAATGGAAGAGAAAATTGGGGAAAAGGGGAAACGAAAATGGGGAAAAGGAGAAACGAAAATGGAGAATTTACCTTTATCAAATGAATAGAATTCTATTCCAATGTTCTTTTTAGTTGCAACAACTTCAATAACAATTTTTATTTCACAATGACATTTGAGAATCATCGAATTCAATTTTTCACCCATAGAGGAAGAGGAATAATTGGTTTTTTATTCTTTCATTTTCTACAATTTCAAAACCATGAAATAAGAAGAATAATGAATTATATAAGCGAATGTTCTTAGAAGAAGAAGATATGAAATAATTGAAGAAGAACAAGAATATGTTATATAGATGAAAATGTTATTGTTGCAATGACAACAAAGTTTCAATTTTTTTTTTAAATTTGAGTATCAATTTTATTTTCAAAATTAGGGCAAATTAGCCATTCTCTTACATTGCAATGAGTTGGGTAGGTTCGCCACATAAGCAGTTAACGTCCTCGTCAATCTCATTAATAGAGAAAACTAACACATGGACTATATTGTTCGATGTCTTTTAATGTGTGCCATTTATTCATCACTAGCACAGTGAACATGTATACAAACACACTTTGCATTCAAGCATATATAATATCGTTAGAAAGTTCCCTTGCCTCGATGACGCTTAATTACATAAGCTACTTACGCTATGCTAGCATAACCTATCCGACGATTCCAATGATGCCTCTCAATTTCTTTATACCTTAAATCAATCAATTGACTTAATCAATACAAGTTTCTAAAACCACACCCAAATGAATCCTAGGTTCGGCCACTATTCAAATCAATTAGGGTTTGACTTTCTCTTAGATTTTCTTACCTAATTAGGTTTGCTAACTTCGACTTTGGTTTAGCTACTTTGGCGAAAGTAAATTTCAAAACACTTATGCCACACTTTGAAAATATCCAAATTATTTTTCAAACTTATCGAAGTTCAACTCAAATATTTGTATTTAACAACTTAGGACAAAATATTTTCTTAACAAAATCGATCGAAAACAAACATACTCACACGGTTTGAAATTTTGATTAAATCATCAATCAACTTCACAAATTTCAACACTTTAATATTTGAAAAACTAGTAGAAAGCTTGTATCAAGAAATCTTAACTAAAATACTCGAATACTAAAAGTTCCAATATTCTAACTACTCAAAATCATGATTTTTCAAGGTTCTTTTCATATTTTTCTAAAACTTCCAATTTGACATTTTAGAAACCTTAATCTTTATCAAATATGCTTTGTATATAAACTTTTATACAAGAACCACCTTTTCTCATCAACACAATATTTCACAAGTTCACAATTTTCTTTTAAGGCTCCAACTAAAAACTTCATTCCTAGTAAAACCACATATAAAAACCCAAAATTATATTGAATCATTGTTTTTCAAAACAGTTAAATATTTCTTCAACTTCAAATTTTAGCATAAAATTGACATCTTTATTATAAAAAATCAAAACTTTCAGTTTCAAAACTTATGATTAAAACTTTGTTCATAAAGTAAATATTTATCCTTCAAACCTTTTTGATATACAAAGCTTGAACCCTTATTTTATTTAAATATGAACTACTCTCAAAGCCATAAAGTTTGAAACTTTGTTTCTCAAAGTTAAATCGCTTCATAAAAATTTGAAATTTAATATTAAAGACTAAAACTTTTTTGTTCTAACTATAAATATGGAAACCTTGTTTTCACAAAAATCCCAGAGATTGAACGTTTAACACCTTAATCACAAAACCAACTTAAAACCAACATTTAAACAAAATTTTGAACTCTCTTTTTATATATAAATACAACTCGGCTAAAATCCATTTTACTCATCAAAGTCTTTCAAATAATTTTCCAAATCCAAATCTAGTTTAAAACACCTTAAATAATCAAGGACAACAATTCATATTGTTTCAAATTTTAAACGACTCAAAATTTTAATTTATATCACCATTAAAAATAACAAGAGTATATTTTCCTTACTTCTTTAAAGTTCATAAAATTTCTACCACTCAAATACTTTTGAATTAAAACAAACCACAACAGTTCATTTACCAATTTATTCAAAACTTATTCCAAATTTTTTTTGCCATGACCTTTTTGTTTATGTCTATTTCCCTTAAAAATTTCAACACAACAAACATAAATATTCAGAATTCTGCCACCGCTAACTCGGTGTCAACTTGATTCATTTTTTAGAGGCTCAAGGAGCTAACTACATAAACATAAGGAATTATACAATTTACTTTAAGGTTACATTACTCAAGAAAACTCAAATTTCCAATACACAATTTAAAGAAAACTAATCAATTTTGTTTTTTAATTCATCCACTTACTTTAAAATCCTCATTTCACAACTTTGAGTTTTTTTTCTTTCAAAATACATCACTTTGGTCCCCAAACACATTAACATCTAGTTATCATTTATATTAAAAAAATATATAACCAAGCACACTCACAAAAGTCTTCTTAACTTTTTTAATTCAAACCACTTCGATAAAATTTCTATTGTCAGTTCAAACTCATTTATTTGAAAACAACTAATTATGTTATTCAAACACATACAAAAATCAAATTTTCACATTATGACATATCACATTTGGCCTTAGTAAATTTTTTGGGAGTTTAGTTTCATTTTTTGTTATTCAAGTCACTAACTCCTCTCATTTCAATATTAACAAAGCAGTGAAGCAAAAAAAAAAAAAATCACTTTCATTTTATTCCCTTACTTAAAGTTTTTGATTTTTGAAAGAAAAAGAACTGAAAATGTTTCTTTTAACTTCCTAAACACTAATAACAACCATAGTAGTGATAAACAAGCAAGATTAAAGCTCAAACCTTAAAAAAATAAATATAACCATTTTCCCTAATATATGCATGCTTACGGGTTTGAGAGAAATGAGAGGAGAAATGGCTACCACAACTAGTGATCCTTAGCTCTTTGAAATCCTCTCAAATAGTGAAACAACTTTTTAGTTGGAGGTTTTGTGATTGGAGGTTTCTAAGTTGCTCAAAAAATAAAGAAGAAGGTTTGGGTTTGGAGAGAAATGAGAAAAGATGTGTTTGAAAATTAAAAGAAAATGGTAGTAAGATGGCGATGGTGGCCATGAATTGCTTTTGTAGGGAGGGAAAATTATCTCAATTCCAAATTATTTTCCAAAAATTTATAATAACAAAAGTTTAATCCTACAATCTCACAATTATCCTTTATGAAACTTAGTCATAATCACATCACTCACTTCTTGATCTACTTTAATAAAAATATGTACTCTCGTCCCAAAATAATTGACAAATGAATTTAACATTAAATGTAAAACCTATCACCATGTGTCTTGAATATGGTAATAATTTCGTACGTTTTAATAAAATAGAGGCAATCCATTTTAAACATCATAAGTATCATCACTTAAATGACTTGTAACTATACAAAACACATAGTTTACAAGTACTTTTCAGTGTACCAAGTAGATTAAAATTACAGCCTTAGCATATATTAAAGTGTAAGGAATTATCCTCTAATATATCGGAATTATACATCATGTAATTCAAAGTACATTCTAAAAATGAAGTCATCCTCCGATATTTCAATCCAGCCATTAGCTTCTCTTATCTCCTATAATATTTAAGAAAATAGAGGGTGGAATAATAATTTTAGTGAGCTCTTAAAAAAAGGGAGGGGCAGTTTGAAATTGTTTTCTCAAAAACAATGAAAACTTAACATTAATATGAAGTATTTTATTAGCCATAAGCCAAATATTTAAAATATGATCTTTTCTTTAAGTAGAAAAACGTATTCTCTTTCTTTTCTTTATTTAGAAAAGCTTTCTGATTTTCATTTCCTTTTTAATTAAGGAAAAACTTACTGATGTCCATTTCCTTTATAAGGAAAGGCTTTATGGCCTTAATTTCCTTTTTAATTAAGGAAAAGCTTACTGATATCCATTGCCTTGATAAGGAAAAGCTCCTCCAATCACCCAGATGGTTGGAGTCTGTTGCAAAGATGGTTTGACCATGACCCTAATTGGTGTCCCAATTGTTTTACCTTTACCCATTGTTTCATGCCTGAAACAAAGCTAAAATGTCCCATCGTGTGCTTGGACCATGAATGCCAAGACTTAATGGATGCAATGCATATGTAATGTTATGTATGCAATGCATATTTCATCAATATGA
The DNA here is from genome assembly GCA_037974735.1 of Cicer chorassanicum. Classification (NCBI taxonomy): domain Eukaryota; kingdom Viridiplantae; phylum Streptophyta; class Magnoliopsida; order Fabales; family Fabaceae; genus Cicer; species Cicer chorassanicum. The sequence continues at coordinate 37,682,952 of JBBPBP010000003.1, read as the reverse complement.
TCAACGCAACAATTTAATCAACTCAACAAGGTAATAGAACTAGAAGGTAACTTAACTTCAATCATTCATCAAGAAAATCCTTTGGTTATGATCAGGAAGCTTGGAGGTGTTCTGTGTTTTAAAATGCGCATTATGATCAAGAAGGTTGGACTAGACGCAACATGATCAAAGGAAGCTTGGATCATGGGCAATGTGATCTAAGTCATTCTTGGATTAAAAGTTGCATGGTCAAAAGCATTTTGAATAGAGGCATCATGATAAGAGTCATACTTGGATTAGAGGCAGCTCAGTTAGATGAGAGTTTGGATCAGAGGTAGCTCGATCAGAGGAATACTTGGACCAAAGGCAACTTAGTCAGAGGAAAGTTTGGACCAGAGGCAGCTCGGTCAGAGGAAGATTTGGACCAGTGGCAGCTCGGTTAGATGAAAGCTTAGACTAGAGGCAACTCGGTCAGAGGAAACATAATCAAAGGTAGCTGGGAGAAATTAGAATCAGAGGCAGCCACAAGAAACATAATTAGAGGCAGCTAAAGGAAACAAAATTAGAGGCAGCAAGAGAAAACATAATCAGAGGCAGCTAGAGAAAACAGAACTAGAGGCATCAAGAGAAAACAGAATCAGAGGCAGCCAGAGAAAATAGAATCAAAGGCAGCTAGAGAAAACATAATCATAGGCAGCTAGAGGAAAACAGAATCAGAGATAGCCAGAGGAAACAGAATCAGAAGCAACCAAAGGAAATAAAATCAGAGGCAGCCAAAGAAAATAGAATTAGAGGCAGGCAGAGAAAACAAAACCAGAGGAAACATAATTAGAGGCAGCCAGAGGAAAACATAATCAGAGGCTAAGATTGAACATAATTAGAAAAACACATTAGAGGCAAAACTGATCAAAAATAGGAAAACGCATCAGAGAGGGTTGAGGGAAAGCACATTAATTCAGCAATTCGCACATCACAATTAACCCCCATTTCTTAAATCTTTAACGCATCATAATTATCACACAAACATATGCAGAATGAATGATTTTAAAAGAGTGAAATGCAGTTTTTATCATTTTCTATATGTTAAACCTCAGAGTTTTCCTCAATCTCAGATTTTAAGGAACCTATTATTTCAAACCCATAAAATCATTTCAAATCAGTAAAATAAACTAAAATCAAACTCATAAGCCACATGCAAAATGCGAAATCAGTTATAGAAAAGAACTCACAATTTTCTAAGGAAATTCCTCTTCGATTTGAGCTGATTTGGGGAAGTTATCTACTATATCAACTCTCAATTTCTTCAGTCTTCGCTCCTTGCTCCAATTTCTTTGGAGTTTTTCCTGGTTGTTCTTCAATTCACCTGAGTACAATTTGGACGATTACTGAAGATTGAGGGCTGGAAACATACATGCAAGGGCTCGGGACAAGTTTGGAGAACTTTAGCGAGCTACTGTGTTTGGAAGATTTTGGAGAGAATGGGGAAGACGATGAACAGTAATAAATGTTGGTGTTTCTTTGTAGAATGTTACTTTTTGGAAGTGTCTATTTGGAATATGAGAGAAATGAAAGTGGAAGATGAGTTAGTACATGTGAGTGAATGAGAAAGAGAGAGAAATAAAGGTGGCATGTTATCTCTTTGCCACTTGGACTTGTCAACACTACAACTTTCCTATTCTACCTTTGATCCTAAATTATTATTACTAAAAACACAGCATTAACAATTAATAAAATTCTTGTAATTCTAATTAGTACTTAAATCTTATAAATATTTCTAAGGTAGTCAGAAGGTTGTTACAGTAATGCGCGACGTCATAAAATATTTGTCGATAATAATCCTCTATAATTCGATTAAATTATTCTCTGATAGATAATTTTAACCAAATCTCCGAAAATATTTTCCAAATATTTTACAAATCCATCACTTCTCATCTAATCCTTCTTACACAAGTCATTCTAGTACACACACAAAAAGGATTAGTGGGGTGGCTCATTTTAGTCCTTACAAAGTCTTACTACATAATAAACAAATATCTAGATGTTTTCACTATTCCTTCATTAAAGTATTAATACTCTAGACAAATATTTAGATATTTTGTGCCTTTAAGTCACCTCATTTCACTTAGTTTTCAAGTTCATTCTTAAACGAGTCGCATAAGACTCACGAATAAATTTTTCGGTAACATAAAAATTACAAAATAATTCTACTAACAAAAACTTTTCAAAATTTTTGCGAATACATTTTTATCCGACAAATTTTTTGTTTCTTAGCTTTGAAAAATATAGTGAGGTCAAATTCTCATTATATTCGATATATAATGCTTCCATTTAAATTTTGGTGGCATTTAGAGTCTGTTAAAATTTAAACAACGGGTATATCTTGAAAGTGCAAACACGAGAAGGGGGTTGAGATGTGTTTGACTAAGTAGATAATTTTTTCATTATTTGATTAAATTGGTTTAGACTTGATGATTTACTTGGAGTAGAAGTAATAACAAAACTAAAGAGTGGAGGAATAAAGTGACACAAATAATTTATACTGGTTCACCACTACCAACCAAGTCTTCTGCACACAATCTTACAACCCCAGATTGTTTAAGGCACACTAACACCACTATCGGGTTTGAATACAAAGGTTTGGAACTTGATTGGTTTGCTTATAACAAAACAAATTTGATACAATGATTTTCCACACTCTAAGAAAAACACTTACAATATATTTCTTATTCGAACAAGTGTTTCTCTCTTTGAACTCTAAGATGGATTTGGAATTTTGAGCTTGACTTCTTCTACACTTTTCTGATTTTTCAATTATCTTCTTCTTCAACCTATTTTGAGCTTGTTTAGAACTCATATATCATGTTGGAGGAATGCTCTCCTTCTTTCTCTATGTCTCAAATAACTTTTCTCTTCCTATTTCTTTTCTATCGTTTCAAAGAAACTGTTAAGTTTTCTTCCACTCTTTTCTTTCATTTTCTCTCAAAGCTATTTTATCTTTTTCCTCTTCCTTTTCTTTATTTTTCTCTCAAGCCTTGCTTCTCTACTTTTCTTGCCACTTTTGCATATCCATTTTCATAAAGATATTTTACATACTCCGGATCTAATACAAAATCTCTAATATATCCATGATATGATATGCTTTTTTTTTTCTCGTGATCCTCATTTTTATATTCTACACGTCTTTCCTCATTTGCATACCTCCTATCATTCATCTCAAAATCTCTTTCCATCCTTATTTTTTCCATATCTCTCTTGTCATACATCATTTCCTCCTCACCATAATCTTTATATCATGTTTCTTTTTCTCTATCTCTCATTGCATACCTCATTTCCTCTTCATCGTAATCTTTATATCTTCTTTATTTATCTATCCTTGCATACCTCATTTCTCCCTCATCATAATCTTTATATCTTCTTTCTTTTTTCTCTATCTCTCCTATCATACCTCATTTCCTCACCATCATAATATTGATATCTTCTTTCTTTTTTCTCTATCTCTCATATCATACCTTATTTCCTCCTCGTCATCAACATGTTACAAGTAAAACAAGTTAAAAAGAAAATAACAAACAAAAAGAACCTTTCCACTCAACTAAGTGTTTACACTCTTGAATTTGTCACTCGCGTTTCACTCAATTTAGAATTTTCCTATGATGTTCACTCTTTCCTCTTTCCACTCAAACTCTTTTTTCAAGTTCTTAAAAAGAACTCAAGAAAGAATCCAAATCAAAGAATCCAAACACAATGCAACAAATCCACAAAAGCTATCAATAAGAGTTACAAGAAGAAAAACTCTAAGACAAAACAAAGAGAATTTAAAATGACAAACAAGAAAAAACTAAGCAAAGGAAGACCACTCAAATAGATTATCCAAGAACCAACTCAAGAAAGATTAGAACAAAACAACTAAGTGATTCAAATATGTGAGTGGCACAAATATGTGGGAGGTTAGGTACTAAGACAAACAGGCAATGACTAATAAAGGCAAAGATAATGCAAAAGTGACATATTTATCAAAGTGTCCAAATTCTGGAATTTTAATTTTTTTTTTTAAATGATTTTTTTTTCAATAAGTACTTTTGAGCATAATTACTCTCATTTTTGTCTGCATATTTGAATTCCTCTCATTTTTCTAAACAATTTAGGCTTTTTAATTTTCATAATTGAACATTTATGGAAGAAATAACATACAAAAACAAGTTTGCAAGTGAAATTTTGGATCAAACAATTGCAATTGAAGAAGATGATGAAATCCATATTTCGAAAACAACAGTACAATACTGGAAATTTCACCAAAATATCAGCTTATAATCACCCAAATAAACCTTCATACACATATTATAACACTTATTAACAACAAAAAACTCAAAATTTGGAACAAAATGAAACTAAAATTTCAATATCTCAAGAATACAAAACACTAAAATTAAAACTAACGACAAAGATTACCACTTGGTGATAAGCTATGAATACCACATGTTGTGGATTTGAATTCTTCTATATGAGATTGGACATCTAACCAAGTGGTTTCTTGGAACAAAGTAGCAAATGAAAGGGAAAAAATAACAAAACATGGATTAAGTTGAGAAGATGTAGAAGACGCCACAACCAATGATGATTGATAATTCAATGAGGATTCGCCACAAAATGATAAGGACCTCAAGAGCATGAAGATGGTCCATATTTTAATAAATTAAGATGAACTTTGTTTATTTTAACTTGATTTGTAATAATTCTTAGTTTGCTTGTATTTGAAATTGTAATAGTTTTCATTTAGATTTAGTTGATGTCATGTGTAAGTGAACAGGATATGCTTCCTTACATTTAGTTTATTTTAGAAAAAGTACGATGTAAACGGCTTAGAGAATAATGTAATATATGGTCCATTTAGGTTTAGAGATAGTCGTACAGTAAAATATGCATTTGTAACCTCATTTGAGATATGTTTGACTTGTTTGAGTGCATTTGTTTAATTTGTAAAAACATAATTAATTAATTGTAGTTAATTAATTATAAAAAGTTAAAATAGTAAGAATACATTGTTTAATAAGTCTTTTTTCTATTGATGCATTCTTAGACTAATTGTTTAGGACGATTGATGAAATTAGACTAATTTTGCATCATGGAGGAAAATTTGAGAGAGATGAGAGTAGACAACTACAATATGTCAATGGTAAAACTGATGCGAATGAAAGAATTAACTCAGATGAAATCGAATTGTTTTATCTTGTTGAAATGATCAAAGAAATTGGAAAATATGGTAGCATTTCACGAGTTCAAAAATATGGTAGCATTTCACGAGTTCAATGATTGAGACGAAACAAAGAGAATTTGTATCATGAGTTAGGACCTATATTTTGTGATAATATATGTCACTTGGTTTACTTTACCCAATCCCTCTTTATAAAACCCAAGATCAAGACATTAATTTGTCTAGTTTACAATTTGTCCTATTTTGCTTGTAAGTAATTAAACTTTAGGCAACATTTTGCCAGCTAGTTGCAAATTTTAGGGAGTTTTTTTCTAATGGATTAGAAAATTCAGGGAGCATTTTTCCTTTAAGTAATTTAAATTACGGAGTATTCCGCCTAATTGTTTAAACTTTTGTAGGGAATCGATGATGGACATGGAATCAGACCACCATCAAAGGTTAACACCACCTCCACTCAATGGACCAACATGAATTCTTGTTATGTTATTTGTTTGCTTTATTCTTTCTGAATTAACACCACCATCTATTTTTTTGACCAACATATTAGGGATTAGAATTTTAGGGAAAGAAGTGATTTGGGTGATGCAATTTCTGAATTTGTTGATTTTCTGATTTGAGTATTTAGGGATTTATGAATATATGGAAGAAAATAATTAGAGAAGAAGGAATAGCAATTGAACTCTTTATTGTGCGTATTAATTGTCAAAATATTCCTTATGATGTGGCTCATTGATGGAGGGAGCATTTTGATTGACTTCAGACAAAATGGGGGAGTTTTTTGATGTAAAGTAAATTTAAGGGAGGATTTTGATCAGCATTTACTATTTGAGGGAGCGAATTGATGGTTTACTCAAAAAATTAGAGAAGATGATGAGTCAAGTACCATAACTTATGGGCACAGCAGAGCAACTAGTGCCGATCAATGAAGAATCAAGAGACACACAAAGATATGTTCATATGAGCGTTTGTGGTATGGTTTGGATCAATTTTGAGGTAAAACAAACATCGATCTAAATATAAAATTGCATGCGGTTCAGTTAGTTTAGATGACACGCTTAAAACAAATTTGATTCGATCGATCCGATCCAATTGCAAGCGGTTTAATTTAGATCGGTTTGTAGTATCTAAATAACAATTATAAAATAAATAATATAATATTAAACATAATATTATAAAAAATACAGTAAAATAGTAAGTTTGAAGCAAAATATAAAATACTAAAATTTAACATTACGAAATAATAACTATCCATTATGTTTAAAATAAATGAAATAAAAAAAGATTAAATTAAACTAATAAGTATTATTAAAAAAATAAAAATAAAAACCAACACACAATATATGAGTTTAATATACTGTAGTAATAAATATAAATACATATTAAAAAAAATTAAAATGCGATACGATCCATACAGTTTTCATAAAACAACATAAGAAAATATCAATTTTATACAATTTTAATTTTTTTAGAACGGTTTATGATTTTATTTTAGATCTATGGTTAGTCAAGTTTGTAATTTGAGTCTTTCAACTCTGTATATTCATAACTCCGCTTCTACAGTTCTGTACCATTGTTTTTAATATTATTATGTTTTTTATATTTTAACATTTTCACTAAATTCTATTATCAGTTTTGAGTGCTTCATGTCAAAATTCAATAATTTTGTTATAGCTTCTTTCTTGATAGTATTTATTATTTTGGAGGTTTTTGCTGTGTGAGATCCTTAAATTTATATTTTTAGTTAATTTTTATTTGGCTCGTTGTTATATTTTGGATATGTTGCGCATGCTCATAGGTTCTTAGGGGTGAAGTCCGCCATTGCCTAAATTTTTTAATTCTATAAAGATAGATATATTCACAATAATATTTATGTATTAAATATATTATATATATTGAATATTCTATTACTTTACACCAATTAAGAAGTGTTGTTTTGGATTTCAAAAAAATTTGAAAAAACAATTTATGCCACCGATAAGATTACTGGGTTGAGTCGCGGACTAGGTCGCTCTCTTTAAGACGTTTCGAGGCACTGCCCAAAGGTGCAAGGCAGACTATCAACCACGAAGTCCCCAGGATAAAACAGCCCAGATCACTGTACGGAGTTCTACTGCACTGCAGAAAACCGTTCGAATTACACCCTCAATATGGCAGTCTAACGAATGGCACGAAGACCACTCAAGAAAAAAGAAGAAGTAGAAGTAAGAACGGGGGAAGAAGAGAGAAAAGCCTCAGAATCGGAGTGCTTTTGGTGCAAGTTTTCAAGTGAGGAGAGTCCTCTATTTATAGAGGAATTTCGTAACTGGATCAGAGAAATTGGTGGATCCATCAGAGCGCTCCTGTTGACCGATCCAAACCTGAACTTCTGGAAACGTGTGCTCCAAAACCGCTGCCCACCCAAAACGTGCGCCTTTGACTTCCTGAACTTGCGCTAGGGTTTTTGACTCTGAATAATGACCGGGCAATAGCAGTTACGTGGCACCTAGAGTCAGGGATTTGACCGGGCAAATAGGAAGGACTGAAACAGATCATTAGGTAGATTCGGTGGAGGGCAGTTACGTAATTAACGCAACATTAAGAGATCAAACGCAAGCATTCAATTTTCAAAATTAATTAAATAATTTTTAATTTTCATTAAAAAATAATAATACACCACAAGACCAAAGCCAAAGCCAAAGCCAAAGCCAAGGCCCAGGCCCAGGTCGGGCCGGGCCGAGCCGAGCCGAGCCGAGTCGGACGGCGGCGGCGGCGCGCGCGTGTTTGGTGGTCAACTTTGCTTGCGTTCTCCCTCCTTCACAAAATTGGGGTACCCCTTGGGGCACACCCCAATGTACATACCTTCACCTTATATACCCTTCCAAAGTGTGGTATCCCTTCTATGTGGGACTTCTCATTTTTTCAATTCACAACCACACTAGTTCATTAATGTCACCATTAATACCAACAGTTCCATCAATAATTATTCATCATTTCCAACAATCCCCCACTTGAATTTAAAAAAGAGAGGTTTCAGAAGTAGCGTCAAACGCTTCTATAAGATTGTACATAAACAAAGGTGTCGCTTGACTTGAACCTTTGCATAGTAAGTAAGATTCAGATTCAACAAGAGTGACTCGTAGTTTTGAACTCTATCTCTGACATCAAACTCACACACAACCTTTTCATAGGGTGTATTCTCAAAAGCCCGTGCATTTAAGGCCATGCACGTATATCCCAGTATAGTGAACGCTCTAGGAATTTTGCCTCGAAATTCCATAGGAAGCGGCCCCCACTTCCACATTCACATAGGTGAGTCTATCAAGAGTACTCCTGTAGCTAGGTACTCCACTCCACATAGAGTATAGATCTCATTAAGAGTTTCTATTATCTCATCCTTATATCGCTTCAGGAGTCATGCTTCTCTCATAAATACATAGCATGTTCATCTCATATCACTATGACTTGGTATTACCCATTGAACCTAATTCTTGGGATCTCCAGTCTTTTAGGTCGGGTTACCATCATAAGTGACTCATTGATCTATAGGCAATAGTCCCATCCTTTTGGATGTATTTAGGACTTTCTCTCTAGCTAATCATTTCGTCAAAGGATCTGCTAAATTATCATCAGTGCGTACATGATCCACTAATACAGCTCCTTTAGAAAGTAATTCTCTAATTGTGCTGTGCTTACGACGTATTTGTCGTCTCTTACCGTTGTAATAACGGTTCTCAATTTTTGCAATAGTTGCGGTACTATCGCAGTGGATCAACACAGCTGGTAAAGGTCTTTCCCATAACGGGACCTCAGCTAGCAAGCATCTCAACCAGCTTGCTTCTTCACTAGCAGTAGCTAGTGCTATCATTTCAGACTCCATAGTGGACTGAGCCAATATCGTCTGTTTCTTCGATTTCCAAGATACTGCACCACCGGCTATACAGAAAATATAGCCACTGGTTGCTTTGGAATCATCCGATAAGGTGTTCCAATCAGCATCACTGTATCCTTCAAGAACAGCAGGAAATCTTCGATAATGTAATTCGAGACTCATGGTCCTTTTAAGGTATCTCATGACTCTTTCAATAGCGTGCCAATGCTCCATACTAGGTCTACTAGTAAACCTGCACAATAATCCCACGACATAGGCAATGTCGGGTCTAGTACAATCAGTGGCATACCTGAGGCTGCCAATGATGCTCGCATATTCAGTTTGTCTAACACTTTCACCAGTGTTCTTGAAAAGTTTCACACTTGGATCATATGGTGTGCAAGCAGGTTTACAGTCAAAGTAATTATATTTCTTTAGGATCTTTTCAACATAGTGAGATTGATCCAAAGAAATTCCCTCCTCTGACCAAGTAATCTTTATTCCAAGGATTACACTCGCTTCTCCGAGGTCTTTCATATCAAAGTTGTTACTTAACAGTGATTTCACATTGTTGACAGCATGAATGTTTGAACCAAATATGAGTAAGTCGTCTACGTAGAGACATATGATAGTGCAAATGCCATTTTCAAACTTGTAATAAATACATTTGTCACTTTCATTCACTTTAAACTCATTCGACAAAATCAGGTTATCAAATTTTTCATGCCATTGTTTAGGAGCTTGTTTAAGACCATATAGAGACTTATCTAACTTACAGACCTTGCTTTCTTGCCCATGTATCACAAAGCCTTCAGGTTGTTCCATATAGATTTCTTCTTCTAGGTCACCATTTAAAAAAGCTGTTTTTACATCCATCTGGTGTATCACCAGGTTATGAATAGCCGCAAGTGATATGAGCACCCTAATGGATGTTATTCTAGTGACAGGCGAAAAAGTGTCGAAGAAATCTATATTTTCTCTTTGTCTAAAACCTTTGGCTACAAGGCGTGCTTTGTATTTATCAATTGATCCATCGGGTTTTAGTTTCTTTTTCAAAATCCATTTACAACCTATAGGTTTGTAACTAGGAGGCAAGTCCACTAAGTGCCAGGTCTTGTTAGACTCTAGGGAATCCATTTCATCGTTGATAGCTTCTTGCCATAAATCTGCATCCAAAGATGACAAGGCTTGCTTGAGATTCGCAGGATCCTCTTCTAAGTTATAGGCCATATATTCAGGTCCATAATCTTTAGCAACTCTCACTCTCTTACTCCTTCGAGTTTCTGTTTCGTCTTGTTTGTTGCTTTCAGGGCTTCTTATCACAGGAGCTTGTCTAGGTTCGCCGCCCCCACTATTTCTCGATTTGAAAGGAAATTTATTTTCATAGAAGTCAACATCATTTGATTCTATGATTACTTTAGCATTTAGGTCGTAAAACCTATAAGCTTTACTGTTTACCGCATACCCAATGAATACACATTCATAGGCTCTACTAGCGAGTTTAATTCGCTTGGGATCGGGGATTCTGACATAAGCCAGACAGCCCCAAGTTCGAAGATAAGACAAGTTGGGTTGTCTTTTCTTCATTATCTCATAGGGAGATGTTTTGTTTTTAGATTTAGGGACTCTATTCAAAACATAGCAAACAGTCAAAATAATTTCCCCCCACTAGTGAGAGGCAGCACCAGAATTAAGCATAATAGTAACAACAAGTTCAGTAAGAGTTCTGTTCTTTCTTTCAGCTTTACCATTCATTTCAGGGGAATATGGAGCAGTAGTTTCATGTATAATTCCTTGCGTTTTATAAAACTCATTAAACAAACTAGAATCATACTCTGTTCCTCTATCACTACGAAATCTCTTAATCTTCTTATTAAATTGATTTTCAATTTCAGTTACAAATATCTTAAACATGTCAAGTGCTTCACTTTTATTTTTCATAAGATATACAAAGCTATAGTCGGAACAGTCGTCAATAAAAGTTATAAAATAGCGCTTTCCATTTCTGGTTAAAGTCCCATCAAGTTCGCATATATCAGAATCTATTAAGTCTAAAGGTTCAGATTCTCTAACTACTGATTTATGTGAACTCTTAGTTATTTTAGCTTGACTACAAAAATCACATTTTTCAAAATCCTTTAAGGATAACTTTGGAATTAAGCCTAAGTTACTTAAATTCGAAATTACTCGTTTGTTCATATGACAAAGTCTAGCATGCCAAATATTAAAATCACACAACATGTAAGCAGAAGGAAACATTTTATTGATTTCAACGTTCAATTTAAACATGCCATCAGTAGCGTACCCTTTCCCAACAAAAATACTATTTTTAGAAATAGTGTACAAATCTGCCCCTATAGTCTGAGTAAACCCTGCCTTATTGAGAAGAAAACCAAAAACCAGATTCTTCCTTATTTTTGGAGTGTGCATGACATCTTTCAGAATTAAGGTCTTTCCTGATGTGAATGTTAGTTCCACATCTCCAATACCAGCAACATTAGTGGTGTGGGAATCTCCCAACAACACTTTCTTATCTTCAACAGCAGTGTATGTTTTAAACATAGCACGATCATAACAGACATGGCGGGAGGCACCAGTGTCTATCCACCATCCATCTGATCCACCAACAAGGTTGATCTCAGTAATCATAGCAATGAATTGCTCTTTTGTCAAGTTAGCCTGATTAGCAGGGCCTAGCTTGTTCCTACACTTGCGTGCAATATGACCCTCTTTTCCACAGTGAAAACAGAGAAAAGGAGTAGGGCCATTTCTTGGAGGTGGTTGCTGCTTTGCAATTGGGGCCTTTGGAAGGTTCCCATTCTTGTTGATGTTCTTTGAAGGGCGATTATGAATCTTTAGCTGTTTGCTGTTTGGCTTCAGAACTGCTCCGATGGATTTCTTTTTCTTGTTGTTTGCCACAAGAAGAACTTCATCTCTCTGGTCTTGCTTACGGGATTCTTCCTCAATTCTAAGGCGAGTTATCAGACTTTCTAAAGAGAATTCTTTTGTTTTATGCCTGAGAGAATTTTTAAAATCTTTCCAAGCAGGGGGCAGTTTGTCAATAATAACAGCAATTTGAAACTGTTCATCAAGGGACATACCTTCAGTAATAATTTCGTGAGCAATTTTCTTGATTTCATGAGACTGAGCTTCCACGGATCTGTCATCTGTCATCTGATATTTGAGGTAGCGGCTAATAACATACTTTTTGGCTCCAGCTTCCTCAGTATCATATTTCTTCTTTAGAGCTTCCCAAACCTGTCTAGCAGTATTGCTGCTTGAACTGTAGTAATCATACAGATCATCAGCAAGTCCATTTAGAATATAATTCTTACATAAGTAATCATTATGTTCCCATTGGGTTAATTCAGCAGCTTTCTTATCCTTTTCTATTTGTTCAACATTTTCTGGAACAACAGGAATGTCATCCTTCAGAACGTTGGCAAGATTTTTCGTGGTTAGAAAAAATAACATCTTTTGTTGCCATCGTTTGAAGTGAATTCCTTCAAACCGAAACGGTTTGTTATAGTCAGAAGCAGAAGAACCTGTCCCAGTAATTTCGTCGGTAGACATGGCAGTTTGAAAAACGTCTTAAAATTGTTGTTTTGGATTTCAAAAAAATTTGAAAAAACAATTTATGCCACCGATAAGATTACTGGGTTGAGTTGCGGACTAGGTCGCTCTCTTTAAGACGTTTCGAGGCACTGCCCAAAGGTGCAAGGCAGACTATCAACCACGAAGTCCCCAGGATAAAACAGCTCAGATCACTGTACGGAGTTCTACTGCACTGCAGAAAACCGTTCGAATTACACCCTCAATATGGCAGTCTAACGAATGGCACGAAGGCCACTCAAGAAAAAAGAAGAAGTAGAAGTAAGAACGGGGGAAGAAGAGAGAAAAGCCTCAGAATCGGAGTGATTTTGGTGCAAGTTTTCAAGTGAGGAGAGTCCTCTATTTATAGAGGAATTTCGTAACTGGATCACAGAAATTGGTGGATCCATCAGAGCGCTCCTGTTGACCGATCCAAACCTGAACTTCTGGAAACGTGTGCTCCAAAACCGCTGCCCACCCAAAACGTGCGCCTTTGACTTCCTGAACTTGCGCTAGGGTTTTTGACTCTGAATAATGACCGGGCAATAACAGTTACGTGGCACCTAGAGTCAGGGATTTGACCGGGCAAAAAGGAAGGACTGAAACAGATCATTAGGCAAATTCGGTGGAGGGCAGTTACGTAATTAACGCAACATTAAGAGATCAAACGCAAGCATTCAATTTTCAATCATTCAAACAAGACCAAAGCCAAGGCCCAGGCCGGGCCGAGCCGGACGGACGGCGGCGGCAGCGGCGCGCGCGTGTGTGGTGGTCAACTTTGCTTGCGTTCTCCCTCCTTCACAAAATTGGGGTACCCCTTGGGGCACACCCCAAGGTACATACCTCCACCTTATATACCCTTCCAAAGTGTGGTATCCCTCCTATGTGGGACTTCTCATTTTTTCAATTCACAACCACACTAGTTCATTAATGTCACCATTAATACCAACAGTTCCATCAATAATTATTCATCATTTCCAACAAGAAGTAGTACGGTGATCTCATGGCTTTTGATAAATCTAAAATTTTGCGGTTTAAGTATTTGGTATTCATTATTTGCACATTTGAACACATATTAGAGGATAAGTAATAAGTTGTTCATTTTCAATATTCTTTGTTATCATCAAAACAATCAAGAGCATTGTTTTCAAACCAATCTAGTTCTATATTAAGTCCTATTAGTCATGATCGTGAATAATCAACAATAGTGCTCTAATTGTCGTTACTTAGTTAAACTTGCGCGGTTATGTGTAAGATTGTTTCTTGTTAGTGTTCGATTAATTGATTTTCTAAAACATATTTTACTATATCAAACAAAATCATGTAAATAACCAAAAATAAAATTTCTATCAAGAACAAGTTTGACTCTAAACAGAAAAATAGTATTACAAACTCTAATCACCAATTATATGAACAATTGAAATACCTGCAGAAAGTAAAAGATGAGGGAAAACAAATCAACATTGTGATATATATTGATTCCTCTACTCATTCTTGCTATTTAGAGTACATATGATCCTCATTCAACAAGAATGAGATTCTCTTCCTTATAATATTGATTTGTGTCTTTACAAGATCCTCCAACAATTTCTTACAGACCCTTGTACATTATAATCACTCTTCTTTAAACATTCAGTAAATCAAAACATTAAAACACTCTTCAAATTCATATCCTTTAACCTTCAAATTGTAGAACCCACTTCAATTTGTAATACCACACATACAAATTGAGGAATCACCACGTCAATCTGGAAGACAAACCTATACCCTAGAGATATCACACTATTGACAAAAAAGAACCCTATTTTGAATCAACAAGGTGTAGAAATGGAAACCCACAATTTCTCAACAATAAGAAGAGTCACCTAAGAAGTGATACATCTCATTTCTCTCAAACTTTCGATCCAATAAAAGGAATTAAAAAACTTTTTAATCTTGATTACGATCCTAGAATATGAAGTTTCAGAGCAATTGAGTATTTAAACTAAATAAATCAGATGAGAAATAAACAAAATAATGCAACAAAAAAACTAAATTTTGAAACATGTGAATCGGTTTACAGTAAATGATGAATTGTTTCACAAGTATATCAAAACCCCAATAATAAAATATGAATTGCATGAGACGATTTATCATATGTATAAGTTGATTCATGTAAGAACCAACAAATTTCATATGCCGACTCACATAAGAGGTAAATCGAGTAATCTCCATAAAATTCCTAAACCCTAGAACAAGGCAAGTATAAGTCGATTCAATGAAGCAAAATTGACTTAAAAATCTTTTCGATGCATTTTCATGATTTTCAAAAATGTTTCTAACATGCACTCAATACTTAAAGTTGTAACCATTCATGATTGGTATGTATATACATTTAATATTAACTATTGATTTATTAGCTAACGATAAATATTACTCATTTTATTATCTCAAATGAGATTTTTACTTTAGAGGAGTTGGATCCAGTAAAACTAAATATAACATAAACATTCAATATCAATAAAACCTCTGACACATATGCAAATCAAATAATATTTAACTTAAATTTAAATTTGTTTAAAATATTGATATTTGATTTTATAATTACAATGTAATTATATTTATAAAATAAAAGATTATAGG
>JBBPBP010000003.1:37648673-37667322 GCA_037974735.1 Cicer chorassanicum | reverse complement strand
GTTTCTAATACATATATAATCCCTATGCAATTTATATCAAAAATAAATTTTAGAGAATCGAAAAAAGTGGTTTCAGTATAACAAATGAATCAATTTAATTTGAGAAAAAAATAAGCTACACACAGTCAATATAAACTAAACGATAAAAACCGTTGATTTTGTTATATATCTCATCACATAATTGTAACGGCTATTACGAAATAATAGCATAATATTCAACTGTTTGTAGTGTAAAATAATTTATATTGATAGTGTATGGTCATTAAACTCATTTAATTTTATAAAAATAAAATAGAACCCAACTATATATATATATGTATATATATATATATCCACAAAATACACGTCATTTTCATATAATAATATTTTCATATAATAATATATATGACAGTTCTAAAAAATGGAGTAAGTTTGAAATAGTGATGATTTGATATAATTACATAACATTAAATTTGATAACTCGCGAGTTTATGCAACATGGATAATTTAATGTTTTTCATGGAAATTTTTATTCTTAGGAGTAGAAATAGATTAAAAACTCGTTAATTAAAAAGAAAATGGAATTTAATTTATAAGATTGATACCTGCAATATAGTACGATTGTGATTGCTGTTGAAATGGGATAACAACTATAGTCCTCAAATTCTCGAGATCTTTTAAATGATTTGAACAATATACATTATTCTAATCTTAGATTAAGTGTGAGTTGTTAAACTTCACGACAACTATGAACGTGGTAAATATTAGATATATAAGAGTGATGATTCATATACTTAAAGTATTAAAGTTTTTGGTTGAAATTTGATATTAAAGTCTATTGTGATTGTGGTCATAGAGAATTTGAACTTTTGATGCTCCAGGCGTTTTTCCGAACTCCTCAACAAATGAATTAGAGTCTTAATTCGACTTGAGGGAGAAGCAAAAATGGGATACTAGGTTTAGGTTTATGTTATTTGAATCACGAATAAAACGCATATAAGATTGTTGCCTCGTTTTCATTATTTAAGGAGAACAAACCAGGTCAAAATGTGGGTCATCACGATCCGTTTTTCAGTAGTTGGGGTAAGGGAGCCAGCGACGCTCACTCGTGGGTTGAAGCACATGACACGTCATAGCAATTTCCAATTTCTTTCTTTTTTACCAAATAACTAATTTTTAACATTATGATTATTTTGGTATAATTTTTCGACCCTACAAATATTTTAGTTTATTAAGTTATAACATTAAATATAATAATCTAGTTCTTAAATCTTAATTCAACGAATAAATATCGATATTGTTAAGTTAGATATCTTGTTCTGAGTTCTAAATTATTTAGGGTGAAATTTATCATATCTTTTTAAAAAAATATTATAATTAAAAACAATCCCGTATTTTTTAAAAAAATTCCATAATGATTATGAGGAGCAGCCTTTAGCATTGCTATCATGAAAATTTTGATTTGTCCATTTTACTTGGTATTTTCTGTAAAAATAAATTACAGGCAACTTAATTTGCTTTGTTTTATTTGATCCATGATAATGAATTCGGTGCCATGAATTTTTATTATTAATTTGGCATGATTCTATTGTGAACCTAATGTAATTATGGTAATATATTTTGAAAAATAATCCTTTTATTTAGTGACACTTTAATTCACTTTACTCTCCTAATTAAGAGTCTTTTTATGGAGTTAATTTTATATCCAAATTATCTTTTAATAGTTAGTCCAAAACGATTTGATTTGTTTAAATATTCTTAATTTTTTTATACTACGCCAAAAATGACATTTTATAGCGTGCCTTTTACGACGCTTATTAATTACAAGCGATATTGTATAATTTTTTTAAAAATAACGGAGGATACAACAACGCTTTTTTGACAAGCGCTATAAAAAAAGCGCTGTTGTATGGTCAAATAGGGTCACATTGCGCTTGCACATAACGTTTACAACCCTTTTACAGCGCTCCTTAAAAAAGCACTGTAAATTGCTTTTACAGCACTTTGTGAGCGCTTTAAACATAAGCGCTTTTTGTTAATTGGCTTTTAAAGTGCTTTTTGTTAAAGCGCTGTAAAATGCATGCGCTTTCACATAATTAAATGACCTATTAGAGCGCTTTTTATACAAGCGCTGTAATAGGCTTGCGCTTTCACATTATTAAAGGATCTATTAGAGCGCTTTTTGTACAAGCACTGTAAAATCATTCATTTTAAATAAAAATCATTCACTTTAAATAAATAAAAACAAATTTAATACATTGTCCTAACCTTACAAACTCTCATCTCCTCTACTTTGCGAACTCTCCTATCTTCTACTGTGCGCCCATATACAAATTGAATACGATGTTCCTCCTTTAAAACAAATTGATCAACGTTGTCTCAGGTACTGTATTTATTTATTTGTTGTTGTCACTAAATCTGATAAATTGTTACATATTAGATATGTTCTGTTTTAAATTGTTACATGATATTAGATATTTTCTCATGATATGTTCTGTTTTGAAATCAGACTTGGACCTTGATTTCCATTTTCCAATATTAGATATGTGTACTATATATAGATTGGTAAAATGTTATCAATAGCTTATTATTTGTGTAACTGCATTTATATAGGTCATATAAAATGGACCGGAAATGGATGTTTGCCAATCGATTGACAAAAGAGTATGAAAATGGAGTGAAGGAGTTTGTTGAGTCTGCAGTGAAGAATGCAAAAGATCCAAATAGAGTCGTTTGTCCTTGTTTAAAATGTTGTTTTGGAAAACGCGTTAGAGCAGATGAATTGGAAGGACATTTAGTATGGTATGGAATTGATCAAAGCTATACATGTTGGATAAGACATGGTGAGAAAAAAAATGGAAACACCCGCACAGATACATATGCTACAACTGATTTCGACAAAGATACATATGAGCCGGACCGAGTTGAGGAGATTGCAAAAGCAGTTGAAGAAGATCTTCGTGATTGTCCTAAAATGTTTGAGAGCTTGTTGAGTGATGTAGAGAAACCATTAATGGTTGTACTAAATTCACAAGATTGTCGGCGATATTAAAGTTGTAGAACTTAAAAGTGAGTAATGGATGGTCTGATAAAAGCTTCACAGAATTACTAACACTCTTAAAAGATATGTTGCCAGATGATAATGAACTTCCCAGTCGAACCTACGAGGCTAAACGAATTTTGTGATATATTGGTATGAGTTACGAAAGATTCATGCGTGTCCTAACGATTGCATTTTATTTCGAAACGAATATGAATTACTAAAGGGGTGTCCGAAATGCAATGTCACTCGATATAAGAAGAAAGAATCTACTCCAGCAAAAGTTGTGTGGTATTTTCCTATAATACCAAGATTTAGACGCATGTATCGCAGTGAAGAAGATTCAAAACACTTCACATGACATGCAGATGAAAGAATTAGAGATGGAAAGTTTTGACACCCTGTAGATTCTCCACAATGGGCAAAAATCGATCACGAGTATCCTGAATTCGGGATAGAGTTAAGAAATCTACGACTTGCACTTTCTACTGATGGAATGAATCCACATGGTCTTCAAAGCATCTCACACAACACGTGGCCTGTGATTTTGTTGATTTATAACCTACCTCCATGGTTAGGTATGAAGCGTAAGTTTATGATGTTGTCTCTGTTAATTTCTGTACCCAAACAATCGGGGAAAGATATCGACGTATACTTGGCTCCTTTAATTGAAGATTTAAAAATTATTTGGGAGACAGGTGTGGAAGTTTATGATGGGTGTAAGAAAGAATACTTCAATTTGAGGGCTATGTTGTTCGGCACAATTAATGATTTTCCAGCATATGGTAATTTATCAGGATATAGCATTAAAGGTTAGTGTGCATGTCCTAAATGTGAAGAGAGTACAAATTGGACGCGATTGAAACATTGTAAGAAGAATGTATTTCTTGGACATCGTAGATTTTTACCTTATAGTCATTAGTATCGTGGGTGGAGAAATGCATTCAATGGAAAATCAGAGGAAGATAGAGCTCCTATAGCACCGACTGGATATCAAATACTTGAAAAAGTACAAGGTTTGACCAATAAATTTGGCAAACCTTTTGCGGGAGAGCTGGTCAAAACTGGGTGGAAGAAAAAGTCAATTTTCTTTGAATTGCCATATTGGAAGTCATTGTATGTAAGACATTTTCTCGATGTGATGCATATTGAGAAAAATGTATTTCATAGTGTTATTGGTACGTTACTCAATGTACCAGGAAAGTCTAAGGATGGTATCAATGCAAGATTGGAATTGGTCGATATGGGAATAAGATATGAATTGGATCCCGTAAAGAAAGGAAATCGCACATATTTACCTCCAGCCGCTCATACTCTATCTAGAAAGGAAAAAATTGTTTTGTTTAAATTTCTACATGAAGTTAAAGTTCCAGAAGGATACTCTTCAAACATTAAAACTTTAGTTTGTATGAAAGACCTCAAGTTAAAAGGTTTGAAGACCCATGATTGTTATATTCTAATGGAGCATTTGCTACCAATAGGTATACGTTCAATTTTACTTGATAAAGTTCGTCGACCCATAACTAAATTATGTTTCTTCTTCAGGGAAATTTGTAGTAAAGTGATCGATCCTCAGAAATTACCGACATTGTAGAAGGAAATCGTTGTTACTTTGTGTGAGCTTGAAATGTATTTCCCACCCTCGTTTTTTGATATAATGGTTCACCTTAATGTTCATCTTGTTAAGGAGGCACAATTTTGTAGGCCAACTTATATGAGATGGATGTATCAAATAGAACGATATATGAAAATATTAAAGGGGTACGTAAAAAGTAGAAGTCGACCAGAAGGTTGTATTGCTGAACGGTACATTGTCGAAGTAGCTGCTGAATTTTGTACTAAATATCTGTCCAATGTTGAATCCACAGGGGTTCCCATGTCTCGTCATTCGGGAAGATTATCAGGAGAAGGGATAATTAAAAAGAGACTAATGACTATATCAAGGACAAAATGGGAGCAGACACAATTGTATGTTCTACACAATGATGATGAGGTTCAACCGTATGTTACAATACACATGGATCAGTTATCTAGTTTAAACATGAATAAAAATCAAAATTGGATAACTCGAGAGCACAATCGAAGTTTCATAACATAGTAAAAAAATCACATAAAGTCAAAGTTTGATGTAGACCCCGGATCAATTTCACAAAGATTGAGGTGGCTAGCAAATAGTCCAAGTTTACATGTCTTTTCTTACACCAGTTATGTAATTAACGGCTACACATTTTATACCAAAGAACAAGATGATCAAACCACTATGAAAAATAGCAGAGTTACTCTCAAGTGCAAAAGACAAGAACCCAATATATGCAAATCTATCATATTTTGGGGTTATCGAGCGCATATGGGAGCTAGACTACACAATGTTTCGTGTTCCCATATTTGGTTGCAAGTGGGTCGATAATATTAATGGCGTTCGGATTGATGAGACAGTGTTCTTTCTTGTCGATTTTAATAGGGTGCGATACAAAGATGAACCTTTTATTTTAGCGTCACAAGCTCAACAAGTGTTTTATGTCACTTATCCTATTGATGATAAATGGTCTGTTGTCCTATCGACCAATAAAATAAGTGATGATAACAATAATGATGAAGATGTTGGTAATGGTCTTTTCTTTGCAACATCACAACCACATGAAATCGATTCAACTAATGATGGTTTATATCTTATAGATGATCATGATGAGGGAATTTGGATTAATCCATCGTTTCGTATCATTAATGGACAAACAAATGTGAATCCCACCAGGAAAAGAAGAAGGGAATCTTAATGTGTTTAATTGTTTTATAAGCCATGTAATCTGAACTGAGTTCATGTAATTTAATTGTTTGATCTGCCAGTATTGAGCATTTTGGTATTTAGCTTGAACTGTATTTGATTTTCTACTTATACTGATTTTCTACTTATATAGAACTTGAAAAAGCTTTTTTGGGTACTGGGAATTTTTCTTGAACTTGAATTGATCAGTGACACAACCTTTGGACATGGTGCTAGGAAAAAAAATTACTTGGAAAAGGAAGTCACACAGCCCTTGGAAGAAAAAATTGTTATTTGGAAGAAAAAAAATAATTAAACACAATTTGGAAGAAAAAATAATTTAACTAATTTGAAAGAAAAAAATAATTATTTGGAAGAAAACCAAATTATTTGGAATTTTTCTTGAACTTAACTAATCATCCCAAAATAAGGAAGTCACACAGCCTTTGGACATAATAAAACAAAGAGCTTTAAGAGGTCTTTTAAAGCGTTTTTAGGAAAAGCGCTGTAAAAGACTTTAAAAAAAATAAAATAAGGTGGTCTTTTAAAGCGCTTGCTGCATAAGCGTTGTAAAAGAGTCACATAGCGTTTGTATATAATAAAACAAAGAAGTCTTTGATATATAAAACTTTATTATAGCGCTCTTTTGCAAAACCGTTGTAAAAGACTTTTAAAAAAATAAAATAAGGTCTTTTAAAGCGCTTTCTACATAAGCGCTGTAAAAGGGTCACATAGCGTTTGCATATAATAAAACAAAGAAGCCTTTTATATATAAAACTCTATTACAGTGCTCTTTTGTAAAAGCGCTGTAAAAGGTTTTTAAAAAAAATAAAATAAGGTCGTCTTTTAAAGCGATTATGCAGAAGCGCTGTAAAAGGGTCACATAGTGTTTGCATATAATAAAATAAAGAAGGCTTTTAAAGCGCTTTGTATAAAAGCGCTGTAAAAGGCTTTTAAAAAAAATAAAATAAGGAGATCTTTTATAGCGTTTTTTCACAAGCTTTTTAAAAGGCTTCTAAAAAAGCGCTGTAGTAGGCTTTTAAAAAATAAAATAATGAGGTCTTTTACAGTGCATTTTCAAAAAAGCGCTGTAATAGGGTTTTATATATAACAATAACCACTTCAGTTTCCTCTTCATTACGTAAACTTCATTCGCTTGTTTCAGTTTCCTCTTCATTCTCCTTCTCATTGCGAACCCTACGAACCCTACGCTTGTTTCCTCCTCATTACTAACCCTCATTACGTAAACTTCATACACTTGTTTCCTCCTCATCTTCATTCTCCTTCTCATTGCAAACCATATATTTTTTACTAACCCTCATTACGTATTTCTGCGAACCCCGTAACCCTACGCTCGTTTCCTCTTCGTTCGTATTTCTTCCTTGTTCTTGTTCTTCTTTGTTACTAACCGAACCCTACGAATCTGTAACCCTAAGTATTTCTTCGCACTTTTCAGGTATTGTATTTATTAATTTTTTGTTTCACTAAAATGTATGTTGAACTTATACTGCTACGTACTTAGACTACTGCATGTTGAACTTGTTGTAGATAAATGGATACCAACAAGGAGTTAGATTGTCAAAATGAAGAAGCTGGCAACACCAAGACTTACGAAAGTGAAGTCAAACGTGGTGCAACCATAATGCAAAATGTCATAAAAGCAAGAAGTACTGGGCAAAAATTTGAGGTATACTATACTTCAAAATGTCATACTATACTTTGTTTGCTGTTTATTTTTTATCTTTTTTGAAAAAATTTGAGGTATACATTGTTTGCTGTTTATAATTTGAGGTACTTACTATATGAGTTTATTAGGTGGGATGGAATGAGAGTGGTCAGCCAATTGACCCCAACAGTTCAATGTTTGTAAGTTATATTGGGCTGTTGTTCGTCAGAATATCCCCATCACAATAGACAATTGGAGAGATAAGATGTTGAAGGATGCAAAAGATGTATTGTGGGCTGATATACAAGTAACTTTTTTACTCCACTTTTTTACTTATAATTTTTTACAAACTGATTTGAAGTACTTTATTCAAACTATATCTTTATTTGGTTTGCAGACAGCTTTTGATGTTGACGAGGTGAGAAAGAGTTTCGTGCTGAGAGTTGCCGGGAAAATACACCGGGGTTTTAGATCTCACTTCTCAAACTGCTATCTTAGAGACGGTGATGGAAATATGAATGCGGAAGCTCTAAAAATATATAAACATTATATATCAAATGAGGAATGGAGCGCATTTGTAGCAAAACGTTCGGACCTCGCGTTTGTTGTAAGTGATTAATTTATTAGTATTTGTGTTTTATTATTCATATTCATAGCGTATTTTAAATTTTTACAAGATTGTAATTTTTTTATATAGAATATTAGTAAGGAAAATCGTGAGAGGGCAAAAAATCCGACCCACCCATACAAGGAATCTCGTGTGGGATATGCACGTTTAGAGCAAAAACTTGTAAGTAATTAAACATTACTTTTATATAATGTGATACATAAACTATACTTTCTAACTAATATTTTGTTTATGATTTTAACGAATAGCTACAAGACACCCAATCCGATCAACCGTTGGGTCGTCATATCTTGTGGAAGGAAGCTCGCATAAATAAAGATAGAGTTGTTGATAACGAAAATGTTCAAAAAGTAATAGAACTTTGTGTAAGTATATTTATCACTTTAATATTTTTAATATTGTATTTTAAAAATGATATTGAACTTATCTTTTTAATCCTACGTGTATTTTAGGCGAATCTCGAACAAAGTTCGGAAAACCAAGAGGACAACAAAGCTAGTTGCAGGGACATACTAGGTAAAGTGTTTAATGTTCCTGAATATTCCGGCCGCGTGAGGGGGAAATGATTTGGTGTAACTTCTAGAAGCTATTTCTCACAAGAGAAGCATCAAAATCCATCTAATGAGGAAGTACTAGAGAAGCTCAAATTCCTATCAGAGCAAGTGGCACTCTTGGTGAAGAATAAAGACAAGCAAGTTCCGGATCAACTCCAACGTGAAATTCAAATGGAAGTGAAAACGCGAGTTGCAACATTGGTCTCCAAAGTCTTCCCAGGGTAATTAATTACTTAATAAAATAAGAAATTCATTCAACCTAATTGTTTCACATACTTATGTATTAACCATTGATTTAGGGTGTCACTCCTTGCGTGCTGTACTTATCCTCCCTTACTCATCGCAAGGTCTGAAAAGGAACATTGTACAATACTTTGGGAGAAGTATTGCACAACACACCGATCCCTACGGGCCATGTCAAAGTATCACCAGTTATTGCTTTGGAACCAAATGCACCGCTGCATATACTAGACAACGATGCAGATATAAAGTATTTGGGCGAAGCAATTGGTAGTTACGTGGCATGGCCAAACATCTTGTTGCCTTTGATAAGGTATATTTAATTAATTGAAATGTATGTTTAATTGATATGTATATTTAATTGCTGATTTTTTTTTCCGTTGTTAACTTTAATTTCACATTTATTTAGATTCAAACAAAGTCTAAAGGGAATGATAAGAAGATTCCCATAAACGAGTTAGTCACATCGTCGGAAAAGGTTTGTCACATTTATTCTGTAAGGTTTTTCAGATTCAATCCAATAAACCATCCGTACAGCAAGCCAATTGCCGCACCATAACTGGATGTTTGTGGTAAAAATAAAGCCAACAAACTTCAAAAATTTGAGGGTAATAAAGCTGGCAAATTGCAAAAGCTAGAGGGTAATAAAGCGGCCAAAGTTGCTGCTCAAAAACTGGATCGAGGAAAATCAGTTGTTGCTCCTGCTCCTAAAATAAGTCAGTCACGCCTTGCTCGATATGGGTCGTATCTTGACATACAGCCAAAAACAAATATGGGGAGCAACAACGATTCACGAATAATAAGCATGGATAAAGCTATATTCAGAGATGAGTATGAAGAATTTCTAGAAAAATAGCACATATACGAACTTCTCAACCATAAGGAGCTGAGTGTTACTGTCATCAGCTTATACATTAGGTAAAAATTACTTTTAATTGCATTTATTGATAATTAATTTAATTTATTGGCAATTAATCTAATTTGAAATTTTCATTGAAGGTTTTTGTATGAGAAGTTCGTGTGCACGCGCATATTGTCAAATAGATTTTCATTCTTGTCTCCGCATAAGACTTCGTTGCTTAAACACGATCCAGTGAATGTAAAGAAATACGTTGTAGATATCCTATTAGGAAATAAAGAGAAGGATAAGTTGTTCCATGCACCATATAATTCAGGGTACGTAATTATATATTCTTTATTTATATCTTTTTTAATTTATGAGATCTTAATTTATTAGTTGTGTAAACCAAACTTTTGTTGTTGTAGGGCACATTGGGTGCTATTTGCAATCAATGCGACCTCTAAAGTTATATACTATTTAGATCTCATGCACGACCATTACAACAATCACTCTGATATAAAGACTATCTTCGACACGTAAGTAATATTCATTTATTTCTTACATATATATATATATATATATATATATATATAATGTGTTTGTTAATGCTATAATAATCACATTTATTTATTCGATAGTGCTTTTCAAGTTTTTCGAGCTCAAAGAGGTGCTACAGTGTCGAAGCAAAAGTCAAATAACATCACGTAGATTCCAATAAAGGTTTGAAATATATGCCTTTAAAATTTCATTTACAATCAATGCACAAATATTTATTGACTTATATGTTTTATTTTATAGTGCCCTCGTCAAACTAACAACATCGACTGTGGGTACTATGTATTGCGATTCATGAAGGAGATTGTTGATAAGAATCAAACTATAATCCCAGAAACGGTACGGTATTTTCATTATTTGATTTTCATATATAAACTATGTATATACTTGATTCTAACTTATTTAAGTTCAATTTTTATATCGCATAGTACTTTGACAATTCTAATCCAACATACTCTAAAAGAGATCTAATTGAAATAAAGGAAGACTGGTGTCAGTATGTGATTGAAATGAAGATTATTTGATTTGCTGGAAAATGGCATGCTGCAAGGGATAGTTATATGCTGCAAGGGGTAGTTCTGTTCTGAAATGTACATCTGATAGTTATATGAATATGTAGTTATATGAATAGGGCACATTTGAAAAGCTGTGAATATGTAGTATATATGTGAATATGTGAATATGTATATGAATCTGTATTCCGATATGTTGTAATTTGTTCTGTGCTATTATGTAATTTAATGTGAACAGATTGTGTAAATATGTATAGTTATAAAGTTAATTTGATTGTGAAATGATTGTGTGAACTGATTGTGAGCTGATTCTGGATGAAAATGATTTTGGAAAAAAAATTAAAAAACATTGCTTTCTAAAAAAATGGCATAAAAAACCAAAAAGCGCTTTTTAATAAAACTAAAATAAGAAAGAAAAAAAAACACCTTTTACAGCGCTTTCTCAAAAAAGCGCTGTAAAACGTGCATTAGAATGCACCTACTACAGCGTTTTTTGAGAAAGCGCTATAAAAGGTGCATAATAATGCATCTATTGAATGACCTATTACAGCGCTTTTTGAAAAAACGCTGTAAAAGGTGCATAATAATGCATCTATTGAATGCATCTACTACAACGCTTTTTTGAAAAAGCGCTATAAAAGGTGCATAATGATGCATCTATTGAATGTACCTACTACAGCGCTTTTGTGCAAAAGCGCTGTAATAGGTGCATGCATAACAAGCGCTATTGCAGGGATTGAAAAAACGCTATTGCTGGGATTTACAGCGCTTTTTCAATAAAGCGTGTAAAACGAGTATAACAAGCGCGCAATGTATCCACCATTTTTACAGCGCTGGATACTACATCGCTTATTTTTTGGAAAAAGTGCTGTAAATGGCTTAAAAAAAGCGTCGTAAAATGCATTTTTTCGCGTGATACTACAACGCTTATTACCAAATAACTAATTTTTAACATTATGATTATTTTGGTATAATTTTTCGACCCTACAAATATTTTAGTTTATTAAGTTATAACTTAAAATATTATAATCTAGTTCTTAAATCTTAATTCAACGAATAAATATCGATATTGTTAAGTTAGATATCTTGTTCTGAGTTCTAAAGAAACACGACGAGAGATGTTTGTAAAGAGACGAAGACGAGAGGCGTTGTGCAAGCAATGACGAGAGGCATCGTTCAAGCAAAAGGCACGGTTTTGGTGTTCGTTCAGGCAACGTCGAGCAAGACGAAGATGGGTTTTGGTTCAGGCGAGAGATAGGTTTGTTGGGTATTGGGCTCCCTTCCTATGTGGAGAAAGGCCCAAATATTGTAGTCCATGTGTCTCACTTATTTAAGTGGAGAGTGGTCTAATTAGGGTTGAAAAAGAGAGAGACTATTTTGAAAGAAAAGGCAGCCACCAAAAGAGAAATGAGAAGAGTAAACCCTATTCCCGATTTTGTTAAATCAGTCTCAGAATAACATCGATTGCGCATTCGTTAACCGTTGGATCGAGCTGAAATTTGGACAGTAGGTTAGCAACATTCATGGCTTCGTTTTCAACGGTCGGATCGGCGAAACGACATCTGGAGTGGTAGAAATCGTGCTCGCACAGCAGCAGGTTTTTTAGTGTTTTTTCTTCTTCTTGCTTTTCATTTGTAAGCTTTAGTGCTTTGTTATTTTGGCTGGTTGTAGGCACACTTGGTGCATCTTTTTGAGACTCTCTTGTACCCTTATTTGATTATAGTGGAGCTATTTCTTTGGTCTGGACGACCCGTGGTTTTTACCCTTGCATTGAGGGGTTTTCCACGTTAAAATATCGGTGTTCTTCACGCTCTTTTATTTTGATTAATTTGCTGCCATATATTTGTTGTTGCTCCTCACGGATTCTTGCAAGTTGGGGGAATTTTATATCCGCTGCGTATTACTTGTTATTGTGTTTCTGTGTTTATTCCCCATCAGAGTGGCATCAGAGCTCTTGGTTAAAGAGTTATTTGACTTGCTTGAAATGGAGTCAAATATGAATATAAAGATGGTATGCTTGAATGATACTAATTACCATTTGTGGAAGGGCAAGATGAAAGATTTGTTATTTGTGAAGAAAATGCATCTTCCTATTTTTGGTTCTAAAAAGCCGGATACTAAATCTAAGGAAGACTGGGAATTTGAACATCAACAAATATGTGGTTTTGTTAGGCAATATGTAGAAGATAATGTTTATAATCATATTGCTAATGAGACAAACGCAAAAACTATGTGGGATAAGATACAGACTTTGTTCGCCTCTAAATCAGGGAATAATAAATTATTCTTGCTGAATAGTTTCATAAGTTTGAAATATAAGGAGGAAACGTCTATTTCGGACCACTTGAGTGAATTTCAGGGGCTCCTTGATCAAATGTCTGGAATGGGTATCAAGTTTGATGATGAGCTATTGGGAATATTTTTACTGTTATCTTTACCAGAGTCTTGGGAGACATTTCGGGTTTCTATAACGAGTTCAGCTCCTAATGGTGTTGTTTCTTTGGAAACGGCTAAGGGTGGTGTTTTGAATGAGGAGATGAGAAGGAAGGCACAGGGTTCTTCATCTCAATCTGAAGTTCTTGTCACTAAAAATATGGGGAGAAGTCAGAAAAGAGAACCGAAGGGTGGTAGAGAAAACAACAGAAGCAAGTCCAAGTCTAGATACAAAAATGTGGAGTGTCATTATTGTCATAAAACAGGGCACATACAGAAGAATTGTTTTCTGTGGAAAAAGGAGAACAAAGGCAAGAAAGGTTAGCAAAAACAAAGGGGTCGTGATGATGATAGTGATGATGACCGTGTTACTACTGCTACTAGTGATGATCTTGTTATTCTCCGTGACTATGAGTCAATTAATCTTGTATCTGATGAGAGCATGTGGATAATTGATAGTGGTGCTACACTACATGTTACACCGAGGAAGGAGTTCTTCACATCTTATACTTCAAGCGACTTTGGAGTTTTGAAGATGGGTAATGATGGTGTATCTAAGGTAATTGGTGTTGGTGATGTATGCTTGCAAACCAACATGGGAATGCAATTGTTGCTTAAAGGAGTCAAACATGCTCCAAATGTTCGCTTCAATTTGATTTATGTGCATATGCTTGATGAAAGTGGTTTTGATAATCATTTTGCTTCTGGAAAGTGGAAACTCAATAAAGATAACTTGGTTGTGGCTAGAGGGGAGAAAATTAGTAAACTGTATTGGACAAAAGCTTTAGTTGCAAAAGACAGTGTGAATGCCGTGGATACGGAATCATCTTTGTGGCACCGAAGGCTTAGCCATATCAGTGAAAAGGGGTTAAATTGCTTAGCTAGAAAGGATGTGCTTCTAGGATTGAAAAATGTAGATTTGGAGAAATGTTCTCACTGCATAATTGGTAAACAAACTAGAGTATCCTTCAAAAGGCATCCTCCCTCTAGAAAGTCAGAGTTGCTTCAGTTGGTGCATTATGACGTCTGTGGCCCTTTAAAGGTAAAATCTTTTAGTGGTGCACTTTATTTTGTTACTTTTATTGATGATTGTTCCAGGAAAATATGGGTTTATGTTTTGAAGACAAAAGACCAAGTGTTGGAGAAATTCAAACAATTTCATGCTTTGGTTGAGAGGCAGACAGGCAAGAAGCTGAAACGTGTTCGTACTGACAACGGTGGTGAGTATTGCGGAACCTTTGATGTCTTTTGCAAACAACAGGGTATAGCACATGAAAAGACTCCTCCTAAAACTCCTCAGCTGAATGGTTTAGCAGAGAGGATGGATCGGACACTTGTTGAGAGAGTGAGGTGTATGCTCTCTAAAGCTAAGTTGCCTAAACATTATTGGGGTGAGGCACTGTACACGGCGGTGCATGTTATTAATCTTACTCCTACTGTCGCTTTGAATAGTGAGGTACCAAACAAGGTATGGTTTGGGAAAAATGTCAAGTATGATCACTTGAGAGTCTTTGGTTGCAAGGCTTTTGTGCATGTTCCGAAGGATGAAAGATCCAAGTTGGATGCAAAGTCAAAGCAATGTATCTTCATTGGTTATGGTGAGGATGAATTTGGCTACAAGTTATACGATCCTATAAACAAAAAGGTTATTAGAAGTCGTGATGTAGTGTTCATGGAAGACCAAACTATTGAAGACATTGATAAGGTGGAGAAGACTACATCTGAGAGAGATAACGTCTTATCTGATGGTGATCCAGTTCAGTCACCTGTTCCTGATTTGGATACTACTGATGGTAATGATCAGAATGATGGGCCACATGATTGCGTTGATGATCATCGACTTAGAGATGAAGCAAATATTCCAACTACTGAAGAGCATGAGTTGTCACACGATGAGAATCTTAGTGATGCTTCTGAATCATCTCTAACCCAACTCAGGAGGTCTAAGAGGCAGAGACAACCATCTACAAGGTATGTTTCTAATGAGTATGTGAATTTGGCTGATGATCTTGAACCTGAGTGTTTTCGAGAGGCCATGCAGAGTGAAGAAAGTCAAAAGTGGTTGGATGCAATGCATGATGAGATGAAATCCTTGCATGATAATCACACTTATGATTTGGTGAAGTTGCCAAAAGGCAAAAGGGCTTTGGGAAACAGGTGGATCTATAGAGTGAAACTTAAGAGTAACTCAAAGTCTCCGAGGTATAAAGCCAGATTAGTGGTGAAAGGTTTCCGTCAAAGAAAGGGTGTTGATTTTAATGAGATTTTCTCACCTGTGGTAAAAATGTCGTCAATTAGAACCGTGTTGAGTTTGGCAGCTACTCTTGACTTAGAGGTAGAGCAATTGGATGTAAAAACGGCTTTACTTCATGGTGATTTGGAGGAAGAGATTTACATGAAGCAACCTGATGGTTTTCTTGTTGAAGGCAAGGAAGACAACGTGTGTAGACTAAGAAAGAGTCTATACGGTTTGAAGCAAGCTCCAAGGCAGTGGTACAAAAAGTTTGAGTCTGTTATGTGTGACCAAGGATACATGAAGACTACTTCTGACCATTGTGTATTTGTTAGAAAATTTTCTAACGATGATTTCATTATCCTGTTATTATATGTCGATGACATACTTATTGTTGGGAAAAATATTTCCAAGATTGACAGGTTAAAGAAGCAGTTGGGCGAGTCCTTTGCCATGAAAGACATGGGAGGAGCTAAACAGATTCTTGGCATAAGAATCATGCGTGACAGAAAGGAGAAGAAACTTTGGATGTCACAAGAACACTATATTGAGAGAGTGTTGCAAAGGTTTCAAATGGAAAACTCTAAGGCTGAGCTTGGGTTTATTCAGGACAAATATGTATTATTTGTCGATAGTCAAAGTGCTATTCATCTTGGTAAGAATTCGACGTTTCATAGCAGGTCCAAACACATTGATGTGAGGTATCATTGGATACGTGATGTTTTGGAAGGTAAGTTGTTGGAGTTGGCTAAAGTTCATACTGATTATAATGGTTCTGATATGATGACTAAAGCATTACCAAGAGGGAAGTTTGAAACTTGTTGTGATATCGCCGGTTTGGCGATTATCTCCACATAGTTGTGAGGGGGAGATGTGTTGGGTATTGGGCTCCCTTCCTATGTGGAGAAAGGCCCAAATATTGTAGTCCATGTGTCTCACTTATTTAGTGGAGAGTGGTCTAATTAGGGTTGAAAAAGAGAGAGACTATTTTGAGAGAAAAGGCAGCCACCAAAAGAGAAAAGAGAAGAGTAAACCCTATTCCCGATTTTGTTAAATCAGTCTCAGAAAAACATTGATTGCGCATTCGTTAACCGTTGGATCGAGCTGCAATTTGGACAGTAGGTTCGCAACATTCAGGGCTTCGTTTTCAACGGTCGGATCGGCAAAACAACGTCTGGAGTGGGAGAAATCGTGCTCGCACAGCAGCAGGTTTTTTGGTGTTTTTTCTTCTTCTTGCTTTTCATTTGTAAGTTTTATTGCTTTGTTATTTTGGCTGGTTGTAGGCACACTTGGTGCATCTTTTTGAGACTCTCTTGTACCCTTATTTGATTATAGTGGAGCTATTTCTTTGGTCTGGACGACCCGTGGTTTTTACCCTTGCATTGAGGGATTTTCCACGTTAAAATATCGGTGTTCTTCACGCTCTTTTATTTTGATTAATTTGCTGCCATATATTTGTTGTTGCTCCTCACGGATTATTGCAAGTTGGGGGAATTTTATATATATTACTTGTTATTGTGTTTCTGTGTTTATTCCCCATCAAGGTTGTGGTTCACAGGTACATGGTTAAGGGTTTTTGGGGGAACTCAATTGTAATTTGGGCAAATATTATTTGAGAAATTAGGTTGCAACAAATAAGAATTTTTTATACCTGGTATAGACAACATTTTTTATACCAATGTCACATTTATAATATGTTACTTTAAAATCTTCACAGACAATAGTGTTGTCTAAATCGGCCACACTTTTTAACCCGTACCTTAAAAATGAATATGCAACGGTTTTATTTTGACAACAAAAAAATGTATTTTATATGTATGTGATAAACAACACTTGAAAAATCATTGTCTATTTTTCGTTTCTAACCATGGATTTTTAGCTGTTGCCAAGATAAGTGTAGCCCAAAGTTAAAAATGTTGTAGTGCGTACACTATTTTAAATACTTTCAAGATTTGAGTCTAAAGTGATTCTATGTGAAAATATTTTTATCTTAATAACACTTGTGAAAATTATTCTTCTATTTAAAGTGTTATGATTACAAAATCATTTTAGGCTCAATTTTCGATTCTTATACCAAATATTACAGATTTAAATTTGAGATTATAATTAATATTTTGTTGCCTCGGTGTCATTAATATTCTTTATTGTTAAATAAAAAAGTTGTGATGATTATTTGAGGCAAATTAAAATTATATAATCCTTGCAATTGATTATTTATATAAATGAGATCAATTTGGTATATTTTCTGGAATGTTTTTTTGACACTTTTATATGGTTTTAATTAACTAATATGAAATTTAATTGATGTCATAAATATAATAATCTCATTATTTTGGCTTAAAAGTTTTGTGTTATTTTCACATTGTTTTCTGTTTTTCTTTTTTTAATACAGAAGTTTGCCCATAAATTAATCTTAATTGTGAAATAAAATTTTGACCTATGTATATGGTGTATATTTATTATGATGCAAAAAATATTTTTGGTTTCTATGGCTGTCATGTCAACTCAACTCACCTATCGTAGATACAATTGTGCGAATCTTGTTAAATATATAATTAATTTTGTAGCAATTAATCAATTTATATTAATAATAATTACATCCTATCAATATATTATTATTGATGTAAATTTTGAATAAATAAATTTCATTAGTAATTTTGATATGTATTATATATTCGAAAGTCATATTTATAATATGTTAATTTAAAATATTATTGAACACGTCTTACTTTTATTTAAATATCACTTGTGTTATACATATATTTGAAATAAATTAAATATTTTATTTATGATATTAATTTATCGTACTCTTTAGTAAAAAAAAAGTATTCTTCATTTGTATGTTGTATTCGGCCTATCGTGAGCACAATTGTGTAAATTTTGTATAAGTTAAATAATCAATATTATATAAATAACAATCTTATCTAATGACAAAACGTTCAACCTAATAATAATGGTATTTGTCAATTGAGTTAGGACTTAAAGATAATGTACTTGTATTTTTTAATCTATAACAATTATGATTCGAGTACCATATCAATATTATAATTTTTCTATTTTTTATGATATAATATGTGTACATTATATTCTTATATTTCTTATTTATTATCCTTGAAGACCCCTTAGTTGGGATCACAATTAATTAGAAATTTGTTTCAAAGACATGTAGTAATTTAAATATTTTTTGTATGCAGTCCAATGTTATTC